>OY747709.1:12652399-13117399 GCA_963556495.2 Valencia hispanica | reverse complement strand
GGAAGTACAGCCTGCTCTGTGTCTTCCCATAGAGGTGACTGGTGTTTGTTGTCCAGTCCAGTTTTTTATCCAGCCACAGCCCCAGGTATTTATATGAATCCACAGCCTCCACCTCAGCTCCAACTAGCAGGACTGGTTGCGGTTTTGGTTTGGACCTCCCAAAGTCAATGACCAGCTCCTTTGTCTTAGAGGTGTTGAGCTGTAGGTGGTTGGTGTGGCACCATGCAGCAAAGTCCCCCACCAGTCTCCGATACTCCTCCCTGATGCACACAACAATGGCTGTGTCATCGGCATACTTCTGTAGGTGACACAGCTCCGAGTTGTAACAGAAGTCCGAGGTGTACAGGGTGAAGAGGAGAGGGGCAAGCAGTGTTCCCTGGGGTGCTCCAGTGCTGCTGACCACAGTGTCAGATGTACTGTCCTTCAGCCTGACGTACTGGGGCCTGTCAGAGAGGTAGTTAGAGATACAGTCCACCAGGTGGGGGTCCACTCCCATCCTGCTCAGTTTGTCCCCGAGCATAGGGGGCTGGATGGTGTTGAAGGCACTAGAGAAATCCAAGAAGAGAATTCTCACTGTGCCGCTAACCTTATACAGATGGGAGTGGGCTGGGTGTAGCAGGTAGAGGATGGCATCCTCCACACCAACACCTGTCTGGTACGCAAACTGCAGGTTGTCCTGGACGTGCTGAAACTGGGGTCTGAGGAGGCTAAGGAAGAGCCACTCCAGCGTCTTCATAAGATGTGATGTAAGTGCCACCGGTCGGAAGTCATTCGATTCACTGGGCCGGTTCTTTTTTGGGACTGGAACGATGCAGGATGTCTTCCAGAGGGTGGGCACTCTCCCCAGCTGCAGGCTAAGGTTGAAGATCCACTGAAGTGGTTCTCCCAGTTCTGCAGCACAGGTCTTCAGAGGTCTTGGACACACTTTGTCCGGACCTGCTGCTTTCCTGGGCCGGATCTTCCTCAGCTGTCCTCTGACCTGGTCTGTGGTGAAGTGTGGTGGAGACTGTGTTGAGGTGGGGGAGGAGGGAAAGGGGGGTGTTGTGGTGTTCGGGGAAAGATGTGTGGAGGGAAGAAGAAGGAGAGACGGCTGGGCTGAGGGAGGTGGTGGGGGTTGAGGGGACAGGGTCCGGTTGAACCAGTTGAAGAAGTCATTCATCTCATTCTCCCTCTCCACTGTCCCCTCTGTAGCTCTGGTCTTTGTGCTGTAATCTGTGATGGTCCTCACACCTTCCCAGACCTCCCTCATGTTGTTGTCCCTCAGCTTCTGCTCCATCTTTCTCTTGTAGCTGTCCTTAGCTTCCATCACACAGTGTTTCACCTTCAGCTGTGGTGCCTTCATGGCCTCCCTGTCTCTGCTCCTGAAAGCAGCCTTCTTCCTGTTGAGGACAGCTTTGACTTCCTGCGTTATCCACGGCTTGTTATTAGGATAACAGCGGACTGTCTTGGCAGGGGAGACCACGTCTGTGCAAAAGTTCAGGTAATCCATCAGACAGTGTGTCATCCCCTCGATGTCCTCACCATGCGGGTCCATCAGCACATCCCAGACCGTGGTGTTAAAACAGTCTCTGAGGGCACTTTCCATCTCAGGGGACCACCTCCTTATGGATCGGGTTGTCACCATCTTCTTTTGGACCAGTGGGATGTACAGCAGCTGTAGGTGCACCACGTTGTGATCAGACTTCCTTAGTGGGGGGAGGGGAGTCGCTTTGTATGCATCCTGTACATTTACATGCAGTAGATCTATTGTCCTGTTGTTTCTGGTCGGACAGTCAACAACTGGTTGAAAACAGCCTTGGACTTCCTCCTTCTCTGTCTCCTTTTTGTTCCTACTCTGCATCCACGTCTCCTCCTTATCAACTCATCAGGGATTTGTGGCTTCTGTGCTATTATTTCAGAGCGATGAAACCAGATTGCATGTTGGTCTTCTTGTTTATTAGTTTTCTAATCTAACGTGACATGAAGAAGGTTGACTGTGTCGTCACCCAACACCTACGACTTTACTTGCACTTTCTTGTTTGCCATTTTTGTTTTTTGGTGTGTTAACCTCATGTGGAGGCTTTATGCACATGTCCCATACTCCATGTTTAGCTGGTCTAAATGTCTGGGGTAAATAAAACAGCTGTCTGGGCAGTTCTCTGGGATTCCGTGTGGATGAAAACATTTCTGGAAACGGTCCTATGTGGAGGGGGCCTCGATATCAAGTAGTCTATTGTCTCATGAGCTTGATGTAGGGTTACACTTCTAGTACTTGCTGAACACAAATGTCAAAAAAGATTATTTAGATATAACTCTTGATCAATTTCAAAAGAAGATAATAATAATAATAATAATAATAATAATAATAATAATAATAATAATAATAATAATAATAATAATAATAATGAATTTTATTTATAATGCACTATACATTTGACATCAAATCTTAAAGTGCTACAAATATTTAACAGATAAAAATGGGTAAAAACAAATTCACAGATACTTAAAAATATGCTTTTCTGAAAAGGAGGGTTTTCAGTTCTCTTTTAAAAACATCCGTGGTCTTGGGGGCTCTAAGTTGTTCTGGGAGGGCATTCCACAGACGAGGAGCGGATGCTTTAAAAGCCCTGTGGCCCATGGTCTTGAGCCGTGTCCTTGGCGCGACCAGGAGGTGCCGTTGGCCAGCTCTGGTCTTAGTGGAGGTGTGTGGGGAAAGGAGATCAGTGAGGTATGTTGGGGCCGCACCGTGCAGACAGTGATGGGTGTGCAGGAGGCAGAGCGGAAGGGAGGGGATCAAGAGAACAATTGGATGGTTTAGAATTATGGATGACATTCTCGCACACCCATTAATACCCTGGCAGCGCTATTCTGCAAAAACTGGAGCTTTTGGAGGCTCCTGCCAGGGATTCCCAACAGGAGTGCATTACAATAGTCAAGCCTGGAGGAGACAGAGGCGTGGATGAGCTTTTCTGCAGCCGAAAGGGAAAGAGAGGGACGAAGTTTAGGAATGTTACGGAGGTGGAAAAAAAAGGTTTTGCAGATTGAGGGGACATGATTGTCAAAAGAAAGGTAGGGGTCAAACTTTAGCCCAAGGTTAATAACGGATGGAGAGAGGGAAATAGTATTGCCAAAGAATGAAACAGATGTAACGGGAGAAGAGCGAAGTTGGTGGGGGGTTCCTATTTGGATGACTTCTGTTTTAGAGCCATTCAGCTGCAGAAAGTTTTGGTTCATCCACGCCCCGATCTCCTCCAGGCAGGAGGTGAAGCGGGAGATGGTGGTAGAGGGGGACCCGGCGGGAGTGATATGGAGATAGAGTTGTTGTTGATCAGCATGGAATAATGCTGTGACCTAGCCATTGAGAGAGCTCTAGCATAGGCCCTACGATGCTCTCGGTAGGCCAACTTATGGACCATCAGGCCAGACTCGGTCCTATCTGTGAGATAGGAGCAAAACCATTTTAGGGAGGTATCGGAAAGACCAATGTAGTGCTGGAGTCTGTGAAGGAGAATGCGGTGGTCAACAGTGTCAAACGCAGCAGAGAGGTCAAGAAGGATGAGTAGGCAAGTGGAGCCGGAGTCAGAGGCCATAAGAAGGTTACTGGTCACTCTGATGAGGGCCGCTTCTGTGCTATTTTGAGAGCGGAAACCAGATTGATATTTATCGTAAAGACTTTTGGATCTGAGATGAGTGTTGAGCTGGGAGGAAACCACTTTTTCCAGCACTTTGGAGATGAAAGGGAGGTTAGAGATGGGTCTGTAATTTGAGAGAGATTCAGGATCTAGGGTGGGTTTTTTAAGAAGGGGTTTGATGATAGCTGTTTTTAGAGCTGTTGGAACACATCCTGTATGCACTAAATCCAGTGTATGGCCTTTAGTATGTGTTGGATCATCTACGAGCTGGTGAAGATTAATACAGTCCAACGTGCATTTACTATGTCCGCAGCACTGTAAGATAGAAAAATACTGTGATTTGTCTACCTTTTTCTACTTATTGCCTGTACTTTTTGGTGTGAAGATATAAAAATGCATCCAACTTAGTCCATGTCTACACTGAGACTAAAACGGGTGTAGCAGCAAAGTTATTTAATCAAATACATGTATCATCCACAAGGAGCCGACATTTCAGGACACCTTAAACAATCATTTTTGAAACTGGGTCCCAAAGTGCAGAAATCGGAAAAAGCCCGCTCAGTTGTCTCCGTGTTTACGAGCTTTCCGACATACGTCTGAAACGGATTATGTTGCAGCCCCTCTCCTATACCAAACGTGCATGCACCACTCTCAGTAACAACACAAAGTAAACAAACATGGCACCTTACAGTGCTGCGGACATAGTAAAGACATTACTGGGCTTATTATAGATCCTACAGTGCTGGAAGCTAGATTTTTCATAATCGCCGCCATCGTTCTGTTTACCTCAAGCGGGTTTACTGCGCATGCTCACTGTTCTTTTCTGATTTTTTTTGGCAGTGTCACAGCGCCACCAATTGGCCCGTCATCATACTACAGCAGCTTCAGTAGTTTTGCGCTTCCGTATGGTAGGGGATTTTCAAAATTGCAGTACCATTTTTAAAACAATCGTTTCGTCTCCGTGTAAGCAGGACCTTAAGCTTGACTTTTATTGTTGAAGCGACACCTACTGAGTGGGTACTAAAAGGTTACTGCACCTTCTTACACAATAAGTCAAAGCTCCACACAAACACCTCATGATTTGATTATCTGTTCTGAGATGCTTGAAGGAGAATCAGGGCCCAGATGTGTGTGTTGGGTGTGTGATTGTGTGTGCGTGGAAAAAATGCTAAACAGAGGCTCACCTCAAGAATTGCTACCTGTGTCTCCATAGTAACAGAGTCATGGTACGTTCACCTGGCTGATCCCGCTCAGTTTCATACACTCATGGTTCATCGGCAGAAATGGAGATAACAAAGTTCAGGGAAGTAAACAAGCAGGAGAGGAAGATTCGGAGAAAAGAAGAGAAAGAAAAAGCTCAGTCACTCTGGTAATGTTCTCTCTAAGTCTGAAGGATCTGCTCTTGCATGTCGATAAACATATTGAAAAACATTTTAAAAAAATGCTCCAGTGGTAAAAATCTGATCTTCTTTAGAGACATTCTGAGAGGATATTTGACCAAAACATAAAATGGGCTTGAAAAGTAAAATGTCACATTTTAAGGGTTAACAAAAAAGTTTTTTTTATTTTCAGTTTCACCAGAAATGTGTGACTCTTGGGAATATGCATCTCACCATCTTCCCTCATTCAGCTTCGCTGCCAACTCACCTGTCAACACTCGTGCTATATCTCATCTAGCCTGTGAATCACTTCATCTGCTGCAAAACAGGCTGTGTGGGCAAGACTACAGGCAGAACTGCGAAGACAAAACAAGAAGATATCAGACAAACAGGGAGGACAGACAGAAACTTTTCTGGGCGAAGTAAATCAATGGCCTACGAGCGTCCTGAGACATGCACCTTCAGTCTTGCTGAACTGATTGGTTTACAAGAGCTCTTTTCCAATCATGTCATGTATTTGGCCCAATCCTCCAAATTCTACAAATACAACACAGCTAATGGTAGTTATTGTTATTTTTCTTTAAAACATATAAATCGTGTTTCTAAAAAGTTTGAGGAGAACCTGTGTAACATACAAACATCAGACAGAAATCAATTAGAACTGCAGGTACAGGTGAAACACTGAATATTCTGCAAAAGTTAATTTATTTCAGTAATTCAACTTAAAAGATGAAACTAATTTATGAAATAGACTCATTACATGCAAAGCAAGATATTTCAAGTCTTTTGTTTGTTATAATTTTGATGATTATGACTTACAACTTATGAAAACCCCACATTCAAAATCACAGAAAATTAGAATATTACATGAAATTAATGAAACAAGGATTTTACATAGAGAAATATCGGACCTCTGAAAAGTATAATCTTGCATATGTGCTCAGTGCTTGGTTTGGGCCCTTTGTGCATCAACTTCTGCCTCAATGCGGCGTGGCATGGATGCTATCAGCCTGTGGCACTGCTGAGGTGTTATGGAAGACCAGGATGGTTCAATAGCGGCCTTCAGCTTTTGTGCATTGTTCAGTCTCATGTCTCTCATCTTTCTCTGGGAAATGCCCCATAGATTCTCTATGGGGTTCAGGTCAGATGAGTTTGCTGGGTAATTAAGCACAGTAATCCCATGGTCATTGAACCAGGTTTTGGTACTTTTGGCAGTGTGGGCAGGAGCCAAGTCCTGCTGGAAAATGAAGTCAGCATCTCCATAAAGCTTGGCTGTGGAAGGAAGAAGGAAGTGCTCCAAAATGTCCTGGTAGATGGCTGCTCTGACTCTGGACTTAATAAAGCACAGTGGACCAACATCAGCAGATGACATGGCTCCCCAAATCAACACAGACTGTGGAAACTTCACACTGGACTTCAAGCATCTTGGATTGTGTGACTCTCTATTCTTCCTGCAGAATCTTGGAGCTTGGTTTCCAAATGAGATGCAAAATTTGTAGTTCCTTTTTTTCTTTTTGGGCAGTGATGGTGGGGGCAGATGATTGACACCCATCAAACTGAGAGCCGATGTAGCTACGAGCTAACTGAGCTAACCCAGAGTAAACAGAAGCTAACAGAGGTTAGTGGGCGCTTTTAGCCAGAAAACTGCATTTGAGCAGCTCTCCTACCCCTCTGCCTTCTTGGACTTTGACACTTTGAGCCTGAAATACTAAACCTTTTCACAATATTCTAATTTTCTGAGATGCTGAATTTGGATTTTTTATAAGCTGTTAGCCATAATAATCAAAATCATAAATAAAGGCTTGAAATATCTCACTTTCCATGAAATGAGTCTAAATCATACACTCAACAAAAATATAAACGCAACACCTTTGTTTCTGCTCCCATTTTTCATGAGATGGACTTAAAGATCTAAAATTCATTCCAGATACACAATATTACCATTTCTCTCAAACATTGTTCACAAATCAGTATAAATGTGTGATAGTGAGCACTTCTGCTTTGCTGAGATAATCCATCCCACCTCACAGGTGTGCCACATCAATACGCTGATCTGACATCATGATTAGTGCACAGGTGTACCTTATACTGCCCACAATAAAAGGCCACCCTGGAATGGGCAGTTTTTTGCTTTATTGGGGGTCTGGGGACTCAGAACCGGTCAGTATCTGGTGTGACCACCATTTGCCTCATGCAGTGCAACGCATATTCTTCGCATAGAGTTTATCAGATTGTCAATTGTGGCCTGTGGAATGTTGGTCCACTCCTCTTCAATGGCTGTGCGAAGTTGTTGGATATTAGTGGGAACTGGTACACGCTGTCGCATACGCCGGTCAAGCACATCCCAAACATGCTCAATGGGTGACATGTCCGGTGAGTATGGTGGCCATGCAAGAACTGGGACATTTTCAGCTTCCAAGAATTGTGTACAGATCCTTGCAACATGGGGCCGTGCATTATCTTGCTGAAACATGAGGTGATGTTCATGGATGTATGGCACAACAATGGGCCTCAGGATCTCATCACGGTATCTCTGTGCATTCAAAATGCCGTCAATAAAATGCACCTGTGTTCTTCGTCCATAACAGATGCCTGCCCATACCATAACCCCACCACCACCATGGGCCACTCTATCCACAACATTGACATCAGCAAAGCGCTCACCCACACGACGCCACACACGCTGTCTGCCATCTGCCCTGAACGATGTAAACCGAGATTCATCCTTGAAGAGAACACCTCTCCAACGTGCCAGACGCCATCGAATGTGAGCATTTGCCCACTCAAGTCTGTTACGGCGACGAGCTGGAGTCAGGTCAAGACCCCGATGAGGACGACGAGCATGCAGTTGAGCTTCCCTGAGACGGTTTCTGACAGTTTGTGCAGAAATTGTTTGGTTATGCAAACCAATTGTTTCAGCAGCTGTCTGAGTGGCTGGTTTCAGACGATCTTGGAGGTGAACCTGCTGGATGTGGAGGTCCTGAGCTGGTGTGGTTACACGTGGTCTGCGGTTGTGAGGCCGGTTGGATGTAGTGCCATATTCTCTGAAACGCCTTTGGAGACGGCTTATGGTGGAGAAATGAACATTCAATGCACGAGCAACAGATCTGGTTGACATTCCTGCTGACAGCATGCCAATTGCACGCTCCCTCAATGCTTGTGGCATCTGTGGCATTTTGCTGTGAGACAAAACTGCACATTGCAGGGTGGCCTTTTATTGTGGGCAGTATAAGGTACACCTGTGCACCAATCATGATGTCAGATCAGCATCTTGATGTGGCACACCTGTGAGGTGGGATGGATTATCTCAGCAAAGCAGAAGTGCTCACTATCACATATTCTGACTGATTTGTGAACAATGTTTGAGAGAAATGGTAATATTGTATATCTGGAATGAATTTTAGATCTTTAAGTCCATCTCATGAAAAATGGGAGCAGAAACAAAGATGTTGCGTTTGTATTTTTGTTGAGTGTATATTAGTTTAATCTGTTAAATTGAATTACTGGAATAAATGAACTTTTGTATGATATTCCAATTTTTCAAGTTTCACCTATAGGTCAAATCAAAAATGTTTTCCTATGTGTCACACTGTTTTCTGCCGTGCTGTCTATGTTAGCATATCAAAACCATGATTTGTGGATGTAATAATAAAGACATGAAGCATTCTTTGCAGAACATTATATCTTGTCTCTGTCTGTCTTCCCCCTATTTTTCTTTCTCTTTTATTGATAAAAAATAGTGCAATCAGTAAACTTGACTCATACTTTAAAGCATTTGATCATAAATGGAAAATGAATGAACAGGAAAAACAAAAGCTTTACCTTTTACATAATAACGTGTTTAATAAACCTGTATCTGTATCTCTAAACTCCTGTGTCTCCATCCTCCTTTGAGAGAGGAGAGACAGGGAAGCTTTGACAGGGAAGACAGACAGAGACACAGAAGGGCAGCATTGGAGAGCTGAGAAGCTAAAGAACTGAAGGAGCGCTTTGAGAGAGGAGAGGAGAGACAGGAAAGAAAAACTAACGCCTATGAGTGAGTTTTTGTGATTAAGTTATGGAACAATCTGAATTGTAGTCTTGGCTTGGTGGAGGTGAGATCAAGCAGGATGTGTTTACAGAGGCAAGGGAGTTACACCGCTGTGTTGTGTCTTGATATTGTTGCCCTCAGATGAGCAATGTAGTTTTACAAGACTGTGGTGAAAATCCTATTTAAATTATATAATTTTTTTGGCGGCGAGGGGGCCCTGTGAACATTTTGTGCCCAGGGGCCCCTGCTAACATAATCCGGCCCTGCCTACCTGTGGTCGGTGAACATGGGATCCAGTCTGAAGAAACTTTTCCTCCACTTGGGAAGTGACAGCAGATCATTAGGTTTGGGTCACTTTACCGCCCAAACCTCGATCACGGGATGAAGCTGGATATCTGGTCGCCCGATTATTAAAAGCAGCAGCTCCACCATCAATAACAACAGCGTAAGCATTTACGTTAACTGTCCCCCACAATGCTGCGTCCCACAGCGGATAAACCCGGGATGGGCTGCTGCTGATACAGCTAGCCTCAGGTTGTCTAGCTAACGCAGTCCCCTCCGAACAGGTTCATTGGCTCACCATCATCCACCATGTCTTCTTTTTCCTGATTTTTCTCCTTAGGTTTTACACAGAACGTGTCAGTAGATGACAGACTTCCTAATAAACATGTTTTCTTCTCATCTTTCTTTCTTTCATTTATAGAAAGCGCCTTTTTTTGCTCATTTTCGATTCTCTTAGAACTACTCCTACTGTCCGGTGACGGTCAGCAGAGCGCTACATGCTGGGGCAGAGGCGTGGCATGTTACCATGATTTCCACAACTGCGCCTTAGGGACTATGTAACTTTGTTAGGGTAAAAAAAAAATGGTGTGGATCTTATTGGTTATCTCCGCCAGCACCGACCTCTGCCATATTTGAAATATGAAGACTATTTTTTTTCTTCCTTAAACTGCTCATGTGGGCCCCCCAGTGGGCGTGGGCCCCTAGGCCTGTGCCCATAATGTCCATTGGATAATCCAGCCTTGGTCAGATGAGATCAAAATTTAGCCTAGATGCAGAACAATATAGGCCAGTTTAACACAAGGATTAAGCCTGAAGCAAGACTAATAGTCACATTTAAGCTTGCTTAACTTAAAGAGGCTTGAATAGGTGAAACTTATTGTGTGTCCTTTAGATTCAACAGTCAGCTGCAAGACGGAGAATTATAGTTTATCTGGAACGGTTTTAAAACCCAAATTAATCCTCCAAAGAAGCAGTTAGGTTCTGCTTAATATAGTTCTGCCTAATATAGTTCTTTAAGTTCTGCCTAATATAGTTTGTAGAAGAACACTAACTGCTTGAATTATCTAAATCAAAGCATTTAGAGGCAATCTAAAAGAAACCTTGTTTATAGAAGCCATTGAATTACTTTGATGACATAACTTCTTGAGACCAATTTCCCAGAAACCACAGCCCAAGCCAGCTATAAAGTGCAGTCCTGTGCATTTTCCAAAAGTGGCTGAACAGTATAACTGGGTGTCATGTTCCCATCAAACATCCATCAACTCTAAATGCTAAAGAGTACAGAAGCCATAAGAACTGGTCCTGTATCAATGTTCAGATTACATCCTAATTTTTATTTTTAAGACACTGTGTGCTCAGTTTCAGAGAAGACAACATAAGAGACTACTGTTAGGTGAAAGTTGTTAAGGCCAGCGGAGGGTTCTTTTCACTCCATACTTGAATCTCAAAAAACTTGAGAAGCAGAGATATAACACAGCTCCTATTCACACCAGAGGATAGGTTTAGCACATGTATGGAGTGTAGACAAATCGATTTCAGTGGTTATAACATATTCAAGAAGATGCTGCAAGGTCACAACTAACTGAGACAACATTGCTCCCCAGATTTACCAGTGAAGGATCAAGCAGATGTGCTCACAGCTGAGGAAGACAATAACCAATAAAGACTTACACACTGACCTGATTTCAATTTGCAGTGCTTTAGATTAATACCATTTATTAAATAAATCTATTTTCAATGGTTTTAACTGTGCGACATGAAGAATTAGGACCAAGACTGGTTTGTGTTGATTAAAATACTCAAGTTACAACACAGATATTTATTCAAATGTAAGACAAGCATTCAGTTGTCTCATTATTGTAATTTGCTTCCTATCATTGGTTTCTTTTTTTTCTTTTACACGTGTCCTGTCTGCCAGTGTGGAGCTCAGAATTGGTGTCTAAGTACCAAGTAGAACCCCGACAGATTTACTATCACAAGTGGAGCACTACGGCTTTTGCTATAGTACTTTGCTTTATATATATGTGTAAGAAATCTTTTTTATAAATTACTGTGGGTTTTTTTTTTTCGATGCACCATGGACACAGAGACGGAAAATAAAGGGGAAAAAGAAAGTAGATGAAGAGAGGTAGGAAAAAAAGGTTAAGAGGGAGAGGGTAAGCTGAAGATACAAAAAAGCATCCCAGTCCTCCTTCACACCCACAGGATGGCAGGGAGAGGCAAAAAAACCAATGACAAAACAAATTAAACAATGCAAACTGAGAACTCCACAAGCACAACCCACAAATAGATATATGAATACAATAACAGCGTCACTGAAAACCTCATGGTACCGATTATTACAAGCTTTAGTAATGCTAACCTAAGCCCAAGAATGTATCTGTAAACACCGGAACCCTCACACCTGTGTGTGTATATGAGCATGCTGGTGCAAGGTTTCTCCATACGAGTGTTCAATAGCTGGTGTGAGGAGCCATCGAACCGCCTCCCAGGAATCAACGCAGAAACGAAGGAGATCGGAGCCATAGAAACCCAAAGGATCCCCAGAGCCCAGGAGCCCCAGGCAGACCAATGCAGGGCTGACTGTACCCCCAAGAGAGGAGCAGAGGAGAGCCCTGGGGGAACATACAGTAGCTACAATGCAGGGCCCCGGGGGGCCGCAGCGACGAGCCCACCATGGGCCATGGGACCCAGCTCTCGATTCACCTAGTGATCCCACCTCCAAGAACCTCCCCCAGGCGCCACTAACCCTTAAAAACCCCACATCAGCAACAATGTCCCAAAAGACCAAACCAAAGGCCACCCACCCATACTAGGTGATGGAGCCGATCAAAGGAGCCCAGAGAGATTGATCAGATGTGGCGGCAGAGGCTGTCTCAAGACCAATGTGGTCCAACAAGAGATCTCGATACTGATTAACATTAAGAGCATTTTTATTTTTCCATTTCAGGAGAATAGTTTTCTTAGCAATGTATAAGGCAATGTAAACCATTTGAACTAACTTTGTTTTAATGGAGACACCAATAGTTTCCCAGCAAGCAAACTGAGGGAGATGGTGGAATATTACATTTCATACACTTTGATAAGTCCTCACATATCTGGCACCAGAAACTCTGAACAGGTGGACAGAACCAAAGTGCATGGATATACTTATCCGGTATATTGTCTGTGCATTGTAAGCAGGTATTAGACAACGTAAAACCCATCCTGAACATTCGTTGAGCTGTATAGTGTACTCTATGAAGGATTTTGTATTGTATTAATTGTGAATTGGGATTTTTTGTTATTTCAAAGGTTCTTAAACATATCTGAGACCAGAGGTTTTGGTCCAAGCTTACTGATAGATCCACCTCCCATTTTTAAATAGGAAGGACTATTGATTCTGATACTGATACCAGCCATCTCCATCAATCAATAATGGGCAATATGAGATTGTTGGCAAACAGGTTGGATGCTGAGAACCCTCTGGAGATTAGTGAGCAAAAAAGGATTCTTCATAAAATGAACATTATGGAAAACCCTGAGCATCCTCTACATCAGATTATCGTACAACTACAGAGCGTCTTCAGTCAGAGGCTTCTTCAGATCTGCAGAGCGCTACATTAGATCATCCCTACCCACAGCCATCAGCATCTACAACAAATCTATGAAGAAACTTGGATAATGAGTTACAACAATATTTAATTTCACTTTGGAATTAATCAAGTAATTTTGAATTGAATTGATTCATCTAATATAGATAATGTCCTGTATATTTTAGACAGAAATTTGGGTGATTTGAGATTGGAAAAATCTTCTCTTGTTGGCATTTGTAGCTCAACTGTATTGAGCCTAAATTTACATTTTATAATAGATTTAATTTGCATATATTCTAAAATAAATATTTTTGTCAAACCCATATTGTGTAATTAATGTATTATATGTGATAATGTCTGTTCCTTCAAATATATGTTTCAGGTATTCAATTCTATTACACCTCCAGTCTGTAAAACTTATCATACTTTATTTTTGCAAGATGCCGGGTTTATTCCAGATGGTTGTACGTCTGTATGGGATTAGTGTGGACTCTGTCTTTTTTTTTTTACTCCCACCATGCTGTCAGAGAGGAGCTGATATTTATGCTTTTAAAGCATTCATGTTGGTTTATATTTATCCAGAGATCTAAACCAATCCGGTGATGGTTTGCTTGGGATCTTTGAGAATAAGTTATTGATTCTGGGCAAAACCATCCTTTTTATCGATGCAACTCTTCCCATAAGTGATATGGGTAGGGATCTCCATCTAGCAAGATCATCTTCCACTTTTTTTATAAGTGGGATGTAGTTTAGCTTTGTAGGCTGACATAGGTTTCTACAGTCTGCAGTTTCTCAATTCATGTCCCTCCATTAAAATATTTCATCATCAGCTCATGAAATTCTCTGGCTATGTTTTCATGGATGATTACCCTTTTTGTTCCCTTCTGTCAGCAACATGTACACTAGAACCTAAACATGTGGAGTAGCTTTATGTTCAGACCTGAGTCCAGATTGGGCCAATAGGGCTAAAGTGTGGGAGAAAAGCAGAATTGCAGGGTTGACAGCATTTGGTGGAGGCAGTTAGATGATAGGGTACTGGCAGTTGGAAGCCTTTACTCTCTGTGGAGAGCAGACACTCAAGGTGTTCCATCATTTTCATCTTGTTTTCTTCTGAAAATATATTTCAGGTCTTGTAATCAGACAATGCTGTAACAAGTTTTAAAGAATCTGTTTCATTCCTAATTTCCTTAGTGTCTCAAAGAAACACAGCGGAGGGCAGCAATTTAGTTGCTAACCCTTCACAAATTGATGGTCTGGTTTATAACGTTACTTCCTCATTGCATCTGGTATTAGACATTGTCACTCCCTTAAAAAAAAGACAATTAGCCATTGGTGGTTGGCTCCCCAGTTTACTGCAGAGCTGCGCACAGAATGCTAGGAAATTGGAGAGAAAATGGTGCTCTACACACCTAGAGAATTCCTATTTAACCTGGAAAAATAGTCTACTACTGTATAAAAAGACTGTTTGACAAGCTAGAACAGCATATTTTTCATCATTAATAGAGAAGAAAAAGAACAATCCTAGGTTTTTGTTTTAGTACAGTGGCCAAACTTACACAGAGGCATAGCTCTGTTGAGCCAGCTACTCCCCCGGAGTAGTCTCTTATCCTTTACTTAAGAAACCTTCTCTTGATCAGGATGACTTAATACATTATATACCTATATCTGGTCTTCCTTTCTTATCTAAGAACATTGAGAAAATAGTTGATAATCAAGTGTGTGAGCATCTAAACAATAATGACCTGTTTGAAGAGTTTCAGTCAGGTTTTAGAGCTCATCATAGCTCTGAAAGAGCACTGGTGAAGGGTACTAATGATATTCTCATGGCCTCAGATAATAGAGTAGTGTCTGTTCTGGTTTTGTTAGATCTCAGTGCTGCTTTTGACACAGTCGATCATAATATTCTCTTAGAAAAGCTTGAACATGTTGCAGGGATCAATGGAACAGCACTTGGCTGGTTTAAATCATATTTGTCCGACAGATTCCAGTATGATAAACCTTCACACTCCAGGGTTACTTGTGGATTGCCACAGGGTTATGCGCTTGGACCAATTATTTTTACTACATATATGTACAGTATATGCTTCTAATTGGTAAAATAATCAGACAGCATGGGATAAATTTCCACAGCTATGCCGATGATACACAACTATATTTTTCCATAAATCCTGATTAATCCAATCACTTAGCTAAATTACAGGCATCCCTTGAAGACATAAAAACCTGGATGACTCTAAACGTTCTGGTTTTAAACTCTGACAAGACACAAGTTGCCATCTTTGGACCAGAACCTCTGAAAAAGAAACTGCTTAGTCAATCACTTCATCTGGATGGCATTAAATTGGCCTCCGATGATAAAGTAAGGAACCTCTGTGTTATTTTTCACCAAGACATGACAGTAGGGTTAAAAACAGAAATATCCTGTCCAGGAGTGATGCTGAAAAGCTAGTCCATGCATCTGTTACTTCATAGCTGGACTACTGTAATTATTTACTATCAGGGAGTCCCCAATATGTAGTTAAAAGCCTACAGTTGATCCAAAATGCTGCAGCAAGAATTCTGATGAATATTTAAAAAAAAGAAATAAAATTTCTCCCTTTTTACTTCCCATCATTGGCTCCCTGTTAAATCTAGAATCGAATTTACAGTCAAGCTCTATCCTACATCGAAGCTCTGATTGTTCTGTATGTTCCTAACAGAACACTTCGCTCTAAACCTGCAAGTTTACTGGTGGTTCCTAAGATTTCTAAAAGTAAAATGTGAAGCAGATCTTTTAGTTATCAGGCTCCTCTCCTTTAGAACAAGCTACAATTTTCAATCCGTCAGGCAGAAAATGTGTCAATTTTCACGACCAAGCTGAAAACTTTCCTTTTTGATAAAGCTTACATTTATGCCTCTTTTCCACTAGGGTTGGCTCAGCCTGGACCATGTCAGGTCAGCACGTATTTAGCGCATTTCCACTACCTTTGTCTGGACTAAGGCGACATCTTTTTTTGGACTACCTCTGGCCCAGTCGGAAGCTGGCCGCAGCGAACCAACACGCACACCGATAGATTGATTGGTCCAGTAAAGTGAAGTCATTTTGATTCCTACCTACGTAGTGGTAGCCACTGATTGGCCTGGCAATGTGCTTGTGAAGCGATGTCACAGGGAATGGTCACACATAGCTTCCAGCGAATTCAAAACATTGCTGTGGCAAACAAAAAAATTAAAGTAGAAATATAGGACCACCATGGCCAGAATGGGGCAGACCGCAAGCAATGGAAGTGCTTTGCAGAAATGGATGTCATTTATGGTGAAAGGCTGGCGAGTAAAGGGAGAGAGAGTGGGCTAGATACCGGCTTTGATGTTTTTCAATCTGGTTTCCGTGCTCACCACAGCACTGAAACTGCCCTCATCAACGTTTTCAATAACATTCGCATAAATACAGACTGTTTTAGATTCAAAGTGCTGGTTCTGTTGGACCATAGTGTAGCATTTGACACTGTTGATCATGATATACTATTGGAACGACTGGAGAGTTGGGTCGGACTCTCTGGTACAGTACTTGGCTGGTTCGAGTCTTACCTAAAGAACAGGGACTTCTTTGTTTCAATCGGAAACTTTTCATCAGAGTGAACAGAATTCACATGTGGGGTGCCCGAGGGCTCCATCCTGGGGCCCCTCTTATTTAATATCTACATGCTCCCACTAACCTGGATTATAACAAGCAATAGGATTAGCTACCATAACTATGCAGATGATACTAAGCAGCTCTACATTACATGTCACCAGTTGACTTTGAACCCATCCAAACCCTAAGTAAATGCATCGAGCAAATCAATGTATGGATGTGCCATTACTTTCTCCAGCTGAACAGAAACAAAACAGAAGTAATTACTTTTGGACCTAAAGAGGAACGATCAAGAGTCAGCACACAGCTTCAGTTAATACAGCTAAAAACTACTGATCAGGCCTGAAATCTAGGTGTAGTTATGGACTCGGACTTGAAACTCCAGGGTCATCCATCCATCCATCCATCCATCCATCCATCTTCTTCCACTTATCCTGGGTCGGGTCGCGGGGGCAGGATCTTTAGCAAAGAGACCCAGAATTCCCTCTCCTCAGCCACTTGGGCCAGCTTCTCGGGAGGAATCTCAAGGCGTTCCCAGGCCAGCCGAGAAACATAGTCCCTCCAGTGTGTCTTGGGTCTTCCCCTGGCCCTCCTCCCGGTGGGACGTGCATGGAACACCTCACCAGGGAGGCGTCTAGGAGACATCCTGACCAGATACCCGAGCCACCTCAACTGACTCCTTTCAATGTGGAGGAGCAGCGGCTCTACTCTGAGCCCCTTCTGGATGACTGAGCTTCTCACCGTATCTCTAAGGAGGAAACTAATTTCAGTCGCTTGTATCCATGATCTCGTTCTTTCGGTCACCACCTAGAGTTCGTGACCATAGATGAGGGTAGGAACGTAGATCGACCAGTAAATTGAGAGCTTCACCTTTCGGCTCAGCTCTCTCTTCACCAGGACAGAACGGTACAGCGCCCGCATAACTGCAGATGCCCTACCAATCCATCTATCGATCTCCTGCTCCATTTTTCCTTCATTCGTGAACAAGACCCCTCAGACCTCATCCCCGACCCAGAGAAGGCACCCCACCCATTTCCGGCTCAAGATCAGGGTCCTCCAGGGTCACATAAAGGCAATAATAAGGTCAGCCTTCTATCACCTAAAGAACATTTCTATGATTAAAGGACTGATGTCGCAACAGGACCTCGAAAAACTCATCCATGCGTTTATCTTTAGTCGGATTGATTACTGCAACAGCGTCCTCACAGGTCTGCCTAAAAAGTCAATGAGACAGCTGCAGCTGGTTGAGAATGCTGCTGCTCACTAGACCCAGGAAAATAGAGCACATCACGCTAGTTCTAAAGTCTTTACACTGGGTCCCTGTTGCTCAGAGAATAGACTTCTAAATACTTTTACTAGTTTATAAATCATTGAATGGCTTAGCACCAAAGTATGTTGAAGATCT
This sequence comes from Valencia hispanica, assembly GCA_963556495.2. Classification (NCBI taxonomy): domain Eukaryota; kingdom Metazoa; phylum Chordata; class Actinopteri; order Cyprinodontiformes; family Valenciidae; genus Valencia; species Valencia hispanica. Next base: position 13,099,504 of record OY747709.1, on the reverse strand, counting down.
ACTGTTACTATACCAACCCACCACAACAATCAGATCCTCTAATTCCAGTCTATTGAACATCCCTAGAATTGGAACCAAACACGGAGAAGCAGCATTCAGTTTCTATGCTCCTTTAATCTGGAACAAATTTCCAGACAACTGCAAATCTGCTGAAACACTGAGTTCTTTTGAATCACAACTAAAAACGTATCTGTTTATCTGCATTTGAGTAAGCCTTTTATTTTATATGCATTGTAATGCCTTGCATTATTTGCATTGTAATGCCTTGATGTATCTGTGTATGCTTCTTGCTTTATTGCTGTTTTTACTTTATATGCTTTGGCTGTGTTTTATTGCTATTGTTATTTTACCCCTTAATCATGTAAAGCACTTTGAATCACCTTGTTGTTGAAAGTGTGCTATATAAATAAAATTGCCTTGCCTTGCCTTGTTAACTTTATGTTTTCTCTGTGTTTTTTTCTCCACAGAAGCTAGACGTGGTTTGGTGTTCTGCTCAGCTGTGATGCCTTGTTGGAGGGTGGCATCGGCTGGGATGATGCTCCCAGTAACTGAGCGTTCCCCCTCTCCTGTTATCAACGTTTTAACATAGAAAGCACTGTACAATGACTCGTTGCAATCTGCTGGGTTTCCTTTGACAGACAACTTTTAAACTGATTGGAAAAATGAACTGAATGATTAATTGGAATGTATGTATGATTGAAATGAAATGACCTTTCTTGCAAAGTGCCTTGAAATGAAATGTGTTGTGAATTGGCGCTATATAAATAAACTGACTTGAATTTTTACTTGTGTTGAATTAACCTTGAATAAATGCCCCAGGCCAGGATTTGTACCCATTACCTTGCAACAGTGCTACCAACTGTACCACGCTGTCATATTACCTGTCTTTCTTCTTTGTTATAGCAATTCTTCTAGGTGATGAATCTTGTACCACTACTCAGCTCATTCTGATATTGACTCTTGTTTGGAGCATCTGGTATCCACAGTGTGACCATAGATCCTACTGCAGCTATCAATCAGAGCTCCAAGCAAAGGGCCCAGACAATGGAGCAACTTCAGGCTGGGTTTTCCCCTAAAACCAAGCTACAGCATTCATTATAGTGAACCCTATAACCATTTCCAAATTGAAGGTCAAGTTCCATACAATGGCTGATCTCAAAGACAGGCTAAGTAGCCAACCGGTTTCCTAATTGGACAACACCACAAAAAGATTGCTTCCTTATACTGTCGGCACTTTGTAACAAGAGGTAGATAATCAACCAAACACAAATTTCCGTCATTTTCAAAAAAAATATTACATTATTGATGACAATTATGTTGATCTGCCACAGTGGAAGGTGAAAGTATAGTTACAACATTCTCTCATTGTTTTTACTTTTAAATTAGTTTAATTTAATGTATTATTATAAATAACCAAACAATATAGATTTATGGTTTTTAGAACTGTTTCTTTACTAGAGTTTGTGTATAACTCTAATAGTGCAGTGGCCTTCATTTTTTACATTAGAACTGCCGCTGGTTCTAGAAGACCTGGGTCTAAAATATGTTGGAGCAGACATTTTGAGGCATATAGTAATGTTTGACCGCAGCTATAAACAAATCTAATCAAACAAGTTGTAAATTTCCATGAGATCAGAAATCTAAATATGCATTACATTGCTTCATCCCCTGTGTCCAGTTCCATCACAGATGCGCTCCATGCTTCTGTAACTCTTCAGCGCACTGTCAGCTCCCAGATAGCGAGATACATCGAGTATGGTGTCTAGGTCTGAGATGATGCTCAGATGATGATGAGAGTAAAGTTGAAAATGCAATGTGTGAACTGATGGCATTCAGATTTTTCCGTCACCATTTAAAAAAAGATCAGATAAAACCAAAACTATTTGGTTTCAGCTGGTGTAGCGTAATGTGTTCAATGTGTTCACAATCTCTCCAAAGCAGAGATCTCCAGCCCTGGTCCTCGAGAGCTACTATCCTGTAGGTTTTAGATGCACCCCTGCTCCAACACAGCGGAATCAAATAATTGAATTACCTCTTCAGCATGCCATCTAGTTTGACAAAGACCTGCTAATGAGCCATTCATTTGATTCAGCTGTGTTGGAGCAGGGATGCATCTAAAAACTGCAGGACAGTTGCTGTTGAGGACCAGGGTTGGAGACCCCTGCTCTAAAATATGTGTTGTTATAATGTGTTTGTGTGTGTGTGCGTGTGTGTGTGTGTGTGGGTGTGTGGGTGTGTGTGTGTGTGTGTGTGTGTGTGTGTGTGTGTGTGTGTGTGTGTGTGTGTGTGTGTGTGTGTGTGTGTGTGTGTGTGTGTGTGTGTGTGTGTGTGTGTGTGTGGTATGTTGCACCTGCACCAAGTCTAATGGCCACTGCTGGCAGCCAACTTGCTGCTGCCTGGCTGGAGTCATACATTCAGACTTCTGATTCAAAATCGAGGCTTCTGTCACAGACACATGAAGGCTTCTGCAAGTACTGTTCTTTAGGCAGTTTTATGCAGACAGTGGCTGGCGAAGTAGATGGCCAGTGCATGAAGTAAGTCAGCCAAGCGCACAAAGTCCTGAAATATAAGGAGTAAATTCTACACAAGTAACTTTAGACATGTTAAATGTTGGCCACCCATCTCAGGTCTGGGCAATATGGCTCGTTGGTGAGGTGTCTAGCAGCACAGCTCTAGGTAGGTAGGTAGTTAGCTTCTAATGAGGGTCTTAGGCAGCTGTCATTTTTGAGGGACCTGCTTAAACCAATTTCTACTCTTTTTTTCATTAAAAGTTCTGTGAAAGAGACTGAGATGAAATAAGGAGTGTGAACATTTAACCCTAGTAATAGGACGTACTTATAAGGCAAGACATGGAAGAGAATAATGTACTTCGTCTATCAGAGGAGTGAGAGCTCCACATTCTCCAATTTTTCAAACTCAAACCACTCCAAAGCCCGCCCAGCCGCTTGTAGTACTGACTAAATATCTTTAAGCAGGAGTACAAGGAACAAATCCGGCATCTGAAATTAACTTTTTTTTTACTGTCCAGTGCATCTGATAATCCTACCAAATTTCCACCATTCAGCTTTTTCTACATTTTTCTCTGCAATCTTAACCTTCACGCATTGCTTAAAGGAACAAGTTGGTGTCATTTTGTGCCTACATATGCAGTTTGTCCTGAAGTAGGTTTACGTTTCTATGCAAAGGCATATGTCTTAAAGGTGTCACTTTAGGTCTAGCAATATGATTCTAATCACATCCCCTAACTTCTTTCTTCCAATCTTTCCCTCTGCATAGCTCTCTCTGCACTGAGTTGGTCTTCAGCAGGCAATGGTGACCAGCAGAGCAGAGAAATTGCCTGTTATCAAGAAGGTCGATTCTTCATGGAGTTCCATAAATTGCTTTGTATTGATACCCTGTCAGAGTCAGGATTCTTATGCTAACCCCCAGATCTGCCCCGTGGTGTCTATCCCAAACACCAACCAATCCCCTGTCCCTTTTTTTGTCTTTATTAACCCACAAAAATGTTAAGGTGATCATCAATGACAAGTGATTAAACTGTTTGTTACAAACCAACATACATTTAAATTCTGCAAAAAAAATGTAAAATAACTAAATAAAACAGGCTGTGGATTATTTAGATTGACATCCTTAGAGTGTGACCCTTGACAGCTCCAGTACCTAAACCTTGTGGGAGGCATTTCATCAAAATCCATCATATTAGGCTGACACCTATGGTGGAAGCCAGGCCTCACACTACCCACAAGAGGTGTGATGGATGAGCTTGTGAAACACCCACGAAGTGATAGAAAGGAGATGATTCTGGTCAGTTTTGTTACTGTATGCCATCTTTGATGGATCTCACATGTCAAGAGATTGTTCATTGCAAAAACAAAGTCCAAGAGAATAGATATCTAAAAAAAGACTGACTGCATTAATGTTACCTGTATTGTTGTGGAAGCCTTGGCAAGTACAATTCAGCTGAAGAAAGTTTGATGCGTGTCAGGAGCTGTTTTGTACTATTTGTGACATGTTGGCTTATGTAGGCTGTACAGCACACATCTCTACATCATCAATTGAACAGAAGCCCAGGATCTTTGAGGGTGTGTCCTTTTAGATGCATTGTAGATGTGTGACTGAAAATTGTATAAAAGAAAACGTATAGAATCTACACTCAATACTCGAAGCACATGACACACGGTTCCACGTTACCCCTAATCTTGCTTTGATCCGAACCTGGGCACTAGCGCCACTGTGAGTGTTTGTGCACGGCGTCCACATGTGGGACGGGGGGGACACGCTGCCTGGTCGTGCAAAAGCAAATCATTCATTTAATTATTTTGGTGGGTATCTGAGGGATGAATTTAGAGGTATCTAATGAGTCATTAAATGAGGAAGACTTTGGCAGCTAACAGATATGACTGGAGGAAGGTGGAGGTTGGGACCAAAGAAGTGTGGTTGGGGATGTTGTCCCCACCAAAACTGGAGTACTGCAACAACAGAGACAGCAACATTTACAGCTACTTAATGTGGAAAAGGAGATTTGTAATGTGAATCAAAATATACGTTATTATACAAAATGACCCTGGTGTGTGTGTGTAAGTACATTTGTGGATTTGTAGAACCACTGTGCAGGTACTGTTGGACCTTAGTGTAGCATTTGACACTGTTGATCTTGATATATTATTAAAGTGGTCCGTAGCGTGACGTCATCAAGGAGAGGAGGAGGAGATTTTGAAATGTGACCGGCAATAGCTCCCGCCCCTGTTCCCCCTCCCCTTCTGGAAGGTGTGAGGCATGCACAGGGAAAGCGGAGTCAACAGAGAGAGCATCTCTGCAATGACCCAGCATTGACCTACTTTTTACAATAGAGTTTTCCAAGGTAAGGATGTTTTAAATGAATTAATGAACGTTTTGTTTTGGTACAAACCGATATCAGTTGGCCTATGAAATTGAAAGGGAGTCGGTAGAAGCAAATGCTTATATTGTACAACTAACCCTTTTACATAGATTTAACAAAATGAAGTTAAATTAAACCAAGGCACACACATTTGAAATTAATATATAAACCTACATTTTCTCAACACCGCAATTTGAAGAATACCACACCATTCACAGAAAAATACATTTTTATTTAACTTAGTTGTCCCTACTATAACAATTTTTACTTTCTTTATAAAAGTCTCTTTATACCAAATAAAATGCAACATGTTTTTAAACCTTGAGGGAGAATATATATATATTTTTTAATAAAACTGCAATTGATATTAATAGTTTAAGATTTACATAAGAAAATATGTGATTTTGAATTTAATCTGCTATAATGATCCCAAGATATTTAGTTTCAGTTACAATTTCAATTCCAGCGTCATCTCTTTTTATTTGTCTACTGAAATTTCTGGGTTTGTTTCCAAATATAATGTAGTTTTACCTAGATAAAGTGAGAGTTTATTTAAATCAAACCACTGTTTAACTTTTTGTAGTTACTTTTCCATCACATTCAGAAACTGTTCTAAATGATCTCCACTACAAAACGCAGTTGTAGCATCAGCATTTTTTTTAAACCAAAACCCTCTGGCTTCTCCTTCTTCATTGGTGTGCTAAGCAGACTGAGGCGTGTCATCCCATAGTGCACACTGGGGACTGGGGTGCCTTCTCATTGATTGATAGCTCCCTCTTCTGGACACACAAATCTACTGGTCAATGCTCTAGTCTCGCATAAGTGATTCATTTTGCTGTAGAGGCCAGGGGAAGGACTTAGGGGAAATATCATCGAATCATATCATAGAATAGAGTAACGCAGTCAAATGTACACATTTTTGAGTTAATTTAAATGTTTTAAACTACGTACCCCAGCTTTAAACTGACTGAAAAACCGGGTCGGACTCTTTGGTTCAGTACTTGGCTGGTTTGAGTCTTACCTAAAGCACAGGGAGTTCTTTGTGTCAATAGGTAACTTTTCATCAGAACAGACATAGGTCACATGTGGGGTGCCCCAGGGCTCCATCCTAGGGCACCCCCTATTTAATATCTGCATGCTCCCACTAGCTCAGATTACGGTAAATGGCCTGTACTTGTATAGAGCTTTATTTAGTCCTTGAGGACCCCAAAGTGCTTCACACTACATTCAATCATTCACCCATTCATGCACAAATTCACACACTGTTGATGGCAAGATACATTGTAGCCACAGCTGCCCATGGGCACACTGACAGAAGCGAGGCTGCCGAACACTAGCGCCACCGGGGCCTCTGACCACTACCAGTAGGCAGAAAGGTGAAGTGTCTTCCCCAAGGACATAACAACTGAGACGGACGGAGCAGAAGTTCGAACAAGCAACTCCTCACTCCTGAGCCACAATCGCCCCTTTATTATTACAAGTAATAAGAATAGTGACCATACCTATGCAGAGGATACTCAGCTCTACATCACAATGTCACAAAGTGACTTTAAACTAGGGATGCACCGATCCGATATTAGAATCGGATATCGGCCACGATACTGACAAAATCGCTGGATCGGGGATCGGAAGAATGAACAGATCCACTGGCCGATCCAGGTTTTAAAAAAAATATATATAAATTTAATGCGTCAGCTTCACGTGTGTCGCATGCTTCATCGGCTGTTTGCAATGTCTGCAAAGTAAATGTTTCGAGGGGAGGTGGCAATCATGAAGCAATCATCTTTGAGTCAGCACACAGCTTCAGTTAATATCTGAAGAACTTTCGCTGGGGAAAGCCCGCTACTTAATGTCGAAACACAACCTCGAAAAACTCTGCCATGTGATTATCTTTAGGCAAGGCAAGGCAAGGCAATTTTATTTGTATAGTGTCACGTGCTGTGTGTGGAGAATGGACCCAAACGCACTCGCTGAAGGAAGGTGCAGGATGTTTATTAAAGTGAGGAGATCGTAATGATGGTGGTGAACGGAGAGGACGACGGCAGGAATGGAGAGACTGGACATCGGGCTGGAACGAAGAGGCAGGAAGACGACACACCATGGGGATGAAGACAATATAGTACTAGGAGGACTAGGAGGAAGGAGGAAGGATGATCCGGCCGGGAGTGAAAGGAAGTGAGGGGTCTTAAAGGCAGGAGGTGAGTAGGATCAGGTGTGGATGATGAGACAGACAGGTGAAGACAATCAGGCAGGAATAGGGCAGCGTGACAGGACCCCCCCCCCTTTAAAGGTGGATTCCAGACACCGTGGAAAGAGTGAAAAAGAAAGGGAAGAGAAAAAAAACAAGCACCCTTGCCAGGGTTGGTGGAGGGGGCCCACGGAAGGAGGTCTCTTTGGGTACGCCCTTGGAAGTCTGGCGGACGGCCCCGGCGGCGGCCCCTGAGGACCTGGAGGTCGGGCGGACGGCCTCGGCGGCGTCCTCTGGCTGGACGGAGGTCGGGCGGACGGCCTCGGCGGCGGCCCCTGAGGACCTGGAGGTCCGGCGGACGGCCTCGGCGGCGGCCTCTGGCTGGACGGAGGTCGGGCGGACGGCCTCGGCGGCGTCCTCTGGCTGGACGGAGGTCGGGCGGACGGCCCTTAGGTCCTCTTCTGAGGGTCAGGTAGTGCCAAAGATGCCTGGCCGGTAAAGGTCGGCCGAGACAAAGAGAGTCTGGAGGCTCGGACGCCTCCTGAGACGGAGAGTCTGGAGGCTCGGACGCCTCCTGAGACGGAGAGTCTGGAGGCTCGGACGCCTCCTGAGACGGAGAGTCTGGAGGCTCGGACGCCTCCTCAGACGGAGAGTCTGGAGGCTCGGACGCCTCTTCAGACGACCGTTCTGGAGGCTCCAGTGACGGGGACGGGTCCTCCTTGACCCTCCCTGGGAGCTTCAGCGACGGGGACGGGTCCTCCCTGACCCTCCCCGGGAGCTCCAGCGACGCATGGGAAAATGTCCATCGCTGGAGAGCCGCCGCTGTGACCACCAGAAACACGGCAGCCACAACAACGGCGGGCTCTGGAGCTGGAACGGGCTCTGGAGCTGGAACGGGCTCATGAGCTGGAACTGGAACGGGCTCATGGACTGGAACTGGAACGGGCTCACGGACCGGAGCCGGAACGGGCTCACGGACCGGAGCCGGAACTTCCCCGGGAGCGGTCCCACCTCGGCGGCGTCGCTGCCTGCGGCGAGGCGCTCCCCTGGAGCAGAGGTAGGCCGTCTTGTCCCCATAGAAAACTCGAAGAGGTCCTCCTCCCTGATGTGAGGGGCCCCCGAAGAGCCAGCTGGAGGAGGGACAAAGACGGCGGGGGAGAGAACCGGCGGTGGGTGCCACGCGGAGATCGAGCCGACGTTGGTGGTCCGTGTGGCCGCGCCGCCCTGCTCCTCGCTCGCTGAATCTCCGGTTCGGCAGGTCCGTCGCCTACGGCCAGATGGTGGAGGCGGAGAGGGCGGACCGATCGTCTGGTCCAACGCCTCCTGGCAAATCCTCTCCGCCTCGCGCCGCAGATCGGCGAGCTCCCGGGCCGAGAAGACACTCTGGAAGTGAGGGAGCACTCCGAGGATCTCCCCGGCTCCGGAGACCCGCACAGCGAGGTGAGGAGAGGCAGCGAGTCTGGCCAGGTTAGTCCAGACGTCCTGGCGCAGGGCGGCGATCTCCTGGGCGAGTGCTGGGTCCATGTTTAGGGGCGGATCATTCTGTCACGTGCTGTGTGTGGAGAATGGACCCAAACGCACTCGCTGAAGGAAGGTGCAGGATGTTTATTAAAGTGAGGAGATCGTGATGATGGTGGTGAACGGAGAGGACGACGGCAGGAATGGAGAGACTGGACATCGGGCTGGAACGAAGAGGCAGGAAGACGACACACCATGGGAATGAAGACAATATAGTACTAGGAGGACTAGGAGGAAGGAGGAAGGATGATCCGGCCGGGAGTGAAAGGAAGTGAGGCGTCTTAAAGGCAGGAGGTGAGTAGGATCAGGTGTGGATGATGAGACAGACAGGTGAAGACAATCAGGCAGGAATAGGGCAGCGTGACATATAGCAGCTTTCAACAAAGGGCTTTACATGATTAAGGGGTAAAATAAAAATAGCAGTAAAACATAGACAAAGTATATAAAGTAAAAACAGCAAAAAAGCAAGAGGCACACACGAAACACATGGTACATGAAAACATTACTCAAAGGCAGCTCTAAACAGGTAAGTTTTTAGTTGTGATTTTTTTACTCAGTGTTTCAGCAGCTTTGCAGTTGTCTTGAAGTTTGTTCCAGATTTGAGGAGCATAGAAACTGAAAGCTGCTTCTCCATGTTTGGTTCTAATTCTAGGGATGTTGAGTAGACTGGAATTAGAGGACCTGAGTGGTCTGGTGGGGTGGTATAGTGACAGTAGATATTTTTCATACTTTGGTGCTCGGCCATTAAATGATTTATAAACTTGTAAAAGTATTTTTGAAGTCTATTCTCTGAGCTACAGGGAGCCAGTGCAAGGACTGGGGTGATGTGTTCTACTTTCCTGGTTCTAGTGAGGACGTGAGCAGCAGCGTTCTGGATCAGCTGCAGCTGTCTAATTGACTTTTTAGGCAGACCTGTGAAGACGCTGTAGCTGCAATCATTCCGACTAAAGATAAAGGGATGGGTGAGTTTTTCAAGGTCCTGTTGCAACATCAGTCCTTTAGTTGGACTGATTCCTGCAACAGTGTCTTTATAGGTCTGCCTAAAAAGTCAGTCAGAAAGCTACAGCTGATCAGGTTCTCACTAGAACTAGGAAAGTAGAGCACATCACCCCAGTTCTCAAATTCTTACACTGGCTCCCTGTAGCTCAGAGAATAGACTTTGAAATACTTTTATTAGTTTATAGGGAATTTTATTAATTTTAGTTTATCAAAATTCCCTTTGTCAATTCAACTACCCAGTTACAAGACACAAATTATTTTACACCAAATGTTTTGGATCATTTGGGGCATAACTGTAAATGCCAGATTTTTTTAAAGTGTGACTCAAATAATGCAATTTATGCATTATTCTTAAGAAACTGAAAAGTGTAACTGTTGTTTTGTATTTGTGAAAGACTGAAAAGAATCTACAATTACAAAACTGCTACAAAATGTTCCTCTGTGACTTCAACTTCCTAGTTACAAGACACAAATACTTTTGCACCGAAAATACCTTCATACACAGCTACTCCAAACAACACGACCCAGGACAGCCATACACCCAACACAGAAGGGAGCCGAAAGGAAAACAATCCACCACCACCAGGCTCAGGGAAAGCCTGAAAAGAAACCCCAAGAAACCCCTGCTTGCCAGGCGGGCACAACCTCACTTAGTTACGTCACCAAAACCAAACATTTTCCTATGCATGGTAGCTATAGCATGCTGTGTGCTCCAAACAAAAGCAGTGAATTAGAGTCACACAGGTGAGAATATGAACGAGCTGAACAAGAGTGCAGTAGACATGAGATATTGCTAAGACGGATTTAGCTTTAATGGCTGATGAATGTGAGAGTTGCCCTAATTGTATGGGATATTTCTTCTCCTTTTTGTTAAACTAATAAATCTTGGTCTCTTCATTGTTTGTTATGCATAGAGGAGGGGTTAGTGGTGTTTTTGATGCTGTGAGTGTATGAGGGAAAAAGGCTCCATGTTACCATGACACCTTGTAAAAATATAATAGCATGATAGTCATCTGAATAGTAATGGAATCGCATCCCTAAAGATTCCCAACCCTACTGTTAACAAAGCGTCTTTCATGTATTTCTCACTATTTTTTTGTGTGTTACCTATTTTTTTGTTATCCTCCATACCGCCACACCTATATATCGTTTAATTTCTTCAGTATTTCATCAGAAAATCACATTTCGTCAATCTGTGTTCTTTTTATGATGAACCTCGGGTCATCCTTTTTTGTTTTTCTGTGCTCCTTTTTTACATTTAGTTTTCCATTAAGGTAATAAATACAAAGCCTACCTACTCAGTAGGTGAGGGGAATGCAGAGCATGTCGAGTGGGCTGATGAGTGGCTCTCTGCGTCATTCTTCCACTGGTTTTTCCCCCCAATAAGCAATGGGATTGCATCCAAGCATCTCTCTGCTCTCAAACTGCTATGCAGCTCAGCAGTGGACAGGACTGCGTGTGCGTGTGTATGTATGCGTGTGTTTGTGCGATAATGTTTGATAATGCATTTCATGAGTGTGCGAGCATTTAGAAGTCGGTGTCTGAATTAGAAAGATGGATTTAAAGGGGGTGGCTAAATGGACTAAAAGAACGTAATGTGTTTTGAAAGGAGACCCATTGGGAACGGCACGAGGAGCTCTACGTGTCTCATAACATGCATACAAACAGACACATGCACACACACACACACACGCACACACATACCAGCTGGCCCATTCCTCCCACTTTTTGTGGCGCTCTAAGTGTGTGTTGTCTGTCTTCTGTGAAGTGCAGTGAGCCCAGGTGGTTCAGCCAGATCCAAAGGACACACTGGAGAGGTGCCCGCTATCTCCCTCTCCTTCTCCTCCTCATGAGGGATCCAACGACTTGCTGCTGAAATTATGGGGAGGAACCAGAAAATAAAGATCGAGAAGAATAGACAAAAAAAAATCTTTTGATGCTGGAAGAAATAAATGTGGCTAAATGTGTTTGTTCCATGTGAAGAGTGTGATGGGAAAAGATTGAAAGAGGTAAAGGATGGAAAATTGGTGTTCTCAATGTATCTCCTTTTCTCTTACCTGTACTCTGTCCTCTGCTTTCAACCTTCACATTACCATGACAAAAAAAAAAAAAAAAAAGAAGGAAAATAGAAAATGCGATCAGAGCATTTCTGGTTGAAGAGAGGAAGGGAGCTAAAATATGACATGGAAAAACTGTACAGTTTTGCATTTTCTCGCTCATTATTTGTGTGAAAAAACCTGAAACTTTTTCTCCTGTTTTAGTATTTGTACATATAATAATGTCTTTTTTATTTAACTTTAAACACATTGAAATTAAAAGTATTTTCATTTGTTAATTCCAGATTATGAGAAAAAAAGGGAGAACTTGAGGTCAAACATTATACATAGGTAGATTTTCACATTTTTACCCGGATGAAGGTTATTAACCCTGTGATGGACTGGCAACCGGCTTAGGGTGTACCCTCTCCCCTATGACAGTCTAAGTCAAGAAAAGCGCTGCACATGAATGCACCATTTGCACACGGTGGTGGCAGTATCATGCTGAGGCTATGTTTTTTTTCCTACACAGGGACAAGGATGAATGGAGCTACATCCAGGAAAGACCTGTTGTGTGAAGGACTAAAGACTAGGATGGAGGTAGGTGAATCTTACCCTCCAGGACAACAACCCTAAACATACAGGATACAGAGCTACCATAGAAACCGCAATCATGTGTTAGAATGGCCAAGTCAAAGTCTGAACCCAAATCAAACTGACAATCTTTGGCACAACTTGAAAATTGCTGTTCGAATGTGCTATCCAAACAATCTTGAGTGTGGACTAATTCTATAATAAGGAACAAGCAATAATTTAAGCAAAAGGGGGCTTTAGCAAGAATTTAACTAAATCTCTTATTTTGAGTTCTAAATATATTTGAAAACTGTGCATCATTTCAGTTTCTTTTTTTTAGAAGTAAAAGAGTAACTGGGACGTAATACAAATGCTTATTACACTTTTCTGATTTTTATGGGATTAAACACTTTATAATAACACTCTGCAATTAGATTCCTTTATGTCACATTTAATCCCACTGAAGCCGGTGATTGTAAAAAGCTTAAAGGGTATGAAGACTTTTGTAAGGCTCTTCAATATGGTTCACATGGCCAGAGTGCCTCACTGCATGTATTTTTCTTTAGAAAAAATGTTCCTCCAGAGCTCTACTTTTTGGACAAATCAGCGGAGCTTCTTTGCTGTTCTGAAGCGACTTTGGCATCAGGCAGCTGTTGAGTTGCATATGCTTCAGAAAGGCCTCTCATGAATTTCAAGCATGACTTGAGTGTTTTTCATCATTCTGTGATTATGTTGTGGAAAGTTTGAGCCTGTGTAATCAAACTCTCTAAGCCAATTTCCACTCCTCTTCAAAAAACTCCCCGGAAAATGGCGGGATGATGAGAAAAATAAGAGCATGCGAGCCCATTTAGTGGGCCTCCTGTGCTATTTGTGGCATAAATGCGTCTTTTCCATATGGTGATACGCAGATAGCGAGCTGCAGTCTGGGCTTTGGGCCACCTCTATTTGTAAAGGTCAACGTCTTTACTTTAAAGAATTGCCCTTCTGCTTTGAACTGCCAAGGATTCTAGAGAGGCAGGGAGGGGGTGGGGGAAGACGAGGAGGCCAGGGGGAAAAAAAACATTTCCCCTCAATACAAAGTGCTGCTATTATTCACGTGGAGTGCTGAAATATACTCTTTGAAGGTGTGTGCTGTGTACTCTCATGGGGGACCCAGCTGGAGTCAACTCCATTTTCAGTCCCGTTGAAGAAAGAGGCGTCTCGCTGAGGTAGAGAGCAGCCGAGAGGCTCCGAGGCGACGGCGGCATACAGGTGTTAAACGCCAAACTGGTAACACCTGCCAAACATGCATGCAGATGCAAACATGCTGTGTTGAAGCATGAGTGCACTTGGATTTGTAAACCTTTACTCAGGAAGCACATGACTACAAACTAAGGCTGTGTTTACAGAGCATGCAAAAGTGGCTTCAATCAGATTTTACTCACATGAGATTATTCTGACAGTCTAAACAGCTGAAATCTGGAATTAAAAAAAAGTCAAACTGCCCTTTACTATGCATCCCTACATCAAGTACCTATCTGTTTTCTTTCCCTTTTTGTTTTCTGAAGTCAGCTCCATCTGAATTACCTTGAATTACCTGGTTGTTGAAAGTGTGAAATACCTTGAACTGTCCAGTTGCATTGAATCTGTTTTTTTTGTTTGTTTTTTTTTACCTCATTGCCTGTCACAGACTCACGTTTATACACTGAAGGAGGCGGTAACCGGCTAAATCAAAAGTCAACACCAGATGGAGAAAGCATGGCAGATATTGGGACTACTCCTGTTTAACGCTGTTGTTGTTGTTCAGAGTCTCAGGTTTCTGTTGTCACACTTTGTGCTTCTTACATCTGCTTCAAGCTAATCAGCTCAACATTTTACTTCCTGTGAGTCGTCGGTCCTATAAGTTTTGGCCAGACAGTATCTATGAACATCATGTTGGCAGACATGGTAGATGGAGCTGGTCATAATTTTGTCGGCTTGGAATGCACGAAGAACTTCAGAAGTTATGCACACATGCTAACATGCGTAGCATCCATATTTACTTCATCGAGCACACCGTGCTGAGTGTGATGTCACGTGTTCTCAGCATGCAGGTCATCACCGAAACCAGCGAGAACAATTTAATTTAACATTGGGAACAAGTGATTGAACCTCATTTTCTTATTAATTAAGAAAATTAAACCCTTTACAATGAAGATCTGTAAAGTTATTTGGATTTTTACAAAATTGTTGTTGAAATACACAGTCCTGAAAAAGGGATGTTTCTTTTTTTGCTGAGTTTATCTAAGGAAACCCAGCAGATTGCATCGTGTCATTGACTTGCAGCATTCACTCCTCCTGGATGAACGTGTAGCGACAAGACACCTGCCTTTGTGCTGGTGACTTTACAGCAATACTTCATTCTGAGCATGCATGGAGCAACAGTGAAGAGGAAAAACTACCCTTTACCAGGAAGAAACCTCCAGCTGAACCTGGCTCAGTACAAGCGACCATTTGCCAAGACAGAGCAGAGACACAGAAGAACTGATGTAGGCGTACTTTCTATGTTAAAAAAAGTAAAACGTTAATAACAGGACACAGAGGACGTTCAGTTACTGATAGCATCCTCCCAGCCAATGCCCCCTCCAACAAGGCATCACAGCCAAAGAGAACACCAGACCAGGTGTAGCTTCAATGAAGAGGAAAACACTGGGAGAAAACAAAGTTAAAAGTTGAAGTAACATCAAATCTGAAGTGATCCTATTATTTTTCCAACATGTTTCTTGTGACTGGACACAACATTAGAATTGTAAAGTGGCCCAAGTGTACTAACTTGAATCTGACAGAGAATCTGTGGAGGGAGCAAATGATAAGGGTGATGGCAAGGTGATCTTCCAAACTCAATAACTTGGAGCTCATCAGTGGAAACATGCTAAAAGCTGCCCAACGATTGAAAGAAGGGTTTGATTGTGAAAAGTTTTCTATAGATTTTTTGTGAAAGGTATATGAATCATTTATGACATGCCATTTTTATTAATATGTGGGTAAAAACAGATTTTTAAAGAAAGATGTATGTTCTTTTTTGTGCTATTGTCTATTTTCAGAGAAATGCCTGACTTCCTTACTGTCGCAAACAATGTTCTTTGTTGAAACAGTTTTAAATGTAAATCTCCCAGGGGTATGAATAACTTTGCTCTCAAATGTCCAACCAGTGGGTTTAGATTACTTAAAATGTAAAAAAGCAAGTTACAAAATGGTTTAAAATCAATCAAATATTACAATTCTTCATTTTGAAGTGAAACCATTCTGATATACCTGCTGTATACCTACTACTCTATAATCATGAAGTTCTAACCCTGCGCTTCCCACATTCAGCGAAGCACACATTAACAGCTTCCATCATTCCTGTCCTTCGCACAGCTCTCCCACTGGGCGCTGTCAATGTGAAAGCGGGACGAAAGAGACACGAGGAAGACAGAGATGTGTGAAAGGGCTGCTTTGGACCGTTCAGTCATTACCTGCTGTTCAGCTGTGTGCGTGCATGTGTGCTGATTTGTGTGTTCGCGCCTCTTAGCCTGCCTGCCTGGCCAGAATTGTCGGCCATCTTGTTTGTCTGTGTGTTTGCGTGCATGCATTTTGACAGTATCTTCATATTGCCAGGAAAATGTCTCTCCAGAGACCAACAGCGTGTCTTCACTCTTCTCTGAATGTGTCAGAATGTTGTTTCCTCCAAGCAAAGTGATGACATCCTGTCAGTGATTCAGACTGCCTGTTAGTAGCGGATGCTGGTTGAAGCTGAGTATGAAGGAAACAATTGTGAACAAAAAGAATACTGAGGCATCAATGGGTCATGCTGATCCAAAATAAATTTTTCAGAAATAGGTCATCCCCAGATAGCGAATTTGTGAGAAATGTTGTTTTAACAAAATAAGAGCTTAGATTAATAATATAAATAATTACTATTTTTTTTTAGCTAAAATAAAATCTCAATTTAAAATAAATGCATTAATGCTTAGATGCTGATTTAACAAATCTTTTAGGTTCTGCATTTTGTACAACCGTATTTCTGGCACCAGTATGGGATTATGACAGTGTGATTAGATTGAGTAAAGGAACTGTGGTTTTAAGCCATCATGATCTATAAAATAAAATATAACATGACAATATCTGATGGTTTTTATTTCACAGAAAAGCAACAGCTATTCCCACTGCTGCCAAAACAATATAACTAGTTATAAATTAGATTTAAGAATAAATAACTGACACTTTAAGGCTTGGGATTCAGGAAACTTTGGTACACCAATAAACACCCTAATGTTAAAAAACAACATCTCAAACCATGGTTGTACTGGTTTGTATATGCAGTGTTTCTATTTTAGACGTGGCAGACATCTGTGACTTTGCTGTTTGCACTGAAACATTTAGCATGATGTAGAACCACAGGGTCCTATTTAAGAAAAACTATTAGAAAACATGTTGAGTAGGAAACCTTTTGAGACAATGTGAAGCTGAACCTAACGATTTCTTGTCAGAAAAAATAAAATCTGAAGCATTTGCAAGTTCATGCAATGTCAGTCCACAGTGGATGTGTAAAATCTGATCCAGTCAGTCTGAAACCTAATATTAACTTCTTTTCTCTCAATGACAGGGTCTGGTCATAGCACCACCTGTTAAACCTGTACCCAGACAAGCTTTTGTTTGGGCCATCGTCTGGTCAGCGTTGCATTCTTGACTGCTGAGTTTTTTTCCAGCTGTTTAGGGTGAATATTTTAGTTACCAATTCAGCTTTTTGCAACATGCATTTTCTCGATTGATATTCAATAACGTACTGACAGAAAATTCATAGAAGAATACAGAGTGTATATCTGGTGTACCCTTGTATTTGCAGGTGTTAGTGGAAATCCGCAAATACTTGAGACTCCTTCTAAGAACGCTTATAACTGTCTATTTTAATACTTCAAAACACCAAATATACCGTAAGATGCATGAATGTGCTCAGTGGAAGCCATCTTAGCCCTACAGCAGAGGCTAATAGAGTCTTAAGTATTTCCACTCTTGGGGGTCCAGCCAACAGCAAGGAAAACAAATACCACTCCTGGATTGGCTGCTTTGCAAACACCAAACTATTGCGTGTCAAGTGGCATTTCAACCAGGTATTTTAGCTTCCCAAGCTGAATCTTCTTTTGAATGTTTTAGATATGAGCAACAAACAAATCCCCAGCTAGGCGGATTTTCCACAAATAATTTAAAGTCATGTTTCACCGAAAAATCGTAGAATAGTTGAAACCAACGAATACTGAACTGGGAATAGGCGGGAGTCCACTGTATGCTCTGATTCATAACAGTGAATGTGTGAAAGATGGATCATCATACCTATCTAATACATTATAATGAAAAACTTTCTTTCACTCTGCTACCTTCTTCTACTGCTCTCCAATTGCATTATTTGCTGTTAACTTTGTGTTTTGTCTCAGCGGTTTTCTATCCATAGAAGCTACACCTAGTCTGGCGTTCTGTTCGGCTGCGATGCGTTGTTGGAGGGGGGCATTGGCTGAGATACTGCTGCCAACAACTGAACGTTCTCCCTCTCCTCCTTTTAACTTTTTACTTTCTATAGCATAAAAAGTACTCCTACATCAGTTTTTCTGTTTCTTTTTTTGTGTCTCTGCTCTGTCTCCACAAACCCCCAGTCCGTCATGGCAGATGGCCCCTCGTACTGAGCCAGGTTCTGGTTCTGCTGGAGGTTTGTTCCTGTTAAAGGAGAGTGTTTCCTCTCCACTGTCACTACATGGTTCCTCAGTATGAGGGATTGCTGTGAAGTCAACGACATAACGCAGGTGCTGTCTTCTGTCACTATATGTTTGTCCCGGAGGAGTGAATGGTACAAGTCAATGACTCAATGTAATCTGCTGAGTTTCCTTAGAAGGAAAACTTTTGACCTATTTGGAATAATGTCCTGAATGAACTGTTTAATAAGTAGTATTAACTGGAATGTAAGTATGATTGAATTGAAATGACTTTTTTTGTAAAATACCTTGAGATGACGTGTTGTGAATTGGTGCTATAGAAATAAACTGAATTAGACAGACAAGATACTTCAATGTTTGTTCTATGGGAGTTTAGATTTATGACAATGGTCATGTTGAAGGTTGTGATCAACAGGGAAAATAAGCTTGTGAATATGTTTGTTAGTAAAACCTTTCACTGAAAGAGTGCCCCTGAAAACTCCATAGAAATAAAATGATCACATCTGACATCTTTATTCAACAGTCTTTTAACTCAGCCAGCTGGCCCAGTTAAAGGGTTGGACTATCAACAAGCCCACTTTTGAATTCATGCATAACAAACGCTGTGCTTCACATTATTTTCTCTCTGCATTCCTGTTTGAGACTCCAGGCTTCTGAGAATAAACAAAAGCTCTTAACTTCATTCTTCTTTAACAACTCATCTCTGAACAAGAGTATCTAGGTCATGGATGACTGTTAGCTTTGTATTGACAGAAAATCGTTTCCAGGAATGGAGCTGGCATAGCGCACATTTGTGCGATTAATAAAATCATTGAGGAAATATTTGAGAGAATACTCGATTACCACAATATCCGATAGGGGCAGCCCTATTTAGAACCATAGAAGTGATAGAACTACTTTCTTTTCACCATGACCTTTGTTCCCAAACCCCTCAACATGGAGCTTTCAGGCTAAAACTATTAAAGCTGTTTGTTTTATTGAGAGAACTTTGTCAGCTGTATAAATTATATACTGTATGGCCAAAATGTGTAGTATTTACCTAAACATAGCAATGACAGAGTTGTACTGTTGCGTCTTGTGTTAGCCTATCCAATAATTTAATGTGGGTGTGCCAATTTGATTGACGCTTTTAATTCTGAGCACCACGCTTTGAATGTCATAAATCCCCAGTAATTAATACACAGCATAGCATATGGCGGCTTTCCTGTAGCTTGTGGATCATGTTTTACATAGCATGTTTTCTCATTTCAATTATTGATAAAAGAACCACATCGGGAAACATCTCAATGCTGCTGCTGCATACGAAATTAAGGCTGTGTTGCAAGTTCCATAGAAAATGAAGTTGTACCAGATAAGTGCAGTGAAAATGAAGAAGCTGACACAAAGTGAAATAGCACTGTAATTACTGAAGTCAGGCTTTATCTGTGGAGGGTGATGTTAGAACCCAGAGGGAGAACACAGACACAGATTTCAAACTGAAAAGAGCGGTGATGAAACAAATGCGGAGAGCCTTTTGCAGAGGAGCTGACAAACCAAATATGTTCTTTTTTAGCCACGCGTAATGGAGTTTTCCTAAGTTGTCTAAAAGTGAATAGCCCTTTTATTTAAAAAAAACACAGATTCTTGCAGCGAATAATAAGGTTTTCAATGCGTTTTCAACATTTCACAATTCCCCTTTGACTGCTCCATCTGTCGTTGCAGGCAAGCAGCTTGTTCTTCCTAAAAGGAAGTCTGTTGTTGACTTTTTAAGCAACACAAGTTTAATAGTGAAATCTAGAAAATGTAAATGAAATATCCTTTGTGTACTAAAGCTATAATATATACATTTGTATATAAGAGGTTTGTAAGTCTAACCTAATTATTTTGTAATGTAATCTTAATATATTGCTTACTAATTTTTCATCAGTTCATAAAAGGCTGTTGTTTTAAACAGGAAATCCTTCCCTGCTTTTCACAGCATATGAAATCAAATTCAAAACCTTGTTATGGTTTTTGTTTGGATTCACGGGATTTATCGTTTTCTTTCTTAACTTCTTCATTTGCAATCTGAAAGAATGGATTTTGTGTCCTTTTTTTTTGTTATATTTATAAGACCATGTTCTATTTCAATATTTTATACCTATTATACTGTTGTTCATCTGCTACATGTTTATGTTAGGAGTCTGGGTTGTTCGTTTGTGTGGTGGTTCTGTACTACTGTCACTTCCACAGGTTCTACACCGGGGAGTGCAGCGGAGGCACCTCTCCTAGAAGTTCCTCGCCTGTGGACGGTGACCAGCACACCTGCAACCATTAAGCTCGTTCGCAGGAGGATAGGAGGAGCTCGAAGCCAGTCACTCCTTGCCTGCGTGTTAAGCATTGTGGTAACTCTAGACCTCTGCGAGATTTCTTATGGCCCTTCTTGTTTCCTCGTGTCCCTTACTTCCCTGTTGTTGTTCCCCTCTTCTTAGTTGTCAAGCACATTAATTTCGTTGCTGCTCCAAATTCTTACCTGAAATACCCAGGCACCCACCTGAAACCAAACCAGCATCCTCCTCTTCCTCTTCTTTATCTTCATCCTCCTAAAACCATTCATCTGCCCACATCATCATTCTTCCGTGTAATCTCACAGACAGCTTTAATAATACAACAAAGATGAAGTGCATCTTCATCCTCCTGCATGCTTCCTGTCCACCCTCCTACAATAATAGCAAGACTTCAGCTTCTTTAATTCCCTTGCACGTTCCTCAGTCAAAATTATTCATCTTATCAGTCAATCTCAGTACCTACCGATATACTTTCACTGGATCTTTCACTGGATCATCACCTTGTCAACCTCCAACATAGACTCCACTTATTCCTCCCTGGTGTCTTCTGGGATCACCAGGCCAGATGTTCCTGGTGGTGGTCCCAAAAACTATTTTCAAGTCCGTAGAGATCGTAGCTTTAAGGATATGGCCCCAAGGTTGTGCAATACTTTTCCTCTCTCCATCAGTTGGACTTTTTTTGCATGTTTAAAAAGCTCTAAAATGTTTGCTGTTCTAAACTTGCTATTAGCTCATTTTATTTCTTGTTTTATTGTTAAACTATTTTGCTCTGTGATTGTTTTGCTTGTTTATTTTCTTGCAATTTATTTTGTTTTACTGTAAAGCACTATGGGACTTTTATCTTTGAAAAGCTCTATATAAGGAGAAATGTACTTACTTACTTACATGCCCACTATGACTTTCTGTATTAGAAGCCACAATGATCATTGATTTGTTCCTATGTTTGGGTTTTTCTCTATGCGTTGTTCACATTTAGTCTCCGTTAAGCCTCAAATTCAAGCTGAAGATGTTAACAACTGAGAGGAAATGGTAACCGGAGTAGGAGCTACAGCTATTTTAAAAGAATGTTTAGCCCAGTGCTTTAGCCAGGCTCAATAGAATCTTCTTATTTTGAAATTTAGAAAACTCAAACATCGCCACATGCTGCTGTAGCGTACGTATTACAGCATTTTTACGAGACTCTGAGAAAAAAAAACCTAATCTGCTTAAAACCTTTTTCTGAGCAATAAAGCTGGGACCTGAGACTCAAAACAGAGAATGTAAAAATCATAGATAGTGTGATAAAAACATTCAAGTTCAACTGACAAAATAAGTCTTGTAATTTTCAGATTGGCATGAAAAAGAGATGACTCTTTCCATGTCAAAGTAACAACAAAAGACTACAATGAAGATAAATTTGTATTCATTGTTTTAACTTAGTGCATTATTGATTTCTGTCCTAGCTCATTAACATTTCTGTCAGTAATATCGACATCTTCATACAGGGATGTATTCTATGATGTCGGACTATATCCCACTTCATCTCCTTGTATCTTCTCTCAGCCTGGTCTAAGACCGGGGCTCTGTGTCATTTCTTATAATAAAATCAGTAAGTTGTAATGAGGAATCTAATGCAGAATTCATCTTTATTGTGCTGTTAAGGCACCATGAGACCAATAACAGCTGCTATCACAGACGAACCATATCTCAGTCAGCCTGTTGTAGATTTTTTTCCAAGATATGAAACATATTGATTTTATTTAGATGAAGATGAGGATTTCTGATAAAAACTTGGTATGACAGATGGTAGACATTTAAAAAAAAAACTGTGCTTCTGCTGTGACGGGCAGCTTTAACCCTTCAATTTTAAAAGGTGTTTTCCAAATGACAAAATAACTTTTCCCTCCCGATTGTGTTTTCTCTGAAGCCGTTTTTACCCTCCATCTTGATCTCACTCCTTTCACCGCTCGCAGAGACGGGTTGGGTTGGCAGCCGTCAGGAGTGAAATCTGAGTGGGCAGAGAAGAGGGAAGGGGGCAGAGGCCAAAACAACACCAATCTGATCCAAGAGCTGCCGCTGCCAAGGTGAGTAGTCAGTCAGGAAGATGGGGAACAATGGATGTAAATATAGAAAGGGATTTGACACATCTCACAAATGTCATATTCTTGAGCATTAGCTTTCGTGGTCCACTCTGAGGTGAGCATCACCGACTAGAAGAAAACAAAGAGTACGGTTCGGAAAAAAACCCACCTTCAAATCAGTTGAAGTGACAAGCTGAATTCGAGGATGAAATTTCTACTATAAAATAACTTTTCATCATGTTAAATCCCTTCTCCTAACAGCATCTTAGCTAAAATAACACTACAATTCTTTGATACCAACAAATAGTGTGATTCAGCAAGAAAAAGGAAAAGAGCAATCTGACCATCAAACAGCCTTACCCCTTCTTTCCACCGGAGGCGTAAGCGACACGTTACAGGAGCAGCACGTTTCACTTGCGTATTCTGCTGCTTGGCCCTTTCCACCGGGTGCGTATGAGGAGCATAGCAGCAGGGAAGCAGCTGTCACAGAGAGAGCACGAAATCACACGAGATTAGCAAAATCACGCGTGATTTCGTCAGTAAACACAACATCTTAAGCCTCCGGTGGAAAGGAGGGGTTAGACTTCATTATTTAGGACGTCATATAAGAACAATGAGGGAATCTGTGTTCCTGCAAGCCAAAAGAAGAGATGTTGCATTTAAATTAAAATGTCTGTTTTTCAAGCCTCACACTCATCAAAACATCCTTATTATTGATGCATTGCACTCTCTTTACTGATTCTAATTTTCAGAATCCACTGACAAGCTAATTCTGAATACTTGATTTGAATTCAGTTCAAATTCAATTCACAAATGCTTTATTGATCTCAGTGGGAAATTAAGTGTGGTTGTAGATAGTACAATTAATTAATTCTTTAAGGAGTTATTGTAGATCACGATTGCAGTGGGCAGGAAGGATTTGTTGTCTGTGTTGCAGCGAAACCAAAGAACCCTCTGACTGAAGACAGTCTGTTGTTGTAGGATAGTCTCATGAAGAGGATGCTCAGGGTTGTCCATAATGTTTTTGATTTTATGAAGAATGGTTCTTTGCATCATCATCTCGAGTGGTTCCACAGTCGTCCCCGGAACAGAACCAGCCTTCTTTATCAGGTTGTTCAGCCTTTTTAAGGACGTAAGCTAGTACAGTCTTCTCTGTTCCTTCTTGTAGACTACTTCACTGTTCAGTCTCCAGTCCAGTCTGTTATCAAATCAAGTCAAACATTATTTATAAAGCACTTTTCATACAACATTGCAACTCAAAGTGCAACTTAAAGTCCTCCTCAACCACGTCCACTTCTTCTCCCATGATGGAAACAGTGTTTGTCTTATCCCTGTTTTTTCTGAAATCTACAATCATCTCCTTTGTTTTGTTCACATTCAAGGTAAGATGATTGTTTCCACACCATGTCACAAAGCGGTCCACCAGCTCTCTGTAGTCAGCTTCTTGTCCATCTGGGATACAGCCAACAATTGCAGAGTCATCTGAGTATGTCTGCAGATGACAGGTCTCTGACTTGTACTGGAAGTCTGAGGTTTACAGAGTGAAAAGGAATGGTGAGCTTAAGAAAGGGTCCACTGTTGTCTGGTCATTTTGATTTAGTTCTTGATTATGAGAATGACTGCACACATGCCCACAACAGCCTCTAATGCTACTGTTGGAAAGGTGTTTTCACTCTAATCTAAAGCCTCTCTTAAAGGAACAGACACCTATTTAATTTTATGTCCCCTGGGCTTTCTCGGGCTCTTATTTCACCTTCCAGCGTGCTCGTTCATTTCTGTAACAAGGAGCAATAAGAACAACAAACAACTGTTATATGTTTTAACAGCGAGACTTCGTTCGCTGGACTCAGTTCTCTTAACTGAGCCCAGATCTACATCGGCATAGAGTTTTTATTGAAACAAGAGTTGCAGGAAACCCCTCCAACATAGATCTTCGTTCACAGAATAATGGTCAAAGCTTCTTCACATAATGGAACGAATTATGTACTACATTCTTCTTGATTGTTCACTGTTTCTAAGTGTTTCCACATGCACAACAGAATTTAAACCGTCATACAACAAAATAAGTGTACTCTAAACATTTACAGAATTTTTTTCTCTTCACTACATAAACTAAAAATAAAAAAACAAGTGTGTTTTTGGCTTGATAGTCTAAGATGCACAATTGTTTTATTATGTTTAAAATGTAGATAAGGGTAGCCTTCCATGATTTACTGAAGATAGTAAAAGACATGCTAATGAAAATCAGAAACATGGCTGACTGCTGAAGGGGCAGACAGCTAAACAAGCAATCCAGCGTGCTTAGAGATGGAAGCTAGCCAGTTGAGCTGTTAGCCACGCTTAGAGCTGAACTGAATTAAAACTTGAAACAGCAATGAAAGTAGTGGAGGCTATCACCATCCGTTGTCTAATGTAACAGTTGGTTACTTTGGAGACTGAACACAGTGAAGAGACATTACTGACCAAAGATTTTACTGATTTCATGTGTGGGCCCCTTCCTTGCTTGGGCATAGATGTGCTGCTCTTTGGATATTTCTACAGTTTTTCAACTTTTTCAGTTATAAAGGAATGTCACCTATGGATACAAAGGTTGTTACGAGATAAATCAGCAAAATGTTAATGCAAATAGCTTCAATGATGTCAGCCACTGACTATAACTCCAAGTACTGTTCAGTAGGTAAATAATATTATGCTAATTGTTATTATTATTATTCCTATTATTGGGTTAAATTATAAAGCATAAAGCTGACATGGGAACTTTTTCAGGGGTTTCTTTTCCTTATGACATATCACCACAAGCTTTAATGTAAAATACTGGTATTTTATGTGATAGACCACCTGAAAGTACAGTGAATAATTGTAAACTGTAGCAAATGATTGATTATTATTTTCACTGACTAAAACACATATCATATAAATGAGTAAATAATGTGTATTATTTAATCTCAGTATATATCCAGCTATTCTGTAAAGATCTCAGAGGTTTGATAGAGAACATTAGTAGACAAACAGCATCATGAAGACCAAGGAACACAGCAGACACATGGAAGGAGAATGGTACAACTGCTAAGCTAAAGTGACAAGCTGGACAAGGAGAGCATTAATCACAGAGGCAGCAAAGAGGGTCACAGTAACTCTGGAAGAGCTGCAGAGATCAACAGGTCAGGCGAGAGAATCTGCAGTCAGGACAATGTTGGTCTTGCTGATGAGACCAACTTGGTGGTGGCAGAATCATCCTGTGGTGATACCTTTCTTCAGTGGTGGAGAGGCTGGTGGTAAAGTCAGGGATGGTGTACTCGAGTCCTGGACTCAAACTCAAGCCTTGACTTGAGTTATGTTTCAGGGACTTGCACTTGGAGTCAGAACTCCAACGTTAGAACTCGGACTCCGAGTAATAATTGTTGGAATTAGTATGTAGCCGATGCTAATGTTAGCTTGTTATATTAGGTCAGATTAGTAGACAACTTCCCAAAGCCTTTGTAAATGTATGTGGAATGTCAATTACAGTGAGGCAAAAAAATTATGCAAGTTGTTGGATTTAAAAAGATGAGAGAGGTCTGTAATTTTCATCATAGGTACACGTCAACTGTAAGAGACAGAATGTAAAACGAAATTCCAAGGTACCACATTGAAATAATTTTAAAGAATTTATTTGTATAATGGTGCCAAAAAGCAGTACTTAGCATTTGCAAAAAAGAAGTACTTAGCACTTACAAATAAACAAGAAATATGGCCCTCACAGACCTATTGCTTCTTCTTTAAGAAGCTCTTCTATCTTCCACTCGTTACCTGTATTAATGACACCTGTTTGAACTTGTTACCTTTATTAATGACACCTGTTTGAACTCGTTATCTGTATAAAAGACACCTGTCCACACCTTCAAACAGTCAGACGCCATCCTCCACTATGGCCAAGACCAGAGAGCTGTCTAAGGACACCAGGAACAAGATTCTACATCTGCACACGACTTGGATGAGCCATTCTACAATAGGCAAGCAGCTTGGTGAGAAGAGATCAACTGTAGGAGCAATTATTTGAAAATGGAATAAATACAAGATCACTGACAATCTCCTTTTACCTCGGGCTCCATGCAAGATCTCACTATGTGGGGTACACATGATCTTGATCGGTGAGGAAACAGCCCAGAACTACACAGGAAAAACTAGTCAATGACCTGAAGAGTGCTGGAACCACTGTAAGCAACGTTACTATTAGTAACACACTATGTCGTCATAGATTTAAATCCTGGAGGTCCGTCTGCCCAAGCCCGCACATGTCCAGGCCCATTTAAAGTTTCCCAGAGACCTTCTGGATGATCCAGAGAAGGATTAGGAGAATGTCATGTGGTCAGATGAGACCAAAACAGGACTCTTTGGTATAAACGCCACTCGCCATGTTTGGAGGGGGAAGAATGCTGAGTTACATCCCAAGAACACCATACCCACTGTGAAGCATAGGGGTGGAAACATTATGCTTTGGGGCTGCTTTTCTGAAAGGGGGACAGGACGACCGATGTATATTAAAGAAAGGATGAATGGGGCCATGTAAAGTGAGACTTTGCCCAAAAACCCTCTTCCATCAGTGAGACCATTGAAGATTAAATGTGTCTGGATATTCCAGCATGACAATGATCCCAAATACATACCCTGGAAACAAAGTAGTGGCTACGTAAAAGCATTTCAAGGTTCTGGAGTGGCCTAGCCAGTCTCCAGAATAGTCAAAAAAGAAAGTAAAAACATCACAACTCTAGAGAAGATCTGTGTGGAAAAATGGGCCAAAATAGCAGCAACAGTGTGTGCAAACCTGGTAAAGACCTGCAGGAAACGTTTGCAAACCAAGTTTAAATCATAAAGTATTTCGGTGAACCTTTATTATTGACCAAATACTTATTTTCCTCACCGTTATACAAATAAATTCTTTAAAAATCATACCATGTGATTTCCTGGATAAATTTCTTACATTCTGTCTGTCATAGTTGAGTGTACGTATGATAACAATTACAGCCCTTTCTCATCTTTTTAAGTGGGACAATTTGCACAATCGGTGGCTGCTAAATACTTTTTTTGTCCCACTGTATGTATTGTTTTCAAATTTATTTAAAGCATGTTTTATTATTTTGCACATGCTACAGTGTTAGCTTCGTGATAGCAATGAAGTAAACAGTGTATGGTTGCCACTATTGTAGTAGTTAAAATATACACCCTACTCTCTTATTTCTGACGCTCTCGTCTGATATTGACTTGACTTGGACTGGAAAAATATTTTTGGGACTAATTCTATCTGACCTGGACTTGCACTTGGACTCAACCACTAAGGACGCAAGTGTGACTTGGACTCGAGAGATGGTGACTTGACTACAACACTGGGTAAAGTTGGTGAAATTAGATACATTATCCTGGAAGAAAGCGTTTTAGATGCTGCAAACAAATTAAGTTTTACACGAACAGTCACCTTCAAGCAGGAAAGCAGGAGCCAGAGCAACAATGGAATGGTGAAGATCGAAGGATGTTCATGTATTAAAATGGCCCAATCAAAGTCCAGACTAAAATCTAAATAAGTATCTGTGACAATACTTGAAAAATGCAGTTCACAGACAACATCCTTCCAGTCTAACTGAGCTTTAAGTATTTTAAAAGTAAAACCCAATTTCAAAAGCAAGTTTAATTTTTATTGTTTACAGTTATCCACTACCTTGTGTTCTTCAAAAAACAAATTGCAATAAACTAAACTGAAGTTTCGAATGTGACAAAATGTGAAAAGGTTGAAGGGGAATGAATATGTTAGAGACGACGCTGTTCTTGGTATTCATTTCAAGATCAAATTTCACATCGAGCCAATATAAAAGAAATAAAAAATGTAAGAGGAAAAAAACAAAGAAACATGTAATGTGAACTTCTGTACTGTAGTTGTTATTGATAATAAAAGGAAGAAAAAAAAAAGATCTCCACAAATAGACACCAAGGCCCTGGAGAGATTTGATCCAAATTAATCTTCGGATCTAACAGAAAGCTTTAGCACAATTAGTTGCCTTTGTTAGACTGTATTGATGCTAATTGTGTTACTTCTCTTACAATGTTAAAGCAGATCAAATCACATTCTAATATAAATAAAGAACATGAGATATACTTTCCCACCCACACACTGTATTACTTATTAAAAGTTTTTTTTTCTTCTACCAAGTAAAAATATTAACTTATGCAACACACTGTGGAGTCTATTGTATTTATGAGTTATAAGTGAAGAAAGTTTGAAGGATATTTATACAGTGTTCAATATTTAGATAGCAGAAACCAATATGGATGCTTCTTTTCCTCTCAACGTCAACTTTTTCAAACTTTTTCTTGTAAACTTCTTTTATGAAGTGCGACAGCTTCGATCGCCTGGAGAATTTCTGCGTGCTCTCAGTATCAAGGTTATCCGTCTGGTACAAACAAAACTCTGGAGGCGTCCACCCACTGCAAGCATCCTCTAAAAAGGAAAGTGAAATCCAATTATTTTCAAGCTTGAATTGGCCAAGTGGAAAAACTTTTCAAATCTGACCCCTCGGACCTCTTACACCATTTAGCAGCACCTGAGTTATTATTAGCATTATATTTTAATCAATGAGGCAGGGCCTTCAAAGCCTTTAAAAGTGCAGCATACGGATGGATGAAATGTAGCTTAATTATAGCAAAATGTTTTGTGATAATTAATATGTGGGATTTGACACAACGGGAAGTCTTAAAGGGATATTCCACCCCTAAATAAAATTTTGTCTGTTGCCATATTCCCCATTTAGATAAGTGAGAAAAGCGTTTTGTGACCAGCCCAATCATATTCCTAATCTGGCAGCAGTTTGTTTGCTTTAGCTTAGCATAAACAATGGATGTGAATGGTAATGGCTTGCATTTGCGAAAGTCATAAAAATTACTCAATAATGATCCTAATTATCCGTGGTGACCTCAATAATCATATCAATAACACATTAAAATATTTAGTAACACGAAGGAATTACAAGAGCAGATTTAGACTTGGGACTACATAATGGCACAGCACCGCAGTAAGCCGGAACTGCAAGGCGCAAGGAACATGACGCAGCATCTGCAAAAGACACCTACTTCCGTCAACAAAAATGTATGAGCTGGAGAGTTTTTACTGCCATAGTTTGAGTAGGTTAAGTCTAATGCAAGAAAATGCTTCTTGCTTGTATAGCTACGGGTTGCGAAAACAAGCCAAAGACATACAGCAACACGATGTTTCACAGAATTCCATCTAATGTGGAACAAACAAGACAATCACTTGCTACCCTGGGAATTTCTCCAACAATACCCGTGGAGAAATGGAATCAATATCTGGTTTGCAAGGAGTATTTCACACCAGAGGACTACGAAGAAAAAAGGCAAAATTCTACCAGAAAGATAGTACTGTGTCTGAATAGAATAGAAGAATAGAATAATCCTTTATTGTCCTACAAAGGGGAAATTTGGCTGTAACAGTAGCAAATTGACATGTAACAGAAGCATTCACGATCACACGGGAATGGTAGAAATAGTATGAAACCAGAATTCTGAATTATATATGTACATTAAAGCTGCAGTAGGTAACTTGAATAAAAGTAACTTTTTGTGATATTTTTTGTGATATGAGGTCACAATTAATAATTGGGATCATAATTGAGTCCTTTTTAAGACTTTTTCACAATAATGGTAGGCATTACCATTCACTTCCATTGTTTATGCTAAGCTAAACCAAACGGACTGCTGCCAGATTAGGAGAAGGAATGAGCTGGTTACAAAATGTTTTTTTCACACTTATCTAACACTGGGGAATATGGAGACAGACTATATTTCACTTAGGGGTGCAATATCCCTTTAAAATGTGGATGGAAACTTTACAAACTTTATATTCTACTGCGTTTGCATAGTTTGTTTTTCAAATATTATTGCACTTGGCTACTTAAAGAGGCTATATGCAACTTTTTCCCCAAATAAACGTAACAATAGCCTTTTTATTTGACCATTTATGACTCAAACATCTCCTGATGATCATACTGACACCTTGTCAGCTCACAGTGGGTGCACCTATAAGCCTCTATCCAATTTTTTCTATTTCCTGTCTGGTCCGATTTTCCCGTGCTGTCTGCGGATGTGACGTCAAGCGCGTTCATGTTAAATGTTTCAGATCACTCTGCCACCACCGCTAGTCAGCACTCGCAAGCAGTTCAATGGATTGTGCGAATACACAGAAGAGACCAAGGACAACTCTGAGACCATCAGTAACTCCACATAAGACTAAAAAAGTTAAACCCCTGTGCCAGAAATAGATCAAAGATTTAGAGCAACCGGCATACGAGCGCGCGCCGCGAGAGTTAGCAGAAAGGAAGAGCAGTTCCGTTTTTTGGCCACAGTTTTTGGTGTCAGTCGCGAGTTTAAATTTCAGAAAATTGCATATAGCCTCTTTAAGACACTGCCACTTTAATATAAATACTTTCTCTAATGGCTTTAAGGCTTGTTCAACATACAAGAAAATTCCTATTAAAACAACATAATTTATGTTTCACATGTACCGCTGTAACCTAGTACTAAAATACAGTGAAGCTCAAAATTATTCTTATCCGCGGAAGGCCTAGATTTTAATTCATTTTAATTTCAACTACCAAGTTTGTCTCTGATTTCAAATGACAAAAAGTTATGTTTTCATTGTTATTAATATATATGTTCGCCAAAACTTACATGCTGAAAATTATTTAGGCTACACCCTTTGTTTAATAATTAGTGGAAAATCTTACAAGGTACAATTTCCAGATGCGTGAGGAGGTCCCATTCTTTAGTTTAAAGAACTGTATAGAAGTATGGCTAGTAATGCAATGTTCCATCATCATACCGTTCAGGAATGAGACTAGTTCTGTGACAAAGACATGAACAGGTTTTGGGTAGAAACATACAAAATTAACCCTAGAAAGAAACCGCAAGAGCTTGTGAGGATACTGATTGAAGCTGGTAAGAGAGCGTCATTATCCACAGGGAAACAAGTCCTGTACTGACATGGGCTGGATGGCCACTGAGTAAGGAATAAGCCATTATTTCAAAAGCAACATAACCATCCAGATTACAGCTTTTAAATGGGATAAAAACCAGCTTGAGCCAAATCCTGTGGTCTGACTGAACTAAAATTGAGTGATTGGCTATAACGATCACTTTTAGGCATATTGATGTAAAGCTTAGGGGTGGTATTTTGCTGCAGGAGGTGGTGGTGCACTTTACAATCTGAAATATCATCTGCTGTCATGATGTTTCTACAGGATTTACACAAAAACAGAATAGAATAATTCTTTATTGTCCCACAAGGGGGAAATTCGGCTGTAACAGCAGCAAAGTGACAGATAATAAAAGCATTCATGATCCACATCGACACAATTACAGATACAAATTGATATTCCAAATAGACTATGACCTGAAGTAAACCAGAAAATTAGGTAGAAAAGTGGCTTTAGGACAAAAGTCAATGTGTTGGAATGGCCACCATAAAACCCTGATTTCAGTCCCATAGAAAATAAGAAAGCTCCAGAATTCCAGCAAACTTTTGTTAAAATCTTTCCTCCCAGAGTACCCGACTCAAGTTATTGTTTAAAAGGCAATTTTCTTCTGTAACAAAAAACAATGTATTCAATATCGTTGAATTTAGCAGTTATAAATTATCTTGGTAATTCTAACTGACCTAAAAAACAGGAAAAGTTTGATCTGATTTATTGTAATTTTATTATTAGAATGTGAAAAAAAAGGTTTGAACTAGATGTTGCTACATGTTATTCTACAAGACAGCTGACAATATAAGACTGTTAAGAAGGCAGCTCATATGTTCCTGTTTAAAACCTTTTTTTTAACACAGCAGACTGTCAGTTTTAGAAAAGTACGGAATTTGCTTTCACCATTTTCCGAATCTGGATAATTATAGAAAAGTTCAAATTATTAAAGAAAAATGTTTGGTGAAAGGTACAATTTTCTGCCTCCTAAATATTTGTTGATAAATGCAGTGGATTTCACATTACTTTATTTTTTAAACGGCATGCGTTATCTTCAATTTGCCACATCACTTTTTCATTATAACATTTTAGCCATCAGTACTTTGGTTTTTGACTCAGTGTGCACTAATTTGAAAATATAAGAGGAGCTATTTCATCATTATTCAGAGCTCTAGATAACTTTAAATTCTGGTTGCACAGGGCCTGTGGTTCCTTTTAAACGGGTTCCGTTTCAAAATGCCAAACAAAGCACTTGGACCAATCAAAATCAACCAATAAGAACTGGATTTTTGATTTTCACCAATTAATTTCCTCCTGAGTTAGGTGTTTATGTCCATTTAATCTCAAAAGTAGTGCCAATAAAAGATTAATTGATTCATAGTCTGCGGTCAAGCTCAAAAGGGAGATCATTAGACACAATTCAATTCAATTCAATTCAGTTTATTTATATAGCGCCAATTCACAACAGATGTCATCTCAAGGCACTTAACAAGAAGTCGTTTTAATACATTTATACAAACATTCCAATCAGTTAAAAAGTTTCCTATTTAAGGAATCCCAGCAGATTGCGTCAGTCATTGGCGTGAGGTTGGGCAGACTTTCCAACCACAGCAATCCTTCAGCAATCCCTCATACTGAGCAAGCATGTAGCGACGGTGGAGAGGAAAAACTCCCCTTTAACAGGAAGAAACCTCCAACAGAACCAGGCTCAGTAGGACCGGCCATCTGCCACGACCGTCTGGGGGTTTGAGAAGACAGAGTAGAGACATAGAAGGAACAGAAGATCCGATATAAGAGAACTTTCTATGTTACAGAAAGTAAAAAGTTGATAACAGGACACAGTGGATGTTCAGCCACTGGGAGCATCATCCCAGTCGATGCCCCCCGTCCAACAGGGCATTCCAGCCAAGCAGGACACCAGACCAGGTATATCTTCTATGGAGAGAAAAACACTGAGAGAAAACAAAGTTAACACTCGAAATAACAGAATGCACTGTAATACAACTGGAGAGTCGTAGGAGAAAAGGAAGTAGCAGAGTGAAGAAAATTGGTAAGTCTGTCCTCCAGCAGTCTAAGCCTATAGCAGCATAACTACAGAGATAGCTCAGGATGATCTAAGCCACTCTTAACTATAAGCTTTATCAAAAAGGAAAGTTTTAAGCCTGGCCTTAAAAGTAAACAGAGTGTCTGCCTCACGGACTAAAACTGGGAGCTGGTTCCACAGGAGAGGAGCCTGATAACTAAAAGATCTGCTTCCCATTCTACTTTTAGAAATCCTAGGAACTACAAGTAAACCTGCAGTCTGAGAGCGAAGAGCTCTGTTGGGAACATATGGAACAATTAGATCTCTGATGTATGATGGAGCTTGATTATTAAGGGCTTTATATTTAAGAAGAAGGATCTTAAATTCTATTCTGGAATTAACAGGGAGCCAATGAAGGGAAGCTGAAGCAGTAGAAATGTGATCTCTGTTTTTAATATTCATCAGAACTCTTGCTGCCGCATTTTGGATCAACTGAAAGCTTTTAATGGCATTTTGTGGACTACCTGATAGTAAAAAATTACAGTAATCCAGCCTTGAAGTAACAAATGCATGGACAAATGTTTCAGCATCACTCCTGGACAGCATGTTCCTAATTTTAGCAATATTCCAGGGTTGAAAGAAGGAAATTACAAAAACCTGTTTAATATGGGATTTAAATGTCAAGTCTTGGTCAAAAATAACGCCGAGGTTCTTTACGTTATTACTGGGGGACAATTTAATGCCATCCAGATGAAGTGATTGACTAATCAGTTTCTGTTTAAGAACTTCTGGTCCAAAGACAGTAACTTCTGTTTTGTCAGAATTTAAAAGCAAAAAGTTTAGATTCATCCATGTTTTTATGTCTTCCAGACATGCCTGTAATCTACTTAACTGACTGGGTTCATCAGGATTTATGGATAAATATAGTTGTGTATCATCGGCAGAACTGTGGAAATTTATCCCATGCTGTCTAATGATTCTACCAATTGGAAGCATATATATGGTGAAAAGAATTGGTCCAAGCACAGAACCCTGTGGAACTCCACAAGTAACCCATGAGAGTGAAGACGATTGATCATTTAGATGAACAAACTGGAATCTGTCAGACAAATA
The DNA here is from genome assembly GCA_963556495.2 of Valencia hispanica. NCBI lineage: Eukaryota > Metazoa > Chordata > Actinopteri > Cyprinodontiformes > Valenciidae > Valencia > Valencia hispanica. Next base: position 13,065,102 of record OY747709.1, on the reverse strand, counting down.
TAATTTAAACCAGCCTAGTGATGTTCCTTTGATCCCTGCAACATGTTCAAGCCTTTCTAGGAGAATATTATGATTGACTGTGTCAAAAGCAGCACTGAGATCTAACAAAACCAGAACATACACCAGTCTATTATCTGAGGCCATGAGAATATCATTAGTAACCTTCACCAGTGCTGTTTCAGTGCTATGATGAGCTCTAAAACCTGACTGAAACTCTTCAAACAGCTCGTTACTGTTTAGATGCTCACAGACTTGATTAGCAACAATTTTCTCAAGGAATTTGGATAAGAAAGAAAGATTGGATATAGGTCTGTAATTCACTAAGTCATCTTGATCAAGGGAAGGTTTCTTGAGTAAAGGTTTAATAACAGCTATTTTAAATTCTTGTGGTACGTATCCGTTTACTAAGGATAGATTCATCATATCCAAAATGGGAACAGGAACCAAATGGAACACTTCCTTAAATAATTTGGTTGGGACTGGGTCCAACATACAAGTTGAAGGTTTAGATGAGGCTAATATTTTTGATAATTCCGAAAGCTCGACGGAATCACAACAGCCTAAGCACAAATGAGGTTCTACAGTTCTTTCCGATGCTGCCTCATTTACTGAGGAAGAAGTAATCATGTTTGGGAGGATGCCAATGATTTTATTTTTAATAGAAATGATTTTATTTATGAATAATCCCATAAAATCATCACTACTAAGAGCTGGGGGAATAGTTGGCTCAACAGAGATATGACTCTGTGTAAGTTTGGCAACTGTACTAAAAAGAAACCTAGGACTGTTTTTATTCGCCTCTATTAATGATGAAAAATATGCTGTTCTAGCTTGTCGAAGGGTCTTTTTATACAGCAGTAGACTGTTATCCAGGTTAAATAGGAATCCTCTAGATGTGTCATTTTCTCTCCAACTTCCTAGTATTCTGCTTTAAAGTACGCAACTCTGCGTTAAACCAAGGAGTCAGCCTCCTATGGCTAGCCACTTTCTTTTTTAAGGGGGCTACACTATCTAATGCCAAACGCAATGAGGATGAATTTCTGAAGGGTTAGAGCAGTGTTTCTCAAACTTTTTTTATCATTCCCCACTTTGAACAAAGGAGCATACACAAGCCCCCCATGCTTTTATCGCCCCAACAGAATGGTGACCACGCCTGATTTTTAAAGTGTCTTATTTATTTAAATAGCCGAGTTAGTCTACAAGTTTTTAAGGGTATAAATTAGTTGGAAAAAGGGGTTGCGCACTGGTATAAAACCGGCTCAGAAATATATGCTGTCAGTAGTTGCTACATGTAGAACTTCAGCTCACAGTTGGAGAAAATAAAAGTTGTAGTTTTATCAAATTTACAAAGCTTTCAAAAGTACAAAATAAAAATAAAAATAAATAAAGAGCAAGATACTAATTCCTGTATTTCCTCCGTGGTTGACCTTGTGACTTCTCTTACTCTGAAACGTCCTGATCTTTTTAGATATTTGTACATTTTGTAGATGGAATTTCTGATAATGTGGCTACTTCAGCTTGTTTTGTGCTGCGATATATTCCAACCTGAAACTCCCAGCCCGATGTTCCAGGTCCCGGTTCTGTTTACAATGATGGTCACAATTGCTAATTTATTTGAGTCTGTTTAATTTTGTGAGAGGGGAGAGTTGGTTGATTTAATTTACAGTGCAGTGAAACATTCACATTGATAGAATCTAGGGGGGAAAAACTATTTAAATCCCATTGATGTCACGCCCCACCTGCAATACCTCTGCGCCCCACTAGTGGGGCTCGCCCCATAGTTTGAGAAACACTGGGTTAGAGATAGAATTGCTGCCATCCACTGTGTTACCCTGAGACACTGAGGAAAGTAAGAATGGAACAGATTCTTTAAAAATTGTTACAGCATTGTCTGATAAAGCTCTACTATAATACAATTTTCTTTCAGATTTAAGATGGTCAGTTAAAGTAAATTCAAAAGTTATTAAGAAGTGGTCAGACAGGACCGGGTTATGTGGGTGGACTGTTATTTCCTCACACTCAATACCGTATGTCAGTACAAGGTCCATAGTGTGTTTACCCGAGTGGGTCGATCCCTGTACTTTTTGAGTAAAGCCAATTGAGTCTAAAATAGCATTAAAGGCTGCATTTAGGCTATCACTTTCAGTATCCACATGAATATTGAAGTCCCCCACTATAATAACCCTATCGGTATTTAATACTAAATCAGATAAAAAATGTGAGATCTGATCCAAGAATTGAGAGTAAGGTTCTGGTGGACAATACAAAACCACAAACAAAAATGTTCTTAATGTTTTGCAACTTGGATGAGGAAAATTAAGGGTTAGATGTTCAAAAGAACTGTAGCTATCAATTGGTCTGGGACTAATTAGTAAATCAGAACGAAAAATGGTTACAAGTCCTCCTCCTCGCCCAGTATTTCTAAGAATGTGAAAATTTAAATGACTGGAAGCAGTTGACTCATTTATACTGACATTATCCTCCTGTTGCAACCAGGTTTCTGTGAGACAAAGGAAATCAATGTGATTATCACAAATCAAGTCATTTACTAACAAAGTCTTTGGGGAGAGAGATCTTATGTTTAATAAACCACATTTAATAGACTTATTTTTCTGTTCAGTCAAAGTCGTATTTATCTTTATGAGATTTCCATAATTTGCTTTTGTTGGCTTAACTTTTAATCCATTTAATTCTGGCTGTGGGCAAGACACTGTTTCTATAGGGTAATGGGTGGGTAACCGTACAGAAGCAGCAGAGAGGTGGGTTAAACTACGACTCTGCTTCCTGGTCTGGACCCTGGCTTGTCAGTGTTTTGGAGGACTAATAAATTCGGCCATAGTCCTAGAAAGAAGAGCTGCTCCATCCAAAGTGGGATGGATGCCGTCTCTCCGGATCAGACCAGGTTTTCCCCAAAATGTTCGCCAGTTATCAATGTAGCCCACATCGTTTGCAGGACACCACCTAGAAAACCCTTGATGGAATGACAGCATGCGGCTAAACATGTCGTCACTGGTCCGATCAGGCAGGGGACCAGACAAGATTACCGAGTCTGACATTGTGGCATTAGAAAAATATTTTCAAGCACTGATCAACTAGCTACAGTTTATTTCCACATATGTGTCATTTATCATGTACAATTTGACTAAAAAACATACCTGTTAAAAATAAAAAAAAGATCAGTTACCTTGTTGCAAAAGTCTGCATACCTATAACATTCTAAATACGTGGTGAAACCTTGGTTCTATATGATGGAAAACGACCACACAGCATGATGCTACCATTTTTATAATCTTTCACAGTAGCTGTGGTGTTCTTTCAATCATATGGAGTGTTCTTTTTGTGCCAAACTGAGTTTAACGGTGCCTCAAAAGATCACGTTTGGTTTCAGACTCTTGACCGACTCCATGACCAGTTTCACCAGTTTCAGTCTTTTCATAAACTAAGGGGACGTGTCCAGCTTTAGCAGTGTCACCGTTGTCCCATAGTTCTTCCAATGACTGGGGACTGCCACTGTGTCACGCTGTAAATGAACGAGTGATTTTTCTTTTTTAGCATTCTTTGGCTGACAGATTATTTTGCTCCTTCGTAACCTTTCTGCAAACTACAGCTTTAAAGGAGACGTGTCTATTTTAAACAAGCTATAATAGGTCTATGCTCTGTACGAAACATGTTAATGAAGTTCTTTCGCGCAAAATCACTCTCACAAAAAGTCACTTTTATGCAAATTAACGGTTGCAGTCCACGCCCACCCATCTTGTTACTAGGCTATCGGCAGAGGTGGGTAGTAACTAGTTACATTTACTCAGTTACATTGAGTGACTTTTTGAAAAAAAAGCCCTTTTAAGAGTAGTTTTACTACACCATACATTTTACTTTTTTTTTGTGAAGTATCACTATTCCTACTTGAGTAAATTTCCTGAATACCTACGGCACATAACTTCATGAAGAACAAACATGTTTTAACAAAAATACACCAGACACAGACATACATCTATAGTTGAATAAAAGAGACCACCTGTTTCTACGCAAGCTTTGTGTTCTGTTGAGCTTGTTGTTGCACTTTGAGATCAAGTGAATATGCACAAAACACCATAAATTGTCACAAGAAGTACTTTGTACCTTGTTCTAAGACAGACAGACTGACTAGGAAGAGTGTTGCTTCTGCTCAAAGTTAGCTATTTTGTAATTAAGTTATTTATTTGTATCAATGTTTTTCATTTTTGTCTTTTAATGTAATAATAATAAACAACTTACTATATTTGTCTGTCTGATGGCATGATTTAAAAAAATATTAGATCAGATGTTACTCAGTTGTCAAGTAGCCTTTTTACAAAATACTTTTTTACTCTTACTCGAGTAATTTGTATACTTTTTACTTTTATTTGAGTAAAAATATGTTGATGTACTGAACTCTTAATAGAGCACAGTTTTTGGGTACTCTACCCATCTCTGGCTGCAGGTTTGCCACACATGAGAATGGCATGCAAATCCCGCTTAGTGTGACGTTATAATAAGGCACCTTTTCAAACTGCTTGTAGAAGCACAAGATTTCTGACAGCAAAAATTCACCCAAAAAACCCAAACAAAAAAATTGATGGATGGTTTTTATTCGTGTTTGGAGTGTTTATAGAGGCTGGAGAGACCCAAAAGGCAATACAAAAAAATTAAGAAAAAGAAATTTGCATAATATTTCCCCTTTAACTAAAAGACTGAAATGAGCAATTTTCAAGAAAATCCTACTAGGACAACTGAAGATTATTTCCTATTCTGTGTACAATTGATTGGAAGTGTGAACTCAATAATATTGAATGAACCAGAAGGAGCCTTAACAAACTGTTGCCAAACTGCACCCAATATATCGTGGCTTTATTTATTTTTGATGTTTTTCCTCTATCGAAGCTTTTGTTTTCCAGTTGAATTGCGTGTCAAAAATGTCAGATTATACATGGGGAAACAAATTAAAATGATTTGTACAAGTGTCATTGTTTTTACAATTTTTAATAAGGATGTGCTAACTTTTGAGGAACCACATGTATTGACACACCAATCGAAAAAGATGGAAAATTGATGTTCGTATACAATTTGTTAGACGGGTCCAGACTCTCAATACACCCCACTCACGTTCTCTTGCTCCAAATACATCATTGTCTCGTGATGACGCCTTGACACGGGCACTTTAAAAGAGATCAACACATGTTACATTCAGGGACCAAAAATGGCCTCAGAATTGTGTGTATGTGAGTTTTAACTGTGAGAGAGCGAGAGCCAAAAAGATAAACACTTTTTCTTAGCCTCCAACGAGTGTTGAATTTCATTTTCAGTTTTAACTGGCTTCAGGATGTGCCTGTTTATGTGGAAAAAAAACATGTAGCAAAAAAAAACAAAAAAAAAAAGCCCTCCAATGAGCTAAAACAGTGTAATCTATTGTTAAAACAATCGGGCCGGATGGACTGTGGTTTTGGTGCGTGCGATGGGCAGATGGACCCTCGGACGAAGGCAGGTGGGGCGCTAGACAGACATTCTGGAGGGAGCAGGGCGCTTCACAGTCTCGAACCTCTCGTCACAGTCCCTCATGAGATGTGATGCCACCTCCTATCTGCCCTCCATTCCCCATGTTTTACCCACGTGTAAACAGACCCACACACATACAAACATTTGTGGGATCCTGGCTTGGGTGGGAACTGTGGAAAGGCAATCGCTGCCATCTGTTGTGTAGACTTAAAGATTTCCCTGCTGGAGCACAGCAGAAGTTCCCAAAAGAGAAAAGAGAGGAAACTTGTTTCGCTCTTGTCCTAACTTAACTTTTCTTTGTTCAAATGAGAAGTGCACCACAGTTTTTATTCTTGCGTTCAAAATGTCTGCATTTCAGTCACTGACATGATACACTATGATTTTATCACGTTACCCCTATGTCATGTAATAAAGGGAATGTTCTAGCTGTAGATGCATGGAAGAATCCCAAAGGGGCAGAACGTGAAACGTGTAAAGAAAGCCCAGGGACGCCTTTAAACATCAGGTATGAAATGTTTTATTTTACAGCGGATTTTTTGCCTTATGATGTGAGAATATGTTGTATGTTTTTACTGCGAAAAATGTTGCAAACGATCCGCTCTAACAGTGAGCTCCAAATATTACCATGCTGAAAACAAGTTGACCATAGCCATGAGGGCCTTTAACCCTGGGCTTGTGTATGAAGAAATCAGAAAATCTTGCATAAATGCATCCATACCATCATGTGTGCCAAGTCTAGAATCAAGACGATTGGTAGGAATTAGGTCAAGTGGAGCACAAAGTCGTGGCTATGGTAGGGAGACAAGGGTTAGCGTTAACTTGGACACAAAATGCAAGTCAGCACAATGTCCTCTTGTGTGCGTATGTTCATATAAGAGATTTAAAATTGGTTGGGCTGCAGTGCTGCAGGCAAGACTATCCATCAAAAAGTGCAGTGGAACAGCAGCTCCTATGACCGTCAATGGCCTCCTATCCTTTGCATCTCTAGCATGTTAAAGTTAAAAGACACATTAAATATATAGATACAGACAGAATCGCTAAAGAGGAATGAATATTTTACTAAAGAAAATACAACAAATAGAAAAATATGTAAAGAAAATAGCAATATTTTCGCAATAATATCATTTTTCAACCATGACAGACTAACATGAGTGATTATAGAAGTATTTTGTTCAGTAAATATGCCCTGATGTCTGTTAAGCTGGTTAACTTACTGATAGGTAGCACACACACTCCAGCAACTCATGAAACAATTTACAGTTTTTACCATCGAGTTAGTCATACTCCTCTGTAGTTTAGAGTTTTAAAACATGCTCTGTCGTTACAGGAGATCCAGAGTTCGATTTCAAGTATAAACATAAAAAACAAACAAAAATTTTTTATTATCTTGGGTAAAACGCATGGTTTTACATGGGTAAAATCACATGTGATCGTACGTGAAAAATCTTTCACTTAAAACCTTCATGTGAAAAACGTGTGAAACCCATGTGAAACCATACATGTAAAGTCCATGTAGTTTACCAGGTACCACATGGGATAACATGTGACCCTATTTGAAGAACATGTTCAACCCATGAGACTTTTCCGTAGGGGAATTTAAAAGGCTACGACCTTACTACATTTAGCCTAAAAAATGGGATGTTGTATCAACCAGGGGCCTCAAAAATGAGTTGGGTCAGAGGATGCTGAGGCTCAAAGTGCGCAGAGGTCGACTACACTGGAGAAATGTTCCTTCGAGTGACAAGTCACACTTCTCTGGCTTCACAACTCTCAGTTTGGCAGTTGCCAGGAGACCAGCACTTGCCTCACTTCATCGTCACATATAAAGTTTGGTACAGAAGGGGTTATGGTGTGTGGCTGTTTTCAGGAGTTTGGCTTGGTCCCTTAGTTCCAGTTAAAGTAACCCTTGATGCTTGAGCATCCCAAGACCTCTGGGAAATGTCATGGTCCTAAATTTGTGAAGAGAGTTTGAGGATGGTCAGTTCCTCTTCCAACGTGACTGTGAACCACTGCATAGAGCAAGTTTAATAAAGACATGAAAGAACCGGTTTGGTGTGGAAAAAGTTGACTGGCTTGCACGAAGTCATGACATTAACCTGATAGTAAACCTTTTAGTAGGAATTGGAGCAGAAACTGTGAGCCAGACTTTCTCATCCAACATCAGTGTCTGACCTCACAAATGTTCTCCTGGTAGATTGGTCAAAAACTCACATAAATACATTCCTATACCTTGTGGAAAGTCATCCCAAAAGAGTTCTTATACCTGCAACACCATAATAAATCCATTCTTTAAATGATGAGGTGTTTATAAAGTGTATGGGTGTATAAAGGCAAGTGGTCCAATACTTTTTGCAAAATAGAGTATGAGTACCCATCTGAGCAGTCTTTCACTTGACTCAGAACGGACTTCTCAGTTATTCATGAAAAGCTCCAAGAGGTTCTGACCCAACTGCATGAGTAATACAGTTGAAACCAGAAGTTTACATTCACAGAATAAAAGACACATACACCTATTTATCTCACTCTCTGAAGTTAAATCAGACCAAGCTTCTCTTGTTTTAGATCAAATAGAATTACCACATTTATTTCTATTTGCTAAATACCACGATAATGAGAGAAAGAATACGTATAGTTGCATATAACAGATAAATGCGGCCCCCTCAAGCATCTGAAAATTGTTACCAAGGATGAACCAGACTTGCGCAGACCGACAATTCTCTTCCTGACATCTTGGATGATTTCTTTGATTTTCCCCCCAGAAAATATTGTGTTGGAGGTGTGGCCTCAAAATTCATCCACATGTGTGCCTCCAATATTACCGTTAACCTATTTTGAGTTCCTAAAACCATGCCATCATCACCTGGGCTTTTGATCATTGGTTAAATAGATAGTAATCATTCTGCATGTAAACTTCTGATTTTGAAATAAATCTGTGACATATTCTCTTTCTCATCATTGTGCCCTTTAGCAGATAGATTAATGTTGGTATTCTAACTGACCTAAAGCAAGAAAAGTTTGGTCTGATGTAACTTTAGACAGTGCGAAATAAAATGTTCTTTTTATTCTGGGTATGTAAATTTATGGTTTCAACTGTAATTTGCATGCAAACAAATGATTTTTGTGTATAGTAATTCAAGAAGAACCCCATTATTTTTTCTATATGTTGCTCTGTTTGACAGCAAAGGAGCAAAGGATTGTTTGAACAGCTATGAACTTGTATGTTTTTTTAAAACTGATGTTTAATTTAGTCTTTTACTTTGAAATGATAACAAAGTGACTCCTATTCTTTGCTTTAATGAATATTCAGTTTTTGTCTTCATTTCTTTTGTGGTCACAATCATATTTATTTTAACTCTGTCTAATGAAAAATGTAGATTTCAATGTTTCAACATTTGTAGATTTGCTGCTGTGCAAAATTCAAACATTTGTGTTTGTTTGCAGGATTATCTGGTTCAGAAACATCATAGTAGTTATTTTCATTGTAACAAATAAGACAAATAAAATATAATCCATGAACTATGGATAAGCTCCATGGATAAAACATGTCACAGTTTTCCTGCACATTAAAAATATATGGTATGTGAAGAAATAAAATACTCTTGCATATCTTTGACAGACTTCATCATAAGTTTAATATCAGGGATCATCAAAACCCCCTGGTTCTTTGAGAAACTTATTTTAATATGAAATACAGAATGGGTGTAATTCTTCTATCAAAGGCAACGCCACTAGAATTCTACTCTCTAAAACTAAGGCAAGGCAATTTTATTTGTATAGCGCACTTTCAACAACAAGGCAATTCAAGGTGCTTTGGTTGATAAGGGGATAGAGTAAAGACAGCAATACAGCATAAAACACTGCTGTGCCACAGGTAGGTAGGATTTGGCTATGAATAAATATGAATAACTGCCTAGGGCAATTATTAATAAGATTAATACTTTTATGTAAAAATTACCAAGTTTGGGACATCATCCTGGTGGATTCCAGGAATATATATACAGTATATAGCCAAATTGTTCAGTCTCAGTTTGTGTTTGTGATTAACTGCCTGATAAGGCTGAGATAGTCAAACAATAGATGAAGGTATAAGTTCTTACGCTGTGGACATTATTTGTACGCATTACTCCAGGTAATCCCAGACAACTTCTCTTTAAGATAAGGGGAATTTATTCAGAAAATAGATCAACCTTACAGCCAAAACATTTAGTCAATAATTCCCATCTATTCTAAAACATGCAACTACTACTACAGATCTTAGAAAACAATAATAGGTGAACATTAAACACAATTAACACAAAGTGGATCAGGGATGAACACTTTAAACCAACAATGAACGAGATCTAACTCGTTAAAACTCTGTTTTCTCTATTTATCTCCGCCAAGACACAATATTAGCATAAATGAACCGGTTCAGTCCTACTTTGCTTTGAAGGAGGTCCAGTCCACTAGGAGGAGAGCAAATTGTGTCCGTAGTTGAGCAAGAAAGAGAGACTTAGGATCCTGCGCAGGAAATTTTAAGGACTGTGTGGCCCAACTGCAGGCTGGATAGCCTGGAGATCGACGTCGTAACGAACTGTCTTGGAACAGTCCGGATATCGCTAAACCTGGCTATACCGACAGGATGAGCACTTCGAAGCTTTGAAATGAGTTCTTCCCTGTCCAGTGGGTCAGAACAAAAGAGAATCTTCACCGGTGAGATGTCTGTTTAGCTGGAGTTTCTCTGAAACTTCTGGCTGAGAACAGTTTCAAATGGCTGCCACTACCACTCTTAAAGCCCTTTGGCCGTGATGTCATCGTTGATGTCACCATTGATGTCACCATTGGTGGCCACGGAACAATAGGAGTGTGTTGGGGGTCACCGCTAGGATTGCTGGGAAATGTGGCCTGCTCAGTCCATCTTTGAAATGGCTTCCTGCCATCCAACAGTCTTTTCAGTTCATCTTATGAAACATGGAATCCCAACAGGACAAAAAATATATAACACATTAAAACATTACTCAAAGGCAGCTCTAAACAGATGGGTTTTTAGCCTTGATTGAAAACAGCTCAGTGTTTCAGCAGCTTTGCAGTCATCTGGAAGTTTGTTCCAGATAAGGGGAGCATAGAAATTGAAAGCTGCTTCTCTGTGTTTGGTTCTAATTCTAGGGATGCTTAATAGACTGGAATTGGAGGACCTGAGTGTTCTGGGGGGTTGGTATAGTGACAACAAGTCTTCAACATACTTTGGTGCTAACCCATTCAATGATTTATGAACTAGAAAAAGTATTTTGAAGCATATTCTCTGAGCTACAGGGAGCAAATGTAAGGATTTTATAACTGGGATGATGTGCTCTACTTTCCTGGTTTTAATGAGGACCCAATCAGCAGCATTCTGGATCAGCTGCAGCTGTCTGATTGATTGACGTTTTAGGCAGACCTATGAAGACACTGTTACAGTGATCAATTTGACTAAAGATAAACGCATGGATTCGTTTTTCCGAGGTCCATCAGTCCTTTAATCCTAGGAATGTTTTTCAGGTGATACAAGGCTGACCTCGTTATTGCTTTTATGTCACCCTGGAGGTTCAGGTCTGAGTCTATTACTACACCTAGATTTCGGGGCTGATCTGTAGTTCCTTGCTGTATTAACTGAAGCTGTGTGCTGACTCTTGATTGTTCTTCTTTAGGTCCAAAAATAAATACTTCACTTTTGTTTCTTTTCAGCTGGAGAAGGTTACTGCACACCTATCAATTGATTTGCTTAATGCATTTACTTAGTGTTTGGATGGGTTCGAAGTCACCTGGTGACATTGTAATGTACAGTTGTGGCCAAACGTTTTGAGAATTACATAAATATTGGAAATTGGAAAAGTTGCTGCTTAAGTTTTTATAATAGCAATTTGCATATACTCCAGAATGTTATGAACAGTGATCAGATGAATTGCATAGTCCTTCTTTGTCATGAAAATTCCACAGCATTTCATTGCTGTCATTAAAGGACCTGCTGAGATCATTTCAGTAATCGTCTTGTTAACTCAGGTGAGAATGTTGACGAGCACAAGGCTGGAGATCATTATGTCAGGCTGATTAGGTTAGAATGGCAGACTTGACATGTTAAAAGGAGGGTGATGCTTGAAATCATTGTTCTTCCATTGTTAACCATGGTAACCTGCAAAGAAAGGCGTGCAGCCATCATTGCGTTGCATAATAATGGCTTCACAGGCAAGGATATTGTAGCTACTAAAATTGCACCTAAATCAACAATTCATAGGATTATCAAGAACTTCATGGAAAGAGGTTAAATTCTTGTTAAGAAGGCTTCAGGGCGTCCAAGAAAGTCCAGCAAGTGCCAGTAGCGTCACCTAAAGAGGATTCAGCTGCGGGATCGGAGTGCCACCAGTGCAGAGCTTGCTCAGGAATGGCAGCAGGCAGGTATTAGCGCATCTGCACGCACAGTGAGGCGAAGACCTTTGGAAGATGGCCTGGTGTCAAGAAGGCCAGCAAAGAAGCCACTTCTCTCCAAAAAAAACATCAGGGGCAGATTGATCTTCTGCAGAAAGTCTGGTGAATGGACTGCTGAGGACTGGGGCAAAGTCATATTCTCCGATGAAGCCTCTTTCCGATTGTTTGGGGCAACTGTAAAAAGGCTTGTCCGGAGAAGAAAAGGTGAGCGCTACCATCAGTCCTGTGTCATGCCAACAGTAAAGCATCCTGAAACCATTCATGTGTGGGGTTGCTTCTCACCCGAGGGAGTGGGCTCAATTACAATTTTGCCCAAAAACACAGCCATGAATAAAGAATGGTACCAAAACACCCTCTTTCAACAATCCAACAACAGTTTGGTGAAGAACAAGGCATTTTCCAGCACGATGGAGCACCGTGCCATAAGGCATAAGTGATAACTAAGTGGCTCGTGGACCAAAACGTTGATATTTTGGGTCCATGGCCTGGAAACTCCCCAGATCTTAATCCCAATGAGAACTTGTGGTCAGTCCTCAAGAGGCGGGTGGATAAACAAAAACCCACTAATTCTGACAAACTCCAAGAAGTGATTATGAAAGAATGGGTTGGTATCAGTCAGGATTTGGCCCAGAAGTTGATTGAGAGCATGCCCAGTCGAATTGCAGAGGTCCTGAAGAAGAAGGGCCTACACTGCAAATACTGACTCTTTGCATAAATGTCATGTAATTGTCAATAAAAGCCTTTGAAACGTATAAAGTGCTTGTAATTATATTTCAGTGCATCACAGAAACAACTGAAACAAAGATCTGACAGTAGTTTTGCAGCAAACTTTGTGAAAACTAATATTTGTGTCATTCTCAAAACTTTTGGCCACAACTGTACAATTGAGTATCATCTGCATAGTTGTTGTAGTTAATTCAGGTTGTCTTCCTCATTTGACTTCTCAGGCTGCTAATGTTTGCAAAGAATTTCTTGACCTCCAAGCTAGCTCTGTCCTCTTGAAAAATACAAACCTACTTCATTTTTAAATTTTTCTTTGGTATAAACTGTGTATTAAAATTGTATACGTTAACTTCCTACTGGTTCGAATTCAGCCAAACAGTAGATGTAGAACAGAAGTAGTAGATCAAAGTAGATGTTTTTGAGGGTTTTTTTTTACCTGTAAATTAGCTAAAAGAAAAGAGGATCTGGAATCAGTCCCAAAAACTCACCTGCTAATTGTGCGCACTTCTGATGAGCATTGCTTAACAATTCTGATTGATCACTGGGGAATCCTAGAGTAACTAGTAAAGATTTAACACAAAATGTATGGGTTCAAAAGAAAAAAATATAGAGATACTGTATAGAGAACTCATAAATGCAAGGTGAAAATAGGCCAACTCTCACCAAAAGGCCCCAGGATTTCAACTTTTGACCTTTTCTGCTATGCAATTGTGCTATAGCAACTGTGCAATCAGTTTTTCATTTTATCAATTTAACATTAGTAAAAAAAAATAAAGCTGACAACCTCATAATGCAAAACGTTTATTGACAATCAATTGTATTTAAATTACAAAAAGGCATACTTACAATTTAATATTATATCAATTTTTTTTAAATAAAACACATATAGCTACCTATTTTAGTAATTCACCCACCAAATATACCTTAATATGCATTAATACACACGTTGGGAACCGTCTTAACTCTACCGCAGAAGCTAATCTCTACAGGCTTACTTGTTTCCGCTTTTGTGGGGACAGCCAATCATCACCAAGGAAATAAATGGTTTTCCTGGATTACATGCTTTACAAATGCCAGCCAATAGCATGCCAGGTAGCAGTGCCTAGGTATCTGAGCTTCCCAAGCTGCATTTTCTCTCTAATATTTTAGATATGCTCTACAAAGAAATTCACAAATAGGCGGATTTTGTACAAATAACTTGGAGTTACGATCCGTAGCAAAACAGGCGAATCTGCGAATACTGAACAAGAAACAAGAGGCTGTCCACTGCAATGAAAATCACGTCAAAGTAAATGTAGATATCACTACTTTCTTTTTTAAATTGCGTTTTCCGTACTATCCCAACTTTTTCTGGTTTGGGTTTGTGCAATCCAAATTGTGCTCTCTATTTTAAAACTACTCCATAAAGAAACATTATTTCTGCAAGGTTCTTGTTTTAATTCAGCATTAGAGGTATTCAATTCATTTTGTGATCCTTTTTCATTCTGGTTCTGGGTTCTCTGGGGGAATTTGTATTCCTAAAGGAAAGGTTACCAAGGCAACAGCCTGAGGTTAAGATATTCTTCAAAAGTCTGGTTAGATTTTGCTTGAAAGGTGTGTGAGAGTGTCTAATGAATATGTCTTCCTTGTCTATGCCTGAGTCTATTTTTCAGTCTTTGCTTTTAGATCTGGATTGGTTTAGGAAGTCATTTCTTTTTTTTAATGGATTTCTAACTCAAATGGAAATAACATTTCAACATAATTACATACAATCTTTGTTGTAAACATAACATTCAACAGATTTGTATCTTCAAAAGCAGCACGTTTATGAAAGGAGAAACGTTTATAAATATAAATTGTCTAAGTGTCTGATAATCTGCGTATACCTGTGCATATCAGCCGTGTGTACTTTAGTCTTCCCTGTTCTTCCCCTTTTCACCTGAATGTGTTTGCGCAGCTGATAAGAATAAGAAAAGGGTATCTGCACAAAGAGAAGATTGCAGATACACAAAGGTCTCTTGTTTGGTCTTATTTTACAAACTCATATTCCGAGACACTTCCATCCCGACTGAGACAATCATTTCTTTTTGTACCCACCTCAGTACTAAATCACATTTTTCAAAACATGTGTTACAAAAGACCTGAGAGGGGGAGAAGGGTGGGGTGGTGAGGAGGGCAGAGTAAGTGGAGAGGAAGTGAGAAGAGAATACAGGGAGGGAAAATAAAAATAATTGTCAGAATTCTCTATCATTATGGGATTTTCATACCAAAAAACCTATTATGGTGTTTGCTGCATGATTACATGTTGTGGAGGGTTAGTGTCTACGTGTGTGTGGAAGCGCGGATGTGTGATACGTGTCGTTCTTCAGACGAGGTAATTAGAGGTAATTACAATGCGACTGTATCCACCACCGCTATGCCGCGTGTGGTTCCAGCAGCTGCTGAATGGGAAGCAAGAAGATGATGTTCCGCTCTCTTTTCTCTTACTTGTGTTTCATATCTTAATGGCTGCAACAAGTCCCGTCATGCAGGCCCTTTCTCGTGGCATTCAAAAGCAGGAAGCGCCAAGAAAATACAGAAGGAGGATTTGAGTGTGAACAGGAGATTTTGTTTTTGCAACAACTTCCTGGAACTCACAAGTTAAAATTGTGATCCACATTCATTAAACTTCATTCAATTAAAGTCAGTTTAGTCACTTAGCAAATATAATCCAAAGGCACTTTACAAGATAAAGCCAGTGGTCTTGTAAGGTCAAAGTCACTGATAAACTCATGACATTTTAGTAATGAAAGCCATATTAATGCCATCCAGAAAAATTCACCTACTCTGTAGTTAGTTCCTCAGATTCTTTGGTCTGAAGATACCAAAATCTGTCTTGTCAAAATGTAAAACTGGAAACATGCATTCTGTAGGTTTTTGTGTTTGGGGTATGCTTGTAATATATGTGAATGATTCTGTTAGGTTCCTTAGATGTCTGGGTTTTGAGTTTATTTAATTTCATTGTTCAGTTTACATTAACAATTTTGGCTTACTTCTTGGCGTTTTGTTAAGTGTTGTTTGAGTTGTTCCTTCCACCACGTTTTCTCGCCCTCTTTTACCTTCAGGTGCTCTTTGGTTAGGTTTCTCGTCTTTTAATTTACTTAGGTCCATAGTTAGTCCTTTGTCTTTAGTATTCAGCTCTGTCTAGTTTTTATGTTTTGGAACTCCTCGTCTGTGTCTCCCTGTCTCCTTGTGTTTCCCTGTTTAACGTCAGCTGTCTCTTGTCTTCCCCTGATTAGCTTCCTATTGTTCTCCCAGCCTTTTTATAGCCCAGTCTTCCTGTGACTGTTGTTGGTGCCTCGTCATTCTACCCCTCTCGTCTCCTGTCTGGGTCGGCTTCCCTGAGTGTTGGATTATTCATTAAATAAATTATGGGAAACAACTTCTCAAAGCCGCTCTCTGGATCTGAGTCCGTCCCTACAATCATGACAGATTCCCAATCTGGGGGACCCGTCTGCCTAAGGCGGGATCTCAGCAGCTCAGGTGTTGGTGCTAAAGAGACTGTCAGTTTGTATCGGACAGATGGAAAATAGCAACAGTCAAAATGTTTAGAAAATCTCAATAACAACCAAAAATATTTGAAGCTGCTTAGCAGAAATTGGTTTCTTTGACAATATTTAGTTAAGAAGCTAAATATGTAGTTTGCAAACTACATATTTAGCTTCTTAGCTAAATATTTAGACTGGAGCTAAACATTTAGCTTGCGTATAAAATATTTTGGTATAAACTGTGACATTTATAGATGAATGACAGGCTAAATGACTCAAATTATTTGTGTTAATTTTTGACTGTGTAACTTTACAAATGGAACCCCATGTTTTTTGATGGTAAAGCCTGAGCTGGATAGTTCTGCACAGAACAGAGATTACTTTTATTTTGTTTGGAAAATACAAAATGGAGCATTTTCAATTCCTTTCTGGTATGAGGAACAACTGAAGAATAACAAGTTCAATATTTGGACTACACTGATTACAAATTTTATTTGAACAGTTTGGAGTTTGTATAAACTTTTCCGTATTAAAGTAAGCAAAAAATTGTGATTCTTTGTTTTTCCAAAAATAGTGCTAAAATGTCATCTAGTTATTCTGTGTACCATGTACGGTCTTGTCTTATGATCTGAATGCATCGTGACATCCGTCTCACGTATATTCTTAATAATGGAGTATAGAGAATAACCCCTCAATCTAAGCTATCTGCTCTTGTGTTTTGTTCCTGCAATCATCCTTAACCATTGCACTGGGAAGCTGAAAGGATAAACTCTTTCATTGTCTCTGTAAAACTCAAAGAAAAACATGTCCTCTGTGCTGTTAACTGTCATCAGGAGAGATCCAGTACAGTTGAACGGAATTGACGGAGCCATGTGTGACATCAGACCCAATAGCATACTTTGAAATGCCGTGTAAGAACTATTGATTTGCATGAGGAGCAATTTGAATCTTTGTTTGGTGTTTCATTACTTTTTCTTCACATGTGACAACTTCTGTAATCAATGTTAAACAATTTTCTTTCTGTGATTCAAGATTAAAGTAAAATAGCTGTATGTTTTTCTTTTGATTGCTTCTCTCTATATGACATTAATTGCGATTAGAGGAATAATAGTCATTAAATGTTACCCACAATGGCAACAAATGCAGAATGTTCACCTGCTTCATAAATCCCACAATGCTGAACTGGTTTTCCCACATCTGGCTCAGCATCAATGCATGTAAACAAGAGGTTTCTCAGAGCAAATTTGGGAATATTAGTTATATCATCCTTCTTGTCAATCATCTAATAAAATAGACAACATACCAATACATTCAGCTGGCTGGTTAGGTCCACTGCAATGGATGGTAAATGGGGGTTAAAATATTTATTCCTGGTGCTTACTAACAGCCTATTTATTTTATACTGGTAGACTGAGAAAGCGGGCAAGGCATTAAAGAATGCACTGATGATTTATTCTTGATCATGGGATGTAACTATGTTTCCCTTTTTTTGCTTACACAATCATACCGGGCAGTAGAGTTTTCAGTCTTTATCTTGATACGTTATCTGTTTCCAGCTGCTGATCCACTAACATTTCCGATTCACTTGAGTGTATGTTTACCTCCCACCTGCTGAAATCATTGAACAGTATACCATTATGACAGTGATTACTGAAATGAAACAGATTTTAGCTAAACTGCAAACTATATTAATAAAACTTCCCTCCACTACAGTTTGCTACCCAAACAAAGTGATTTATTGTGAAGTTCTTTATCATCCTAAGAAACCGTCAATCCTACAGCAAGAAAAAAAGCAAACAAAAACATACAGATCATTTCAAGGCAGAATATGAGATTGGGGCTGTGGTGGAAAAATGTTATGCAATTAGGAATTAAGTGTATATTCTCTGTTTATTGAATGCATCTAGGGTAAAATTACAAGGTTATTGCTCCAACTTAATGTTTCTGATATAAATGTGTCAGGTCACCAGAGAGACAGACGCCTGGGCAGTAAGATAACAGTCTGGCCTTCGGATGAGCTGTTTTATGCGTGGAGCAGCTGTCCGGAGGCGGGGCGTGAAGGTTGGAGAAGACATCTACAGAGATAAACAATGATTGCTGAATACTATTTAAGCGGTTAGTTAGAAAGGTTGGTTAGGGTGTGCACGAGTAACTCTGTCCCCTCCATGGTCTGGCCAGACATGTTTGAATTAAATACTTAAACGCGTTCTGGGACTCAAGTCTTCTTTATTATGGAAACCCTGAGATACTTTTTTTTACCATAACAGGGCTTTTAGACAAAGTTCATGTTTGCCAAAATCCAAACCCACTATATGTCATGTTGGAGTTAAGCTTGCTGACCCACATGCAAAACATCGCTTGGGAGACCAGTGGTTAAAATAATACAAGTTTTATTAAATTAATAATTAAATGATGAAGATCGCAGGAACCGGGAACACTGCACAGCGAAATGGAGATGTGAAGAACTGCAGGAGGAGAAGTCCAGAGGTGAGCATCTGAAAGTGAATTTGGCAGCTTGAATGTATTCAGGTGAGGGTTATTTGAAAGATGATGGATTGAACGCCAGAGACAGAGAGAGCTAGGAACCCAGATGGCTGCGGCCGCTTCCTCCTGACTTCCAGGGGACACATAGGTGGTGGAATCCGGGAGCAAGAACTGACCATGAAGGGCGGGGCGGGGCACGGAGATGGAACATGGACCATGGAGGAACTTGGAGCTTGAAGGCTGTCTGATGTGGAATGGAGACCAAGGCTTACGATGGAGCTGGAGAATGGATCACGAGGAGAATCCAGCAAGGAGACCTTGGAAAGGAGCACAGGAGCGTGTCAACAGGTTTGTCACAGAAGGTAAAGCACAACTAGAAACACTGGCGGTCACACAGAGGGCCAGAGGTTTACCAAAACGTTTCAACACTCAGGCAACAAGATAGCTAGCTCCTTCTATCCAGCCTGTGATCAGCTTCAATGAGCTGCACCTGTGTAGGCAAGAAATGGCACAACTGCCCTCCGAAGCTGAAGGGGGCGATATTTTCTATATTGGTTGGGCTTGGGCTTATATTGGGTTTTTTTCCCTTTGAAATCTTTATGGATTTGGGTCAATGTTAAAACATTAAACTTATGCAACACAAAATATTTACAAGTAAACTATTTAAGTTTTTTTTAACTTTATAAATATTTACAGAATGTGCATGTGTATTGGTAATGGTAAATGTGTAAACTATCCAGCTCAGTTGCACATTCCTTAAATCTGAGTATGCCATTTTTATTTTTAATAACTGCACAGTACTTAAGTTTTGTAATTTTTGTCCTTATACCTTACTATGTGTAAATTCTTAATTCTGTTTTAATTTTTGCTCTTAGGTGAATCTAGATGCTTCAATTACCTGTCCCTTTGCTGCTGTTACAGCTGAATTACCCTCTGTGGGACAATAAAGGATGATTCTATAGTATTTATTCTTCATTGTTTTTGAACACCATATTTTTTTAACATTGTTCCACAAAAAGAAGAAAAATATATTTACAAATATATTCATTGATTTGAGTCTTTTTATTGTTTTCTTTTGTTAAAGCTGGAGACAACTTTTACTTCATCGATTGCTAAGAAGTGTGGAACCACTGCTGTTTGTAGCAAAACTTTGATATATACTACTGCAGCACAGGCTTATATGTTGTGAACCAAATCAAAGGAGGAGACTGTAAATGTACATAGTCAAATTAGACGTTGATGTGAACTGTAGTTTCTATAATATTTACGCAGAATCTGCTGTTCATATATTTTGACTTTGCCCTCATGGTAAAACTTATAGCAAAATCCATGTGTGTTTATTCCAGAAAACGTTAAAGGATTTGTTTGTTTGTTTGTTGTGTTCTGGAAAAAACTTATTTAGTCTTCAAAAAAAAAAAAAAAATGAATACCATATATGTATTTAACCTTTCTATCTTACGGGCAAAATTTCCACAAATGCAAGTTTACAGAACACATCCATCTTTTCTTGGATACACTCATTTATGCAGCACATTGATTCAGTTAAACAGTAAGAATCCTAAAACTGTTCAACCTCGTGCTTGTGATGAAGTGAAAACCAGAATAACTCTTTGGTTTATATAGTTGTCATCTTTTTCTCCACCCTTTAGTGCTTTATGTTTTCCACAAAAAAAAAAGAAAAATATGCATTTTTAGCAACAAATGGGATTTTTTAAAATATACTATCGGGACCCAGCGAGCGATTTAGGTGCATCTTCTTTATTGCATTCTCTAATTGAGCCAATTTTAACTCTTCCTCATGTTCCTTTTTTAAATTGTCTTCTAAGGTTAGTCTATCTTCTGCGCTCCATTCAACTTTGCTAAATATTTTGAGAAAAGCTTGGATAAGATTTCATTCCTTCTCATTTTTTTGTTTTATAAAATGTTTGCTAAAGTGTTTTCTAATAGAGAATTTTAGAAATTTTTGTACTGCTATTTGAAGATTATTGTCGTCTTTATTAGCTAATCTAATTTTCTTTATATCTTTACAGTATTCCTTATTTTCTAATAGACAATGATTGTCAGGTTCTGTGGATTTTGCTTTGTTTTCCTTCCACTTAATTTCCTTCCCCTCTGTACCCCAAGCTGCTCTCTTGTTTTGTCCCTCCTGTTTGTGTTTAAACTTAGTTCTTTTCCTTATCTAGTTTTTTCATGCTAGATTATTCCTTGTCTTTACTAGTTTATTCTGGCACTTCCATGTTTCTGTTTCTTCTTCCTGCTCTTAGATGTTTTCACCTTTTGTTTGTGTCCTCATTTGTTTCCTTAGTTTATTCCCTCTTGATAGTTTACTAATTTATTTCTTCCTTCTGTTTTCCTTTAAATTCCCTTCTAGACATATTATCTTTAGTTTCTAGTTTCTTAAGTTTTCTGTCTCCCTAACCATTCTACCTCTCTTCCCAGCTGTTGATTGTTTCCACCTGCTCTCTCCCTCTCACCTGCATCTGATTCCCCTAATTGGTCGTTGGTCTCCTCTCACTTCCTCATTTTATCCCCAGTATATATTCTGCTTGCATTCAGTCACTACTTGCTGGTCCATCATCATTCTTCCTTCTGTGGTTCCTGCATTCCCTGTTGTTTGAGTCCGAATGATCTCTGCATTTTTGTTCCCCTGGTTCAGTAAGTTTTACTCCTTGTTTTTTGTTCAAAAATAAATCATTTAAGTTTTATTCTTTGCTGCCTTTGGGTCCTGAATTACACAAACATGACAATGATTGCATTTCCTATATTCTCTTATTATTTTTTAGCATGTAAACATGTTTTAAGTTTACTACACGGTGATCCATTAGAGAATTACTGGATATAATTGAATTGCATTCATATTTCGTTATAGCATTATATATTAGCCAACAGTATATTTTAGAAGATGCCTGAGTGTTTTTCCAAGTGAAAAACATAGTTTTTCTCTTGTATTCTCCAAATGTCAATGAGATTATTCTGCTTGATGAAGTCATCAATACAGATTTCAAAAGAAAAAACAGACTGTGGGTAATATTGGAAATATCGCCCCCTTCAGTTCTGATATGTAACGGTGCCATTGCCAAATATGGTATGGATCTGACGACTGACCCAATCCCACCCTTTTCTGCGTTCTGGAGCCAGGTCTACTTGGTGTAGGCTGCAGAGAGATGACTCCGCCCCTGGCTTGATGGACAGGTCGTCAGCTCACACAGGTCCTCCGTTAGAATTTTCCAGAAAGGTGGAAAAAATGCAGGTAGACAAAAACAAAACCCCCCCAGATTCCTAACACTATAGGCATGTTTCCCATATGAAGACAAAACACTGTCCACCAGTGTGATGTATTGATTCATTCCTTGCACCTTGTAATTTTTTTCAATCACTACTTCTTTCAACAGGGGAGAGAAACATCAACAACAAAAAGCACATTTTGTGATGAGCATTGCGAAGACATTTTCTTCCCCAAAGCATATCTTTATACTTTTCAACAGCTTGCAAAGAAATTCTGCAAACTGCTCTGCATTTGAAATGTTTGCTGAATAAATAATATATCACAAACATCAGCATTTATAAGTAATGGCCCACTGAGGTTTACAGTAGCTCTTCAGATGAGTTACTTTTAAATTTTCTTTTAAAAAAAACCAACATGCAACACTGAAATGTGTCTGCTTTGCTCAATTGTGGCAAGAGTAATAACAGAGGAATAACAGATGTCTTATTTTAATACAGTGGTTTCTTTGATTGGCCTTTAAATGTCTCTCAGGACACTAAGGACTGGAAGAGG
This sequence comes from Valencia hispanica, assembly GCA_963556495.2. Lineage (NCBI taxonomy): Eukaryota > Metazoa > Chordata > Actinopteri > Cyprinodontiformes > Valenciidae > Valencia > Valencia hispanica. Next base: position 13,042,659 of record OY747709.1, on the reverse strand, counting down.
ATCCAGTCCTAGCTCTAAAAAATTCAATTCAAAAATACTTTATTGATCCCAGTGGGAAATTAAGTGTTGTTGTAGCTCATATAATTAATTCCTTAATGAGTTGTTGTAGATGGTGATGGCTGTGGGCATGAAGGATTTCCTGTAGCAGTCTGTATTGCAACGAAACTGAAGAAGCCTCTGACTGAAGAAGCTCTGTTGTTGTATGGCAGTCTCCTGAAGAGGATGCTCAGGGTTGTCCATAAATTTTATTTTTTTAGATTTTATGAAGAATCCTTCTTTGCATCATCATCTCCAGATGTTCCACAGTTGTCTCAAGAACAGAACCAGCCTTCTTTACCAGGTTGTTTTGGCTTTTTTAAATTCCTGGCTCTGATGCTGCTACCCCAACAGATGACTGCTGAACAGATTACACTCTCCACAACAGACTTGTAGAAGATCTGCAGCATCTTGCTGCAAACCTTGAAGGACCTAAGCTTCCTCAAGAAGTACAGTCTGCTCTGTCCCTTCTTGTAGACGGTTTCACTGTTCAGTCTCCAGTCCAGTTGGTTGTCAAGGTGAACTCCGAGGTATTTATACTCCTCAACCACCTCCACTTCTTCCCCCATGATGGAAACAGTGTTTGTCTTATCCCTGTTTCTTCTGAAATCTACAATCATCTCCTTTGTTTTGTTCACATTCAAGGTGAGAAGATTGTTTCCACACCATGTCACAAAGCGCTCCACCAGCTCTCTGTATTCAGCTTCTTCTCCATCTCTGATACACTGTAAACCCAACTATTGAGAAAAAGTGCTTAGTCAATCACTTCATCTGGATGGGATTAAATTGACTTCTGGGAATAAAGTAAAGAACCTTGGCGTTATTCTTGACCAAGACATGACATTCAAATCCCACATTAAGCAGGTTTCTGGGATTTCCTTCTTTCAACCTTGGAATATTGCTAAAATTAGGAACATGCTTTCCAGGAGTGATGCTGAAACATTTGTCTATGCATTTGTTGATTCAAAGCTGGATTACTGTAATTCTTTACAATCAGAAGTCCACAAAATGCAATTAAAAGCCTTCAGTTGATCCAAAATACTGCAGCAAAAGTTCTGATAAATATTAAAAAGAGAAATCACATTTCTCCTGTTTTAGCTTCCCTTCATTGGCTCCCTGTTAAATCCAGAATAGAATTTAAGATCCTTCTTCTTACACACAAGGCCCTTAAAGCTCCATCATACATCAGATATCTAATTGTTTCATATGTTCCCAACAGAGCACTTCGCTCTCAGACTGCAGGTTTACTTGTAGTTCCTAGGATTTCTAAAAGCAGAATGGGAGGCAGATATTTTAGTTATCAGGCTCCTCTCCTGTGGAACCAGCTTTAGTCAGTGAGGCAGACACTCTGTTTACTTTTAAGGCCAGGCTTAAAAGTTTCCTTTTTGATAAAGCTTATAGTTAGAGTGGCTTAGGTCATCCTGAGCTATCTCTGTAGTTATGCTCCTATAGGCTTAGACTGGTGGAAGACAGACTGACCACTTTTCTTCACTCTGCTACTTCTACTACTCTCCAGTGGTATTTTTGTATTTTTTGCTGTTATGTTGAATGTTAAGGTTTTATCTGTTATCAACATTTTACTTTAATAAAGTACTCTTACATCGGTTCTCTTTGTTTTTTCTGAGTCTTTGCTCTGTGTTCTCAAAACCCCAGACACGACCGTCTGGCGTTTTGAGAAGATGGCCACCCGTACTGAGCCAGGTTCTGGTTCTGGTTCTAGTTCTGCTGAAGGTTTCCTCCTGTTAAAGGGGAGTTTTTCCTCTCCACTGTCGCTACATGCTTGCTCAGTATGAGGGATTGGTGTATGCATGAATGGGGCACAACCTCAAGTCGATGACTCGATGTAATCTGCTTGAAATCCTTAATTAGAAAATGTTTAAACTGATTGGAATGTTTGTATGATTGCATCGGAATTACGTTTCTTGAAAAGTGCCTTAAGATGACATCTGTTGTGAATCGGCGCTATTAAAAACTGAATTGAATTGGAAATCCATCTTAAGTAGACTTACTAAACCATCTTGGAATGTGACCAGAGATCTGGAAATGTCTAAATCCAGCTGTGGGCTGATGCATCAAATGATTCATTTTCTCCAAACACCTGGCTCAGCAGCACTGACAGTTTAGGTAACAAAAAGTGGAGCAACAAGGAAAAAAAACTGAAGAGTTTGTCTTCTAAAGCAGCACAAGAACAAGCTTTTCTTTGATTGTAGCGCTTTTAACATCTGCTCAGCTATCTAAGCCAATTACTCCTGGCAGATAACTACAACATTAAAGCTAATTGTCTTCCTTTACCGATAAGAGGCTTTAATAAATTGTTGACATTAAAGTATCACTGCTTTAAAGCTGCATCGGCGTTCCACAGCTGGGGAATAACGCAGTACAGTCAACACAAGATGTTCATGCATACATTTCAAATCCGTGGCGTTATTTTGAAGATGAGTCTATTTACTTTTAATGAGGGATGAAAATTCAGTGGCAAATTTACATGGCCCTATAGTTGAGACTGCTACAAGGAGCAGAATGCAATGCAGTTGTACCCTATACTGTTTGCCAATAAAAAAGAAAAAAACATTGCACATGCCAAAACTGCAACAGGATCCGAAACGCTATCCTAATATTTTCTGAGGCACGTACACACATCACCCAATTTATTAGACATTGCCTACCACAAATTGCAAGTAAGCCAATCACACAGCAGCAACTTAATGTATTTAGGCATCTAGGTGTGGTGAAGATAAGTTCTAACTGAGCATCAGAATATTGAAGAAAGGGGGTTGAAATGACTTTGAACATCGCATGGTCGGTCGTGCCAGAGAGCCTTGGTCCAAAATTGCTGATCTGCTTCGACTTTCATCCAACCATCTCTAAGGTTTACAAAGAGACTATCCACTGAACGATAGGTGTGCGGACTAAAATGCCATGTGGATATGAGAGGAAAATGGACAAATTGGTTTGAGGTGATAGAAGGGAAATTATTGACTCATTACAACCAAGACAGGCGAAATACCATCTCTGATTGCATAATATGCCAAAGCTTAAAGCATATTGGTTACAACAGCAGCCCTAACACCCTAGACCACACTGACTGCTACTCCTGTCAGCTAAGAACAACAAACTGAGGGTGGAATTCTCACAAAATCACCTAAATTGGACAATAACCGGTTAGAAAAACTTTGTGAGGTGCAGTTAGTCTTGATTTGAGCTGTGACCTTTAGATGGTGCAGTCTAAATTCGGTGTCAACCACATAAAGACATGGGTCGATCCTGTCTTGTATCAACGGTTCTATGTGGCGGAGGTGGTATAATGATGAGGGGGATATATTCTCAGCAAACATTGGGCTCCTTATTACCAAATGAACATTGTTGAACATCACAGTCTGAGTATTGGCTGATCATGTCTGCCCCTTGAGGATTAAAGTGGACCCATCTTTAGATGGCTACTTCCAGGAGGATAATACAAGTCACAAAGCTTATGTAATTTCAAACAAATTTCTCCAGCATCACATTAGGTTACCTGTACTCCAGTGATCTCCTCATTCACAGATCTCAATCCACCAGAGCTTCTTTGGAAAATGGTGAAAAGAGGATTTGCATCGTAGAGGTACAGTCACCACATGTACAGCACCCGTGTGATGCCATTGTATGAATACAGAAGAGATTTCTGAGGGTAAAAGGTGGTACAACTCGGTACTAGTAAGCTATATCAGATAGAGTTTGATGCGTGTTCTCATTGATGATACTTTCCCCAAAAAATTCCAATATTTCCACCTCTTTCCAACATACAAAAGCAATTTTCCATTTCCGTTTTTATGCTCACTAAAGCTTTTTGGACTATAGACCATAACAATGGTATTCTTTTGGATTTTTATTTTTTAAATCTCTGTTTTAAGATTCTGTTACGCAGAGTCTAGTGTGCTGAACATCTTAATAATGAAGAAATCCTAATTGTCATTAAAGAAATTCTAAATACTCTGTGACGGGGTAAGCCGTATTGCGTCATTTCCTGTTGTCACTGCTGTGCTCCGTGAAGCTGTTTGGTGTTCAGACTCTCTTGAATTGATCTTGTTTTCTCTGTGCTGAGGCCTCTCTAAGTTATTTTAACACACAAGCACACTAAAACACGTTTTGTGGTGGTGTACTTTACGTTTTGGGAACTCATTGTGTTTCACACAGTTTTTCTTGGGGTGGTAAGGTCTCGCTAGCTCAGTTAGCTTAGCTTCATTGCGGCTATGGCTACTCTTCTCTCTCCTGTCTCTAACCCTTGCTCTTTCTGTCAGATGTTTAGTTAATTCCCTGCCTCCTTTAGTGATAATGGTAACTGTGATAAATGTAATATCTTTGTAGCTTTGGAGGCGAGGTTATCAGAATTAGAAGCACGGCTCCGCGCTGTTGAAAAACCAGCTGATAGCCGAAGCCCATTAGCCAGCGCGGAGCCAACAAGGCTAGAACCCCCTAGCCGTCCTCCGGTAGAGCCCACGCAGCCGGGACCTCAAGCCGGCTGGGTGACGGGACGTAGAAAGCATAGTTCTAGGACCCAGCCCACGGGCCACCACCAACCGGTCCACGTTTCTAACAGATTTTCCCCGCTCAGCGACACACCCGCTGAGAAGCTGACCCTGGTAATTGGCAGCTCCAAAGTCAGATATGTGGCATTAGAGACACCATTGACCATAGTCAAATGCTTGCCAGGGGCCAGAACGGGCGACATCAAATTCTCCCTGAAACTGCTGGCTAAAGATAAGCGTAAATACAGTAAGATTGTTATTCACGCTGGCTGTAATGACACCCGGTTACGCCAATCGGAGGTCACAAAAATTAGTGTTGCTTCTTTGTGTAAGTTTGCCAAAACAATGTCAGACTCTGTAACCTTTTCTGGTCCCCTGCCTGATCGGACCAGTGACGACATGTTTAGCCGCATGCTGTCATTCCATCAATGGTTTTCTAGGTGGTGTCCTGCAAACGATGTGGGCTACATTGATAACTGGCAAACTTTTTGGGGAACATCTGGTCTGATCCGGAGAGACGGCATCCATCCCACTTTGGATGGAGCAGCTCTTCTTTCTAGGAATATGGCCGAATTTATTAGTCCTCCAAAACACTGACAACCCAGGGTCCAGACCAGGAAGCAGAGTCGTAGTTTAACCCACCTCTCTGCTGCTTCTGTACTGTTACCCACCCATTACCCTATAGAAACAGTGTCTTGCCCACGGCCAGGATTAAAAGTTAAGCCAACAAAAGCAAATGATGGAAATATCATGAAGATAAATACGACTTTGACTGAACAGAAAAATAAATCTATTAAATGTGGTTTATTAAACATAAGATCTCTCTCCTCAAAGACTTTGTTAGTAAATGACTTGATTGGTGATAATCACATTGATTTGCTTTGTCTCACAGAAATCTGGTTGCAGCAGGAGGATTATGTCAGTATAAATGAGTCAACTCCTTCCAGTCATTTAAATTTTCACATTCCTAGAAATACCGGGCGAGGAGGAGAATTTGCAACCTTTTTTCGTTCTGATTTACTAATTTGAAACCCTTAATTTTCCTCATCCAAGTTGCAACACATTAAGACCATTTTAGTTTGTGGTTTTGGATCGTCCACCAGGCCCTTACTCTCAATTCTTGGATCAGATCTGACATTTTTTATCTGATTTAGTATTAAATACCGATAGGGTCATTATAGTGGGGGACTAAAATATTCATGTGGACACTGAAAGTGATAGCCTAAATGCAGCCTTTAATGCCATTTTAGACTCAATTGGCTTTACTCAAAAAGTACAGGGATCGACCCACTCGGGCAAACACAGTTTGGACCTTGTACTGACATACGGTATTGAGTGTGAGGAAATAACAGTCCACCCACATAACCCGGTCCTGTCTGACCACTTCTTAATAACTTTTGAATTTACTTTAACTGACCATCTTAAATCTGAAAGAAAATGTCATTATAGTTTATAGAATAGCTTTATCAGACAATGCTGTAACAATTTTTAAAGAATCTGTTCCATTCTTACTTTCCTCAGTGTCTCAGAGTAACACAGTGGATGGCAGCAAATTCCATCTCTAACCCTTCAGAAATTGATGGTCTGGTTCACAGCGTTAGGTCCTCATTGTGTTTGGCATTAGATAGTGTAGCCCCCTTTAAAAAAAAAAAAGAAAGTGGCTAGCCATAGGGGGCTGTCTCCTTGGTTTAACATTGAGTTAGGTACTTTAAAGCAGAATTCTAGAAAGTTGTAGAGAAGATGGCGCTCTACACATCCAGAGGATTCCTATTTAACCTGGAATAACAGTCTACTGCTTAATAAAAAGACCCTTCAACAAGCTAGAACAGCATATTTTTCATCATTAATAGAGGCGAATAAAAACAATCCTAGGTTTCTTTTTAGTACAGTTGCCAAACTTGCAGAGTCATAGCTCTGTTGAGCCAACTATTCTCCCAGCTCTTAGCAGTGATGATTTTATGGGATTCTTCATAAATAAAATTAATTCTATTAAAAATAAAATCATTGGCATCCTCCCAAACATGATTACTTCTTCCTCAGTAAATGAGGCAGCATCGGAAAGAACTGTAGAACCTCATTTGTGCTTAGGCTGTTTTGATTCAGTCGAGCTTTTGGAATTATCAAAAATATTAGCCTCATCTAAACCTTCAACTTGTATGTTGGACCCAATCCCATTCAAATTATTTAAAGAAGTGTTCCATTTGGTTCCTGGCCCCATTTTCGATATGATGAATCTATTCTTAGTAAACGGATACGTACCAGAGGAATTTAAAATAGCTGTAATTAAACCTTTACTCAAGAAACATTCCCTTGATCAAGATGACTTAGTGAATTACAGACCTATATCCACTCTTCCTTTCTTATCCAAAATCCTTGAGAAAATTGTTGCTAATCAAGTCTATGAGCATCTAAACAGTAACGAGCTGGTTGAAGAGTTTCAGTCAGGTTTTAGAGCTTCCCTTCATTGGCTCCCTGTTAAATCCAGAATAGAATTTAAGATCCTTCTTCTTACATACAAAGCCCTTAATAATCAAGCTCCATCATACATCAGAGATCTAATTGTTTCATATGTTCCCAACAGAGCACTTCGCTCTCAGACTGCAGGTTTACTTGTAGTTCCTAGGATTGCTAAAAGTAGAATGGGAGGCAGATCTTTTAGTTATCAGGCTCCTCTCCTGTGGAACCAGCTCCCAGTTTTAGTCCGTGAGGCAGACACTCTGTTTACTTTTAAGGCCATGCTTAAAACTTTCCTTTTTGATAAAGCTTATTTTAGAGTGGCTTAAGTCATCCTGAGCGATCTCTGTAGTTATGCTGCTATAGGCTTAGCCTGCTGGAGGACAGACTTACCAATTTTCTTCACTCTGCTACTTCCTTTTCTACTACTACTCTCCAGTTGTGTTACAGTACATTCTGCTATTTCGACTGTTAACTTTGTGTTCTCTCAGTGTTTTTTTTTCTCTCCATAGAAGATATACCCGGTCTGGTATCCTGCTTGGCTGCAATGCCCTGTTGGACGGGGGGCATCGACTGGGATGGTGCTCCCAGTGGCTGAACATCCACTGTGTCCTGTTATTACCTTTTTACTTCCTGTATCATAGAAAGTACTCTTATATCAGATCTTCTGTTCCTTCTGTGTCTCTGCTCTGTCTTCTCAAACCCCCAGACGGTCGTGGCAGATGGCCGCTCCTACTTAGCCTGGTTCTGTTGGAGGTTTCTTCCTGTTAAAGGGGAGTTTTTCCTCTCCACCGTCGCTACATGCTTGCTCAGTATGAGGGATTGCTGAAGGATTGCTGTGGTTGGAAAGTCTGCCCAACCTCACGCTAATGACTGACGCAATCTGCTGGGATTCCTTAAATAGGAAACTTTTTAACTGATTGGAATGTTTGTATAAATGTATTGAAACAACTTCTTGTTAAGTGCCTTGAGATGACATCTGTTGTGAATTGGCGCTATATAAACAAACTGAATTGAACTATAACCTTACAGAAAATCTCTGCTTAGTCAATGCTGGTGTTCTGTTCTGTTTTTGTATTTTGTAGAGCCATTAACTGTCTACAGTGTTGCCATCTCATAGCAACACATACAAATATTGATTACTGTATATGCTGCATGTGAGATCAGCCAACATGACTCAATGAAGGGTGGATGCAGGGAATAAAACAATCAACAGCCATCCTTAAAATACAGCATGGAACACAAAGTTCTGCCTTGTTTCCATTACTGTAGAAAGACACACGGCTTAGAGTAAAAATAAGAATAGAGCTTCTCGATTCTAGATAGTACCTGATGCTCTAGTATACATAATTTCATCTATAACAAAACCAGGTTGCGACAGATTCTATGGTATGGGATAGTCCGTAGGGGGTCCCATGTTTTAAGGTATACCATGGTTTTAAAACCATAAATATATTAAATTAAAAATACAACATATTCCGGCCTACAGTTTAAAGTCTAATAATAAAATGATTAGAGAAAGTGCCTTGATCTATTTTGGCACACTTTCGCTCTCTTCATTTCTCTTGTTAAAAAAGGGAAAGCCATTTTATTGGAACTTCAAGGCAGGGAAATCAAAGTGAAACCTAAAAGAAAGCAGCTGAATAATATTACAAAAGTAAGGGTTGTTTGGAACTTGCACTTGGTATGCACACAGGTATACGTCTAGAGCAGCAGACTGCAAACTAGCTAATCAAGCATATAACCTGACTTATTAAGTTGTTAATATCAGCTTGATGGACTCTATTGAAAGCTGAACAAAAAATAGTTGTAATACTCTGCCCTTAAGCACATTTGCATAAAAATCTCGACTAAATGTTTACAATTGACCCCTGTCTATTTGCGGATTCCACTTTCTTGCGGATTTTCCTTTGGAGTGTAACTCCCAATTGTTGGCAAAAACCTGCCTATTCATCAACTGTTTTAATTTTTTTATGTAGATCTTTAAAATATTCGAGACAAAATGCAGCTTGGGGAGCTGAAATAACTTGGCAAAATGCTACTTAACACACTATTTCCTTTTGCAAAGTAATCACAACTCAGGAGCGTCATTCATTTTTCATGCTGCTGACTGGCTATACCCCAAGAATGGAGATAGTGAAGACTGTAGATGTTAGTTTCTGTGGTAGTGCTAAGACTTTTTCTACTGTGCATATTAATTCATATTAAGGTATATCTTTTGTTTGAACACTTTTAAGTGTTTTAAGGTAGGTCTTAACTATACAAGCACCTGTGGTCCCTAATCACCACCAATACTGGAGGTCTACTATATTTCCTATTTAGCTATTGGATAAACAGCTTAGATGCCACTGACACCTGGTTTCAACCTGGCTGTTTCTCTCCCAGCGTCTTGAGACTGACGCACACTCACTCTGTTTGAAGGACAGTCCAATCGTTCATGATCAACCCCTGTTTTATATTTGTCTGCACAATTGCAAGTCACGTAATGTGCTCCCTTAGCTGGAAGAGCAGCAAGATACAGTCTGAAAGCGTTTTCATTTTCACAACCAAATGCACGGATTAATAAAAATACAGAGGGAATAAATATTAAAAAATGTTTTATAGATTGAGAAAAACTGCAAAAAAAAGTTACACATATGAGGTTAAATATTTTAGTTAGTTGCATTACTAATGACCCCACCTCAAGTTAAAATTTATCTCAGCTCACCATATTTTGGCTGGTCAGTGTATATGCAGTTTCACTCTTCTGGCACAGGCTAATAAACATTACGGAGGAAAAAAATGTGAAGTTCCTGACTTTTAATTTGCTAGAGATTACTTTGTCACATAGATATCAAAGAGATTAAGGGATTATAACTCTTTCCATTGATCCATGGTAGCTTCAAATTTGAACAATTTTAAAAGTGAATAACCATCACAATACCTTTTCTTGTTCACTTTTGATTTGTTTCTTATATTATATTGTGATTATTTCCAGATAGTTTCAGCCTCAAGGTCCCGAAGGGCTGTGCAGAGCAGCTCTGTGGGATTCTGCATCTTCTTCAAGAGATGTTATTACAAGAGAAGGTTCCAGTGTTGTGGAAGACATTCTGCCTTGTTCCGGTACCAAATAACACTCACCTATGAGTCATCAATGACTATAGACCTGTTGCCATGACATCCCACATCATGAAGGTCCTGGAGAGACTCCTGTTGGCCCATCCGATTTAGCAAACAAGAAAATATTAGGACTCGCTGCAGTTGGTTTATCGCCGGGAAGTTGAAGATGCCATCATCCACCTACTATAACCAGAGGACTTCAACAGGCCACTAAACACTCACCATTTGTTTACACTGTGTACACTTCAGACTTCCAGTATAAGTTAGAGACCTATCATCTGCAAAAATATTGAGATGACCCTGCAGTTGTCGGCTGTATCAGAGATGGTCAAGAAGCTGAATACAGAGAGCTGGTGGACCGCTTTGTGGCGGAGATTACTGTAGATTTCAGAAGAAACAGGAATAGGTAAATCACTGTTTCCATCATGGGAGAAGAAGTGGAGGTGGTTGAGGAGTATAAATACCTTGGAGTTCACCTGGACAACAGACTGGACTGGAGACTGAACAGTGAAGCCGTCTACAAGAAGGGACAGAGAAGACTGTACTTCCTGAGGAAACCACTCTAAAGAAAAAAACATCTGTAAAATTACAGTAAAATACTGGCAGCTACAGATGCCAGCATTTTACTGTAATTTTACAGTATACTGTAAATTATTTTAACGGTAGCTTGTTGTTCAAGCACATACGGTACAGATACTGTGAAAAAAAAGGTAAAATACTGGTGAATACAGCTGCCAGTATTTTACTGTTAGTTTATATTTTCAACACTGGGCTCCAGTTCAGATGCTAACGCTAGCAGGAATTTGCGACTAAGATGAAAGACGAAAATGTGGTACTACATGGCATTGGTATTAGACATTCTTCAGTTTCCAATCAGTAAAAAAATTCATTTCCACCATAACTCTGTACAACCTGACTATGGCCCAACGTGTGTTTCACTTACTAAGTCATGTGTCATAAACTGTATGACAAACAATATAAGAGCACAGTGTCTGTTCTAAATTGACTTTATACTATGCAAAACCACGATATACATTCTCAAGAGTGATTATACTTACCCTTTAGATGCTATTAAATATGAAAATGAATGCAGATTGTTGAATTTGCAAATTTCTCAAAAAAGTGTACCCTTAAAGAAATACTGTACAGTGCTGTTATTTAGTCGTAGTTTTCCAGCAGTCGTTATTCAACAGAAAAATCATCATATTTAACATTATTCTACCGTTATATAGAAAAACGGTACGTTATTTCTAGAATTAAGCCATAAATTTACAGCAATTTCTTAAGAGTGTAGGTCCTTCAAGGTTTGCAGCAAGATGCTGCATATTTTCTACAAGTCTGTTGTGGAGAGTGTAATCTCTTTGTCCATCATCTGTTGGGGTAGCAGCATCAGAGCCAGGGATTTAAAAAGGCTCAACAACCTGATAAAAAGGCTGATTCTTTCTGGGGACGACTGTGGAACATCTGGAGATGACGATGCAAAGAAGGGCTCTTCAAAAAAACAAGAAAATTATGGACAACCCCGAGCATCCTCTTCATAAGACTATCATACCACAACAGATTGTCTTTAGTTAGAGGCTTCTTCAGAGCTGTTGTAATACAGACTGCTACAGGAGATCTTGCCTGCCAAAAGCCATCACCATCTACAACGACTCTTGGAAGAGACTTGGATGAGGTAAAACTACACTTATTTTCCCTCTGGGATCAATAAAGCATTTTTACTTTTGAATTTGAATGTTATTATTTGTATTATACTTTTCAAGCATTGATAATGTTATAACTTCTACACAGCTTGAAAGTGTAATCATTTTATTCAGATATACAAAAAGCACACTATATTTAATGATAGCGGAATTCCATTAAACAATTCACATGACTCATGCATACTTTTATACACATGTCCCTAAAATTTCCATGGCAGCACATCATGGGTTTGTAATGAATGGCTCACAATGGGTTGCTAAATTAAAATAGAAACAGGCCGTAAATATTGCTTTAAATAGATATATGTGACTCCCCCTGACCACCAGTATAACTCCAGTACTCAGAAATAACCTGTTAAGTTTAATGCAGAAAAAAATCTCAAATATTTCTTTTTTGGATCAGAAAAAATCAGAAAGCACAAAATATTTTTTTAAGAGTTACATTTGAAAACTTTAAGAACCCCCATAACTTTCTGAATATTTAGTTCAAAATTAAATTGTTGTTGTAAAGGTTTCAAACCTGTGGTGAATATTCACTGCAGTTTCAGATGCTTCAGACCAATCCGCTTAAGATTATAATAAATTATGTATTCATCACTCTAAACTGCCCTTCAGAGATTCATGTTAAATAATTAACAGCAATGAATATCATTGTCCTTCATCTGGAGAATTCTCAGAGGTTTGAGGATGTAAATACTAAAACAGAAAAATGTTGGCAGGGCAGTGCCAAATCCCTAAATGAATTGTATTTACACTTCAGAGTAATACCTCCTCTGAAGCCTTGATGTCGTTTTCCTGTTTTTATGTAGGCTATGTAAATGAGTCGAACAGCTTTATGAAAAAGTATTGTATAATAGAATGACATTTAAATAACAGATTAAGCACATTGTTGAGATTATTTGTTCAGGAAAAGTAGATCTTTTAGATGGTATATTAGCAAAACCATAAGTATAATAATATTGCCCAATGGACTGGATAAAGGTCAGACTGATTATTGTCAAAAAAGGCCAGACAAACCTAAAACTGTCAAACAATAACGACTGATGATGTCATTCCTGGAGATAATGGAATCATTTTGAGCATTTCTAATTGAATAAAACCTCTAATGTAACTTGCCTATGAAATAATAAAGGTTTTAACACAACACAATTATGTTAGTAACTGTTTAACGTTTGTAGGCCAAATGACCACTGCTTAAATGATCTAAGTAAATATTTATACTGTTAAGATTAAAATGATTATGGCATCTTCAAAAAGATAATAAAAAATGGAAAAGGAGTATCAAGCCTGTAAAATATATATTTTATAATATAAAAAATATTTATAATATTCTAATTTTATTTACATTTTACAGAAAGCTAGTATAAAAAATGTATATCCTTTTGGATAAGAACTTTTAAAATCCTTATTGGCCTTCTTATAGTAGCTGTTGATCAGCTTTTTGCAGGTTTCCACTGGATTCCACATCCAGTGCTACACTCTACATATCCTTGAATGAAAAAATATGACTATGCCATCTACTATACATTCTAAGCAAACTACATGAAGAAAAATAAGTTATTTCCAATAAATGCACGCCTATTTCTGTATTATTACAATGTCATCTCCAGTTATTACATTTCCAAAGGATCTTTTTGTAAAACCGTTTGTTAGACCACTATTGGAAGCAGAACATTATTTGCTCAAAGACGTTGTTGCAATACTGGTAAGTTATTATATAATTTTTAAAAAAGCCAGTGCTGTTATGTTATTCTTAACTATTATATTATTGGCTGCCAATGATTCTGATTATGTCCAAAGAAAAGTGTACAAGCATCAGCACTTTCTATCAATCTATCTATTGATTTAATTTGATCAGCAGGTAGACCTGGTTGGAACAGACTGTTTTGGACATGTCAAAAACATTCTGTGGCATGACGCTGTATGCATGATGCTCATGAGACCCAACTTTTAAACTACAAAGGTGCCACTTATGTGGAATTCCCACAAGTCCTACAAAAATGTTGCAGCAATGGCCCAATAATAACATTACTTAATCTCAAACCACACTATGCAGATGGACTGTTTGCGCTGATGAAGATTTTATTACCTCAAAATGCTGAATGCTTGGAGTGGCCCAAACGGCAGCGCCGTTCAACCTATTTTCTGATTAATTCCGTTTAGTAATTTGCCAATTTAGGGACTCTCATAGGCTGAACATAAACTACTGAACACTCATCCCGAGATTGTCAGGCAATCATTAAGTGTAGGGGGGAAAGGATGAGACAGCGATGTTGTGGCCAAAGTAACCTCACTCTGTTCTGATGCAGTTAATTTTCAGTCGCTGTTAATTTTTGGCCAACTAGCAAACTACAACATTAAATTTTGGTGTAATCATTATACTTTATCACACATTATTGTCTGTTGTAACATATCTGAGCTGGTTTATTTTAGACAGAAATCTTTTTCTCCACCTGGAATCCCGCTGAAAAACAGATTCGCAGCCTTGAGTTCCCCGAAAGATGACGCATCCCCCGGGACCAGTCAAAGCCACCAGGAGAAACCCAGCCGCATCAAACGGACACATAAAGTAAGAGCGCCCCCGGCAAAGACTGTTATCATACAAGACGGATCAATTAATGGAATTGAGGCTTTTTGTAGCAAGAATACCAGAGTTTATAGCTGCTACAAAAATACAGTGAGAGAAATATCAGAAAAAATCCCTAAAATCTTGGACCAACATCCAGCTTTGGAAAAGCTTGTCATTCACGCAGGATCAGCAGATATCGCGATGAGACAATCAGAGATTCTGAAGAGAGACTTTTCTGATCTCCTACAGAGACTTGATGGACTTAACGTAAACATCCTCATCAGCGGACCAGTCCCTGAAGGGAATGATGAAAGATTTAGCAGACTCCGCATGCTCCATAAATGGTTGAAGAAACAATCATCTGAGAAGTCGTTCACATTTATTAATAATTTCAAAGTATTTGGAAGTGCTAATCATCTGTTTAAAGCAGGAATGCGCTATTTGAACAGATCCGGAGTAAGCCTGGGAGCTTCCCCCCACTGATTATTACAGATATCTGATATTTGAGGGAACCGGGCAATAAATCCACCCCTACCGTCTCCCAGAATTCACCCGGCACCCCTGAGGCTATATCAGTGATTATCAGCAGCAGGAAACATAAACCGTTAACCACACGCTCTCATATTAAACAAAATCTCAAATTGATAACCTGTCGGAAGGGTCAGCTGCCCGTCATCACAATACTTAAGTTAGCTTTATTAAACATTAGATCTCTATCCGGAAAGTCTTTTCTTATCAATGACTTCATCACTGAGCATAATTTACACGCCCTTTTTTTATCAGAAACTTGGCTAGATGAAAATAACGATACAACTTCATTAATAGAATCCAGTCCTCCAAATTATAATTTCTTAAGCGAGAACAGAAAACACAAACGAGGCGGAGGTGTAGCCACCATCTTTCACAACTCAATGAACTTTAAAAAGGTAACTCTGGGCGCGTTTGAATCTTTTGAATACCTAGCCACCCAGATAAATGAGCCTAACAAAGCGTTATTTCTAAGTTTATATAAACCACCAAAACTTAACTCTAACTTCTTTAATGACTTCAATGACCTTCTTTCTGTAATATGTATCGACTATCACCAACTAATCATCGTGGGGGACTTTAACATCCATACCGACAACCCCCAAGATAGACAAGCAAAAACATTAGATGATACTCTCCACATCTACGGCCTGACCCAGCATGTCAAACAACCAACACACAATAAAGGACACACTCTGGACCTAATTATCAGCAAAGGTTTAAATATTTCTGACATCTCTGTAATTAATATTGCATTATCTGACCATTTCTGTGTTTTCTTTCAAAGTACCATCTCTGCTAAATTACCCAGCCAAAGTAAGACCACTATAAAAAAGCGTTTTCTAGGGGACAGTTCAGTAGAAACCTTTAAACGTATTTATCCTTCCACCACATCCCCCTCATCTCCCAACTCAAACTCAGTAAATAAGTTGGTAGATAATTTCCTTGCGAAAATCTCAGACATCATGGATTCCATTGCTCCAACTAAAGTGAAACTAGTCTCAGGGAGAAAGAAGTCTCCGTGGACAAGTAATCCACTGGTACGTAGTGAAAAAAGAGAGTGTCGACGAGCCGAGAGAAAATGGCGGAAAACTCGACTCCAGGTTCACTATGAGATCTACAAAGAGAGACTGAATAGATATCAGCTAACTATAAAAGATGCTAGGGAATCGTTCTTTTCTGAAATCATCAACAGAAACATTAATAACGCACGGACTCTATTTGCAACAGTGGAAAGACTAACTAATCCTTTAGTGACAGTAGCCCCAGAACTAAACTCTACCAGGGCCTGCAATGAATTTGCCAGCTTTTTCACTGAAAAGATTCTAACAATTAGACGGTCAATCTGTACCTCAATATCGAACCCACAACCAGTGCCATCCCCAATCAACAACAATGTAGAGAAAATGTCTGAATTCCACGAATTAAACCAGAACAGCCTTGAAAAAAATCATTATCCAATTAAGCTCCTCCTCCTGCTGTCTTGATATCCTACCCACAGCTTTTCTAAAGAAAGTTCTTCCTGTTATTGGTTCTGATCTTGTTCAAATAGTGAACTCATCACTGCTATCAGGTGTCTTCCCTCAGGCTTTAAAAACAGCAGTTATTAAACCACTGCTAAAGAAGAAAAATCTGGACAACACGTTAATGCAGAACTACAGGCCAATCTCTAATCTCCCATTCATCAGTAAGATTATTGAAAAAGCTGTGTTTCAGCAGTTAAATGGCTTCATAACAACGACAAACCGTTTTGATGCTTTTCAGTCTGGTTTCCGCGCTCACCACAGCACCGAGACTGTCCTCGTCAAAGTATTTAATGACATCCGCATAAATACAGACTGTGGAAGAACCACAGTGCTGGTTCTGTTGGACCTCAGTGCAGCATTTGACACTGTTGATCATGATATTTTATTGGAACGACTGGAGAGCTGGGTCGGACTCTCTGGTACAGTACTTGGCTGGTTCGAGTCTTACCTAAAGAACAGGGACTTCTATGTTTCAATAGGAAACTTTTCATCAGAACGAACAGAAATCACATGTGGGGTGCCCCAGGGCTCCATCCTGGGGCCCCTCTTATTTAATATCTACATGCTCCCACTAGGCAAGATTATAGCAACCAATAACATTAGCTACCATAACTACGCGGATGACACTCAGCTCTACATTACAATGTCACCAGGTGACTCTGAACCCATTCAAACCCTAAATCAATGCATTGACCAAATAAATGGATGGATGTGCCATAACTTTCTCCAGCTGAATAGAAACAAAACTGAAGTGATTATTTTTGGACCCAAGGAGGAACGATCAAGAGTCAGCACACAGCTTCAATTAATACAGCTAGAAACTACTGATCAGGTTCGTAACCTAGGTGTAGTAATGGACTCAGACCTGAACCTCCAGGGTCACATAAAGGCAATAACAAGGTCAGCGTTCTATCACATGAAGAACATTTCTAGGATTAAAGGACTGATTTTGCAACACGACCTAGAAAAACTCATCCATGCGTTTATCTTTAGTCGGATTGATTACTGCAACAGCATCTTGATAGGTCTGCCTAAAAAGTCAATCAGACAGCTGCAGCTGATCCAGAACGCTGCCGCTCGCGTCCTCACTAGAACCAGGAAAGTAGAGCACATCACCCCCGTTCTAAAGTCCTTACACTGGCTCCCTGTAGCTCAGAGAATAGACTTTAAAATACTTTTACTAGTTTATAAATCATTACATGGCTTAGCACCAAAATATGTTGAAGACCTGTTGTCATGGTACCAACCACCAAGACCACTCAGGTCCTCCAACTCTAGCCTACTAAACATCCCTAGACTCAGAACTAAACATGGAGAAGCAGTTTTCAGTTTCTATGCTCCCCTTATCTGGAACAGACTTCCTGACGAGTGTAGAGCTGCTGAAACTCTGAACTGCTTTAAATCGAGACTAAAAACCCATCTGTTTAGAATTGCCTTTCAGTAAATGCTTGATGTTATATGTATGAAATGTGTTCATGCTCTCTTGCTTTTTTTTAAATTTTTCTCTTGCTTTATTGTGTATCATGTATAATGTGTGTTTCTTTTATGTGTTTCTTTTAAATCACCAAATCATGTAAAGCACCTTGAATTGCCCTGCTGTTGAAAGTGTGCTATACAAATAAAATTGCCTTGCCTTGCCTTTTCATGCAAATGTGAACAAAAAAGTTTCTGTATTGGATAAATTTGCCACGGAGTAATGTTCGGTACTCACACTATCCGGCCTGAAACAGACAAACTCCAGAGTTTTTGGCCCACACACATCAGCTGTGGACAGCAGAAGCCTTTTCTTCCTAATTAATTCCCATTTTCATCCCAGATCTGATTGCTGGAAAAGAGGGATGCGAGAGAGGCTGCCCTCTTCAAAACGCCTAATGAGCTTAATCGACCACGCTCTACAATCTTATTTAAACCCATTTCCTCGCCCATGAATTAAACTATCACAAAACCCTGCTTGAACTTAACTGGTGAAGCTAAATCACTGCAGATCACCCTAATCCTGTGTGTCAGTGAGGGACTACACAGCGGAGTGACACATCCTGAGATCTGCCTCTCCAGGATGCTCCGATACACGTGCTAACATGCGCTGTGTGTTGCATAGATTGTTTGAGTTAGTGTTCGTTTTGCGCAGCCACAAGACAATGCGTGCAGGCGAAGTATCAGAACTCTTGTCACATCCTCATTTTTCCTGTTTCCCCTGTGGGGATACAGTGTTTATTGTCTGTTTATGGCCCCCTCACGCTCATCGGCCCCCCGCTTCCCCACCTCTCTCCCCATCGCCTGTGTTGCCCCCAGCTAGCTGTGTTTCAACAAAGCCTGTTAGCTGATTGTTCAATTTTCTGCTCTCATCTTTTACATCTTCTTGTCTTTCTCGGCTCGTGTTTGAGATGTTCTTTGGCTAAATGCAGGGAGACAAACTGTTAGTCTGATACGGATAAAGAGCAAATATTAGAAAAACATCTCTGTTTTCATCTGAACTCCTCTACTTGACTTTTTGTCAGTGAATCACCCCCTCTGCCTGTGTTTTCATTTCATGTTGTGCTCTTCAAATATTTTATGACTGTTGTGTGGGCAGGATGAGTGGTTTTCCTAAAATATTTGAGTAATTAGAACATGGAGAGCCCCACTTGATATTTTCATATAAATAATTTCGTATAAGAAAACGAGATTTCTCTGATAACTAGGAGGGAAAAAGGGAAATGTATTTCACCTTTTTTAACTTTCAAAAAATATACTGCTTTGCATTAGTATTCATTTCTTTTTTTTCACATTTTTTACTGTATTTTATTGGGATTTATGTGACAGAACAACATGACAAAGTGCATGATTAAGAAGTGGAAGGAAAACAGGACATAAAGGCATTTCAACTATGAAACTTTAATTTACCCAGGTCGTTTTTGTTAGCTTTTCCTCCCTGGAACAGTGCTGTGGTGTCAGCAGATGCCAAGTGGTAACTCATTCCAATGTAGAAGTATCCATCCCTATCTTCCTTATCTGGTGTGTATGGGAGAGATGATTACCGTATATTGTAAAATCAAAAGCTGTGATTTTCAGCAATAAAAAGTAGAACCGATTATTTTGTTGCAGCAACTATATTTTAGAATTTATAGTCACTACAAACCCATTGAAAAGATGTAACTGCACATTTTTTTTCAAGGATTGCAATGAAGCAGACGCAGACTTATCTCCATACGAGACGGGAGGGAGGGGGTAGAGAACTCTGAAATTGGGAATAAAACCAGAAGTTCTAGTCATAAACGTTTAATCATTTCACAGCGTTTACACTGTAAAACTGAAATATGATCACTTCAAAGCAGCAACGTGTAGTGAGGTTTATGACTGGTAAGGCATTTAACTGGCAGATGTACAAATATATTAATTGTAAAATAGAAGCTTTCAATTTTGACTTTAATTGAAACATTGAAATGTTTAACAAGTTTTTAATTACGCTTAATATTCAAACATTTTCTCTCTTTTATTAAAGTTGGAAATTGCAAATGATACTACCTTTATTTATATATGAAGTCCATCCTTCTTCATATCTTCATTACATTGTTGAAAAAAATCCTCCTTGTTTCCCCTAAATTTTAAAATAATGGCTGCTTTAATGGAGACGATCGCCAAGATGATGTGTAATCCTGTCAGTTTTCAGTTTTTTCAATGCGTAGAAGAAGAGCACCTGTTGCCCATTGTGTCAATGGGGCTCAGCACTGCCCCCTATCGGTGCTTATCCACAAAAACCAATAGTTCCTGATAAATGACCTGTGCCCCTTTGGGTGTTTCTTCCTTGGTCATTTGTTAGTCTGGTAAATGATGTGAAGACTACTATAAAAAATGTTCCTGTGGTGGGAACGTGCCTGTATACTGTACTTCTCAGCATTTCTGCCTCGGTTTCCTAATTGGATTTATGTCTGGACTTTGACTAGACCATTCTAACACATGACAATTCTTTGATCTAATAATAGAATAGAATAGAATAGAATAGAATAGAATAGAATACTCATGGTTTTAGGAACGGGTCTGACCCACATGCACGAAACTCTCAGGAGACAAAAATCAATTTCAAGGAGTTTATTGAAAGTGATATGGAAGTGAAGGGATCTGGAACTGAAGCTGCTAGGGAACTTCGAGCTGGATCTCTGAAATGAGGTCTGTCCGCCCTCCCTCGACAACCTGAAGACAAACTCAGTTAATCCTCATTATAATCAGTCAGACAATATACTCACCTTCCACCTCACACCCAGCCATTGGATCACAGTCAACCTTCGTCTGTGGAAAGGTGAGAGAGAGAGAAACCACCACATGAACCAAACTCCAGACTCGATAGAAAAATCCCTCATAGCGTTGTAAGTGCGTTTGAAATGCAATATATGTACAAAACTAATATCACTTATTTTACTCTGTTAAATTAAAATACATAAAATAACAAAGTAAATAGAATTGCTTTTGGATGATGACTCCATATCTTTAGAAATACTTTGAATTCAGAAAACCTTTCTAGTTTCTGTGATAAGATCCAATTATGATCTAAAAGGTAATATATTTTTAAGAATTTCATATAATAAATTCGAAATTTATGATCCCACCCCATTGTATGCTAAAATAAAATGTGTTTCATATGTATACAGTATATGATGACTTTTGAAATTACCGGGAAATATTTAAATTAAATTTCTAAACATAAATGTATTCAGCTGTTTTTACTTCAACTGGAAGGTGTCCTTCAAATAAATATGAATATTTTGCTTTCTGAAAATGCCTTACACTTGAAAATGATGATGAAGTATACCAAGTAGAAAGCCTGATCTCAAACAAATATGTGAAATTTATCCAACCTCTTTAATCGCCTTCATAGCACATGATGGATTAAAATTGCATACTGGAAGTGTGGAAGGCAGAAATTACTTCTTAAACATTGACTTGGTTACCAGGGTAACAAGCCCCCCCTAGTTGGAGCTGAAACACACAGCAGTTTAGGGGTTAATTCGAATGACTGCAAAGGCAGTCAACACAAACTTTTAAACCCCTCACACAACTTATTTTAGAGGGATAATTCCAAAGTGGATCAGAACCATAACAGCCACCCCCGTAATGTGTCGATGATGTCGGATTATTGCTCATAGTATGGTATCCGACTCTGCCGACAAATTAAATACATATTCTAAAATGTAAACTAACAGGCCAGTTTATTTTTTACATCTTGCTGGTACCGGGCCAGAAACCCCCTTTTGACATCATATCTGTCTCAGTCCTTTGTAGTTTAGATTAAAAAAAGGTATCAAACGCATTCCTCTGAAATGTTGTTGCTGAAGATTTGTTTGCTGCACATCCTTGGTGTGAATCTCCCCGTCCCACCACATCGCAAATGTGCTTTGTTAGATTGAGATCTGGTAACTCTGAAGGCCAGTGGAGAACTGTGAACTCATTGTCATGCTCAAGAATCTATGAGATGTGCTGACCGTTGTGAAATGGTGCATTATAATCTGGAGATAGCAAGCAGCGGAACACTATATTATAGTCTGAAAGGGATGGAAATGGACAGGAGCAATACTCATGTGATCTGTCATATATAAAAATGCAGTCCTGACTAAGAGCCCTGAAGTGTTCCAACTACAGAGCACTCCAATATTCCACCAGCACCAGTCTGAACTGTTGCTAACAGGCTGATCAATGTTTTATACACCCAATTCTGACCCTACCATCTGAAAGCTGCGGCTGTAATCCAAATTTATCAGACCAGGTAATTTTTTTTTTCCTTTCTGCTGCAGTCTAATTTTGGTGAGTGTGAGAAAATTGTAGCCTCTGTGTTTTTCCTGTTTTTATCTGGCAGGAGTTGTCCCAGGTGTGGTCTCCTGCTGCTGTAGCCCATCTGCTTCAGGGCTCAACATGTGCATCCAGAGATGGAATTTCACGTACCTTAGCTGCAGCATGTGATTATTTGAGCTGCTCTAACAATTCAGTACAGTCTGCCCATTCTCCTTTGAACATTCAGTATTAAGGTATTTCAGGGTATCCAAAAATAGTAATGGAATTTGTTTGAATACCATCATTAAAAATTGTCTTTGTGTGTACCTGCTGCAAATTCATATTGTTCTGCTGCCATTGATGCTGTGTTACAGTAGACACCATGGTGCTGATAGTTCTTTTGTTTTTTGAATAAAGACCTAAAACCATCTTCGTTGATGGAGATTCTAAACATGATAAAACCCAAATATGTCAAAACATAATGAAGCGACTGTTAGTGAAACAAAGGGAGAGGCAGAAGTACAAATGTTTAAGATGAAGCAAATGCTGACTGGGTATTGGGGAAAGCCTTTGATATACAGAGAAATAGTATGACTACTTATTTTAAAGATTTTGTAGCATTAAAGGCCTTTATGTAATGCCATCTTACAGGATATGGCCTGGAGAGTTGGAGGTTAGTATGATATGCATTAAAAGTCTCAAAGTCGGGTAAAGTACCCCAGACAGCTGCATTGAGGACTAACACTCTACATGTCAAGGTGGAACTCAAAAAAATATATTATGCTAAAGTTAATTTATTTCAGTAATTCAACTTAAAAGGTGAAACTAATATTTGATATAGACTTATTACGTGCAAAGTGAGATATTTCACACCTTTATTTGTTATAATTTTGAGTATTATATCTTACAGTTTATGAAAACCCCAAATTCAAAATCTCAGAAAATTAGAATATTGAGAAACGTTCTAATCAGTTAATTAATCCAAAAGACCTCCAAAGGGTTCCTGAGCCTTTAAATGGTCTCTGTCTGGTTCAGTAGGAATCACAATCATGTGAAAGACTGCTGACCTGACAGTTGTGCAGAAAACCATCATTGAGACCCTCCATAAGGAGGGAAAGCTTTAAAAGGTAATTGCAAAAGAAGTTCCCAAAGTGCTGTATCAATAACATTAATAGAATGCCATGTGGAAGGGAAAAGTGGGGGGAAAAAAAGGTGCAGAAGGGATGGCAGCAGCTTGGAGAAGATTGTCAGGAAATTGCCATATGCGAGTGTTGGGGACCTTCACAAGGACTGGACTGAGGCTGGAGTTGGTGGATCAAGAGCCACCACACACAGACAGATCCTGGACATGGGCTATAAATGTTGTATTCCTTTTTGTCAAGCCACTCCTGAACAACTAACAATGTCAAAAGTGTCTTACCTGAGCTAAAGAAAAAAATAACTGCAAATTCTGCTTCTCATTTGTGATCCAAGGTCCCAGAGTCTGGAGGAAGAATGGAAAGGGATACAATCCAGGATTCTTGAAGTCCGGTGTGAAGTTTCCACAGTATGTTGAGTTAGGGAGCCATGTCATCTGCTGGTATTGGTCCACTGTGCTTTATTAAGTCCAGAGTCAACACAGCCATCTACCAGGACAATTTGGAGCACTTCATGCTTCCTTCTACAGATGAGCTTTATGGAGATGCTGACTTCATTTTCCAGCAGGACTTGGCACCTGCCCACACTGCCAAAAGTACCCAAACCTGGTTCAATGACCATGGGATTACTGTATCTGATTGGCCACCAAACTCGCCTGACCTGAACCCCATAGAGAATCTATGGAGCACTGAGAAAGAGAAAGATGAGAGACATGAGACAGAACAATACAGAAGAGCTGAAGGCAGCTATTAAAACATCCTGGTCTTCCATAACACCTCAGCAGTGCCACAGTCTGATAGCATCCAAGCCATGCCGTATTGAGGCAGTAATTGATGCAAAAGGGGCTCAAACCAAGGACTGAGTAAATATGCAGGATTATACTTTTCAGAGGTCCAACATTTCTCCGAAAAAAAATCCTTGTTTTATTGAAATCATGTAGTATTGTAATTTTCTGAGATTGTAATTTTGGGGTAAGCTGTAAGCCATAATCATCGAAATTGTAAAAAAAAAAGGCTTGAAATATATCGCTTTGGATGTAATGATTCTATATAATATATTGATTTCACCTTTTAAGTGGAGTTACTAAAATAAATGAACTTTTGCACAATATCCTAATTTTTTTAAGTTTCACCTGTATATATCTAGTGCTGCACCACACGGCACCACATGACACCTTTTTGAACAGCTCTGACCTGCTTTTACTCTGTCTGCTTCACTGCTGCCAGCATTTCTTTCTTATTTGTGTGACGCTATAGGCCAACCAGAAGAATGCCAACGCGAAAGGACGCATGTTGCCAAATGCTGTCAAGGAGTCGAATACACTTCATTCAACAATTCGATTTTCTACTGACCATGTAAACTCAAATAAAGGCTCCCATTCTGGTTAAGGTACTAGCTCGATTTGAATTTGCATGTATACGCACAGACTGTTTTGTTTTAAAAAGCGACTGAACAGCTGTACCTAATCGAGTGGCCGGTTTGTGTATGTCCCTAAAAATATATTATATTAAAGTCACTTGGTTTTTTGAACCTCTTATATTTTAACGTGTATGTAGGACACAGTTTAAAACCAATTGTTTATTCATTGACTATGACTATGTTCTACAAATTATCCTCAGGTGTAAACTGAAGAAGGTATAAAACATAGCTGGTTATGATTGACTTACTGGCAGCTTGCCTGATAAAATGTTTGAAAACTTAGTGAACACTAAGTGAACACTAGCATATCATCTAAAATTCTAAAGCAGGTTGACTGTTTTATAATGCATTGAATGCAAATGCATTGAATCTACCCTGCTCTGTATGTTAATGGGCTCTTTTTAATACACACCCATAAAATTAAATGGATCCAGTTTATAAACCCTCCTGCTTTTTATGTTTGCCTCTTGGTTCCCAGTACACAGAGAGTGATAGAAAAGCAGAACTGTGGACGCCAGATGGATGCACTGGAAATAGAGTGACAACCAGTGTCTCAGACGGGTGGACAGACAGATGGTTATAACACTAAGGTAGCTTTGATTTGACCAAAATGCAGTAAACAATTTTTTTTAACAGTGCCTTGTATAGGTATGTTTGGGTTTTGACAAATTTTGAATGATACTGTTGGTCCAGTTTGACATGCAAGATATTGAGTAGATTTTAAAAAAACAGTCAACACAGCTTTAGTTCTGGAATACAGCCACTGCCGGTTTATTAGTTTACATACCTTCTCAGGACAAAGCATTGATGATACACAGTTCTGTCAGTGTGGAAGGAAAAGGTGTGGAAAAAGCAAGACTCCCCTCTATCACTAGTAGACAAACTTTTATAACTGGTTTGTGCATCAATATGATGCACGAGCTGTCTGATAGTATCCAGATATCTTATCCCTACAACCATTTATTAGCTCAAGGTTCTTCCAAGAAAGCTGGTCCTTCTGTTTTTTATTTTGTTCCCGTTTCCTGTCTGGCAGTGTGGAGCTCAGAATTGGTGTCTGAGTACCAAGTAGAAGCCCGACAGTTTTACTATCACAAGTGGAGCACTACAGCTTTTGCTATAGTACTTCGCTTGATATAAATGTGTAAGAAATCTTAATTGAAAATAACTGTTTTGTTTTGTTTTATCGAAGCGCCAGGGACATGGAGACGGAAAATAAAGGGGAGGAAAGAAAGTAGATGAAGAAAGGTAGAAAAAAGGGTTAAGAGTGATAGAGTAAGCTGAACATACAAAAAAGGAAGGGGAACAAAGAA
Organism: Valencia hispanica; assembly: GCA_963556495.2. Lineage (NCBI taxonomy): Eukaryota > Metazoa > Chordata > Actinopteri > Cyprinodontiformes > Valenciidae > Valencia > Valencia hispanica. Next base: position 13,016,631 of record OY747709.1, on the reverse strand, counting down.
AACACAAGAAAACATCACAGTCTCCCTCCACACCCGCAGGATGGCAGGGAGAGGGAAAAAAAACGACAAAACAAATTAAACAATGCAAACTGAGAACTACACAACCACAACCCACAAATAGATATATGAATACAATAACAGCGTCACTGAAAAGCTCATGGTACTGATTATTACAAGATCTAGTAATGGTAACCTAAGCCCAAGAATTTATCTGTAAACACCTGAATCCCCTCAGCTGTGTGTGTGTGTGTGTGTGTGTGCATGCGTGTATATGCTGGTGCATATTAGGTTTCTCCATACAAGTGTTCAATAGCTCGTGTGAGGAGCCATCGATCCGTCTCCCAGGAATCGATGCAGACACGAGGGAGATCGGAGCCATAGCAACCCAAAGGACCCCCAGAGCCCAGGAGCAACCAAGCATTGATGACATACAGTTCTGTCATCTTCCAATACCCCAGCAAGACTCCCCTCTATCACTAGTACACAAACTTGTATAACTGGTTTGTGCATCAATATGACGCACAAGATGTCTGACAGTATCCAGATATCTTCTCCCTACAATCATTTTTAGCTCAAGGTTCTTCCAAGAAAGCATGTCCTTTTAGCCGAGTGTATAATCTAGCCAGTCTACAAATCGGCTGGCCATGACACAGGTCAAGATGACCCAGAGTCCTTCCACTGGCACAAACACATCCTTGGATTGGACCACCTCGGACTTGCAGGGTCTACCACAACATTCCCTTTTGTGGTGCTTTGTAAGAGCACCAAGAAGCTAAGTGAGTTAATTAACAACTTCAAATTCTTATGGATTTCATCAACAATCACTTTCTTCTTCCCACTTTTCTTAAAAAGGGTAGATTCATGACGTCCCTGATTAATAGTTGTCCCACCCGAGCAGTGGATCTATGCAGCTGTTTTCGGTAGGGTCGCAATTGACAGACGTTTTCCATTTTCAGATGGTGAATCATTAAACGACTAATATGAATATGGCATTCAGACAGATGTCGGAAATTCGGACAAACGCTTGAAGGTAATCGGACATATTTGAATCATAAATCACATATTTGAAAAAAGTCTTCTATGGTATTGAGGGTGGTTCAAGAAGGCAGGATAACTACAATTGCTTATGCTGAGGATTGTTAGATAAAAAAAAGAAACATTGTCTATGTTTAGTCACAAAAAAAGCACTACAGACCATACCATTATGTATGTAAAACATGATAAAACTAAACTTTTTTTTATGGCTCCATGAATAGATATAGCTGAGTATCATCTATATAGCATTCAGTTGAATTCAGTTTATTTATATAGCACCAGTTCATCTCAAGACACTTTGTAAAAAAAAGGTCAGTTCAACATAAACATGCATACATTTTATTTTGATCCTAGTTTTTAAGCAATGCAGTCAAGTTCAATTCATTATTCAAAGTCATGAATTGACACGATATAAATACACTCATAATAGATTCAAAAACATTTTACGCCTACATAGTTCTTTTTATTGCTTTTCTTATTACAGATACAGTGGGGTATAAAATTATTTGTCAACCACCAATTATCTGACATTGTGGGGTACACGTGATCTTGAAAACGGTGAGGAAACAGCCCAGAACTGCACGGGGATAACTGATAAATGACCTGAAGAGAGCTGGGACTACAGTAACAAAGGTTACTATTTTTACACATCGTCATGGATTAAAATCCCGCAGCGCTCGAAGGGTCCCCTGGTTAAGCCAGCACATCTCTAGGCCCGTCTAAAGTTTGCCAGGAATCATCTGGATGATCCAGAGGAGGATTGGGAGAATGTCATGTGGTCAGATGAGACCAAAATAGAGCTCTTTGGTATAAATGTCACTCACCATGTTTGGAGGTGGAAGAATGCTGAGTTGGATCCCATGGACACCATACCCAGTGTAAAGCATATGGGTGGAAACATTATGCTTTAGGGCTGCTTTTCTGCAAAGGGGACAGGACGACTGATCCATATTAAGGAAGGGATGAATGGGGATATGTATCATGAGATTTTGGGCAAAAACCTCCTTCCGTCAGTGAGAGCATTGAAGATGAAACATGACTGGATCTTCCAGCATGACAATGATCCCAAACACATCGCTCTGGCGACGAAGGAGTGGCTATGTAAAAAGCATTTCAAGGTTCTGTAGTGGCCTAGCCAGTCTCCAGACCTCAATCGAACAGAGAATCTTTAGAGGGAGTTAAAAGTCTGTGTTGCCCAGCAACAGCCCCAGAACATCACAGCTCTAGAGAAGATCTGCATGGAAGAACGGGCCAAAAAACATTTGATCTCTGTCATTGTCAGCCAAGGTTATATTACAAAGTACTGAAGTGAACTTTTGTTATTGACCAAATACTTATTTTCTGTAGCATTATACAAATAAATTCTTTAAAAATCATTCAATGTGATTTCCTGGATTTTTTTTACATTCTGCCTGAAATGCATTATTAAACTGCTAGAGATCCTTGGTTAAACTTTTTTTGATGATTTTAGTTTACATAGAGAACACAAGGCTGAGGCTACAACGCCTTTAGTTTAAAACTTTTAGACATTTTATTGACTTCATTCTTTTGAGTTGCAAGTTATTTATAATGCCACCATGGTCAAACAAATACAGCATTTTTTCCAAAGCAGTATTTTTCAATTTGCTGTCTATTAAAGCTACACAAAATAACAAGCTCGACCAGATGAACTGCTAAATCCCCACACAATTACGAACACACTGCAGTCGGAGAATCAAGTGCATAAACTGTCATTATTGATGTGAGAGAGGGAAAACCAATGCATATGCATTAAACTAAGGTTCTCAACATGCTATATTTTCTAGTGTTGTGTTTGTGAAGAGCTATCATTAGGGAGCACAAGAGAATCTAAGTCTAATTAGGCTGTTTAGTACAGAGCCAGGAGTACAAGGGCTACCCTGAATCCAACTCTGCTGCTGCTACTGAGCCTACTGAGAGACACTTTTAATGAGCTCCAGGCTGTGTGTTTACCATGATGTCGCTTTCACTCTTTTTCAGCCATTTCTCTCACTCATTTTCGCTTTTTTAAGTTCTCTAACAGGGAGAACCACATCTGTGTCCATTGTTCACAAAGAAGCACAGGGATGTATGGTACAGCTTACAGTGAAGACATACCTAAAAGCTAAAAACACAATAAAAGCAACACCTGCACACATAATGTAATCCAGACTTTGTGAAGCTTTGTGATAAGCTCTTATTGATATCAACAAACAAAAACGGTATAAACAAAGAACAAGAGAAGGTATTTCTGCAGCTTTCTGACTCAAATGGAACAAAGTGTCAATTTTTAACACTTGGAAATGTGCATTAAAATATATATTTTTTTGTTTATATGCTTTTATTGCACCCTTAATGCTGGAATATTGTGCATTAACACATCTCCTTACACTGCTGGGAAAAAATAGTTGCCACACAGACTTTTTTTACTTTTGCTTTTCAAACCTTATATTTCAGATGGTCAAATAAAGTTTTGAATCAGAAAAAGATAGGCAGAATAATTGTAAATATCAGTTTTCAAGTGATGATTTTATTTTAAAAAGGGGGGAAAAGCAATTTAAATAACGCTGGACCTACATGAAAAATATAATTGTCCCTCTTCTTAAATCATGATTTACCTGTCATTAACCACAAAAGAAATAATTCTAATATTACCTGTCTGACAACATGAATTAGGCTAAAGTATCTCAAAAAGCAATACATTATGCCCTAATCTAATGTCCACAATGAGAGCCATTATGCTCATTAAGAACAAACAGGGAACGGGAATCAACCTTACAAGCAAAAATACCAACATTCAGGGGATTCTTGATTCATTCAGGAAATCAAAAAAGAGCAAAATCTAAAGCTCTGCAGCCCCCATTTGTCTTAGGTTGGGTCAGTGGTCATGATTCAATAATAAGAAAGAGACTGGGTGAAAATGGCATTAATATGAGAGTTCTAAGGCCAACTACTAGTGACCAAAAAGAAAAGGTGTCATGTCACATAGGCTACTTATGGGAGAAACAGTTACATTCATTCTGATTTAATCTTTTGAAGAACTTTTAACCTCCGTTTTATGGTTGAGACATTACTTTTTTGGGAAAAATATTCCCTCTGGTTTGGGATAGTGGACAGCTGGAAGGATTTTTGTTGTTACTTTTCAACTTTTAGACGGATGTTCTGATGTGTAACCAAAGCAACAAAATGATTAATTAGACAAATTCAACAGATACAAACAGCCAGGGGTGCTATATAAATACTGTACATGCAAAAATGTATGTATATGAATTGCTTGGAGAGCCTTTTTTCTTGATAGACTGATATAAATTTAATATACAGTTAAACATTTATCATCTTTATAGGGTATACTATGAAAAACAGAATAAGATTTTTTTTCCATCGTAAGGGTGAACCCGCAAAATACGGTTAATATCAACCTGCTAAGCTCTTTTCAAACCACATGTGTGAAAGAGCAGTACCAGAGAGATGTCACAGTTTCTTGAAGATCCCCACTGGAATTATATATGGTGTAAATTTCACCATACAGTGCTTGGCAGGGTTAAAAATGGGGCGCAGTGTAGTTTGTCTGAGTGGTGTTGCCGTAGTGTGATGTTATACAAATAAAATTGCTTTGTCTTGCCTTATCAGCAAGCACAGGGCCCCCTACACCGTCATGACAACTCTGAGGGGGGTGAATTTGTTTCATACTTGTAAAATAAGGGGTGTTTCCATTTGATTGACAGGTCAGACCTGGAGTGCTGAAGGCCTGTGCAAAGCATCTCTATTAGCTTTTGCAGCACCTGGTGCAAAACACTGTCATCTGAATAAAGCAGGCAACATTGTCAAGATTGTGTTCTTTGATGTCTTCAGTGCATTTAACACAATTTAGCCTGATTTGTTTTGTCAGAAATGCCGACATACACAGGTCAGTGAATACCTGACAAACAGAGAGCTGGTGGATCGCTTTGTGGCATGGAGCAGAAACAATCATCTCATCTTGAATGTGAAGAAAACAAAGGAGATGATTACAATTTTAGCAGAAACAGGAATATGTCACACCCTATGTTCATGATTGGTGACAAAGTAGAGGTGGTGGAGTTTAAAAATCTCGGTCTTCACCTGGGCTCTAGACTGGAGATATCCAAATGTATCCAATAAGCGACTTCTTTTTCACATAGGGCTAGCTTGTTTTGAAAAGCTTTTTTGCCTTAAGAAATAAAATCATCAATCAAAATTTGAAACCTGATATTTGTATTTACTCAAGTAATCTTTGTATAATATTGAAATAATATCTGTTTTTCCTTCTCCACACACTCATTCAGTCATCTTCTCACTGAGCTTTAATTTCCAGCCAGAATTGGGGATATCTCAGTCCCCCCCACCCCACTGCTTCTTTGTTGTTTTATGTTGTGTTTTTTGTTATGTTTTAAGTATGTGGAGCAGCAAGTTGGGGAACCTAATCAACTTAGCATTCATTCATTACAGAGGAAAGGCTTTTTAGGGACTTGGGTTTTGGGGGTAATATGTAAAAAGGAGGCAAGGTCTTTGAAAACAGTGATTGACCTGGTGTCATATTGCAACATTTGTTAAACTATAAATGAGGAACATGTGGAGTTTGAAAAGATGCTCAATGATTTATATCGTAGTACAGGTGTGTTTCTATAGGTGCAGCTCTATAGAAGCATTGATTTTTGTTGCACAGTTGTGGGTTGCTACTCCAGGAGTTGAGAAGTCTAAAGAGCAGAGCTATGTTTTTCAGGGCTCTGCACATTAGTGGAGATATTGATGCATCCACTGGTGAGACGATGAATGAATCCTTGCAACTTTGGAAAGTTAAGGTGGTAAGACTTTCAAAGGGCTTATAAAAGGGTTCAAATTCATATATATATATGTATATATATAGGATGGCTTGTCAGGCTATTAGTATTCATGATCTGAATTTGAACCCTTTTATAAGCCCTTTGAAAGTCTTACCACCTTAACTTTCCAAAGTATATATATATATATATATATATATATATATATATATATATATATATATATATATATATATATATATATATATATATATATACATATATATATATATATGGACTGCTTTCATTTTTCTTAAAAACTGTAAATTATTGTGTTTGCAAACACCAGCCTGTCAGGACATCAGGGGCCTGTACCATGAAGGTGGCTCAACAAACTCGGGGTTACAGGATTGGTTTTGAATCGACAAAACCAAACCGATGCAATCAGGCTTAATTGGTACCATGACGCAGGTTATCAACTTTCTCTGTCAACTCAGGCTTTGATCCTTAAGCTATGATTAATCCACAGGCGCGTGCACATAAAAGAGTGACGACGACACTGAACAACCAATCGCGTTCGATATGGATAGAGCGAGAGCTATCTACTTTTCAACGGAGGAGCAAGAGATTATTCTCCAGAAATATGAAGAATTTAGAAATATTTTTCAAGCACGCAGTAACACTGTATCTGCTGCCAAAGCAAGAGAACAATCGTGGAGGAAGATTGCTGATTGTGTTAATGCGTGGGTTAAACAATTAATGTACATTTATTCAATTCAATTCAATTCAATTCAATTCAGTTTATTTATATAGCGCCAATTCACAACAGATGTCATCTCAAGACACTTAACAAGAAGTCATTTCAATACAATTATACAAACATTCCAATCAGTTAAAAAGTTTCCAATTTAAGGAATCCCAGCAGATTGCGTCAGTCATTGGCGTGAGGTTGGGCAGATTTCCAACCACAGCAATCCTTCAGCAATCCCTCATACTGAGCAAGCATGTAGCGACAGTGGAGAGGAAAAACTCCCCTTTAACAGGAAGAAACCTCCAACAGAACCAGGCTCAGTAGGAGCGGCCATCTGCCACGACCGTCTGGGGGTTTGAGAAGACAGAGCAGAACACAGAAGGAACAGAAGATCCGATATAAGAGAACTTTCTATGTTACAGAAAGTAAAAAGTTGATAACAGGACACAGTGGATGTTCAGTTACTGAGAGGATCATCCCAGTCGATGACCCCCGTCCAACAGGGCATTGCAGCCAAGCAGGATACCAGACCAGGTGTATCTTCGATGGGGAGAAAAACACTGAGAGAAAACAAAGTTAACAGTCGAAATAACAGAATGTACTGTAATACAACTGGAGAGTCGTAGGAGAAAAGGAAGTAGCAGAGTGAAGAAAATTGGTAAGTCTGTCCTCCAGCAGTCTAAGCCTATAGCAGCATAACTACAGAGATAGCTCAGGATGACCTAAGCCACTCTAACTATAAGCTTTATCAAAAAGGAAAGTTTTAAGCCTGGCCTTAAAAGTAAACAGAGTGTCTGCCTCACGGACTAAAGCTGGGAGCTGGTTCCAAAGGATAGAAGCCTGATAACTAAAAGATCTGCCTCCCATTCTACTTTTAGAGATCCTAGGAACTACAAGTAAACCTGCAGTCTGAGAGCGAAGTGCTCTTTTAGGAACATATGGAACAATTAGATCTCTGATGTATGATGGAGCTTGATTATTAAGGGCTTTGTATGTAAGAAGAAGGATCTTAAATTCTATTCTGGATTTAACAGGGAGCCAATGAAGGGAAGCTAAAACAGGAGAAATGTGATCTCTCTTTTTAATATTCATCAGAACTCTTGCTGCCGCATTTTGGATCAACTGAAGGCTTTTAATGGCATTTTGTGGACTTCCTGATAGTAAAGAATTACAGTAGTCCAGCCTTGAGGTAACAAATGCATGGACTAGTTTCTCAGCATCACTCCTGGACAGGATGTTTCTAATTTTAGCAATATTCCGGAGGTGAAAGAAAGAAATCCTAGAAACCTGTTTAATATGGGATTTAAATGTCAAGTCTTGGTCAAAAATAACGCCGAGGTTCTTTACGTTATTACTGGGGGACAATTTAATGCCATCCAGATGAAGTGATTGACTAATCAGTTTCTGTTTAAGAACTTCTGGTCCAAAGACAGCAACTTCTGTCTTGTCAGAATTTAAAAGCAAAAAGTTTAGGGTCATCCATGCTTTTATGTCTTCCAGACATGCCTGTAATCTACCTAACTGACTGGGTTCATCAGGATTTATGGATAAATATAGTTGTGTATCATCGGCATAGCTGTGGAAATTTATCCCATGCTGTCTAATGATTCTACCAATTGGAAGCATATATATGGTGAAAAGAATTGGTCCAAGGACAGAACCCTGTGGAACTCCACAAGTAACCCTTGAGAGTGAAGATGATTTATCATTTAGATGAACAAACTGGAATCTATCAGACAAATATGATTTAAACCAGCCTAGTGCTGTTCCTTTGATCCCTGCAACATGTTCAAGCCTTTCTAAGAGAATATTATGATCGACTGTGTCAAAAGCAGCACTGAGATCTAACAAAACCAGAACAGACACCAGTCCATTATCTGAGGCCATGAGAATATCATTAGTAACCTTCACCAGTGCTGTTTCAGTGCTATGATGAGCTCTAAAACCTGACTGAAACTCTTCAAACAGCTCGTTACTGTTTAGATGTTCACAGACTTGATTAGCAACTATTTTCTCAAGGACTTTGGATAAGAAAGGAAGGTTAGATATAGGTCTGTAATTCACTAAGTCATCTTGATCAAGGGAAGGTTTCTTGAGTAAAGGTTTAATTACAGCTATTTTAAATTCCTGTGGTACGTATCCGTTTACTAAGGATAGATTCATCATATCCAAAATGGGGCCAGGAACCAAATGGAACACTTCTTTAAATAATTTGGTTGAGATTGGGTCCAAAATACAAGTTGAAGATTTAGATGAGGCTAATATTTTTGATAATTCTGAAAGCTCGACTGAATCAAAACAGCCTAAGCAATACTGAGGTTCTACAGTTCTTTCCGATACTGACTCATTTACTGAGGAAGAAGTACTCATGTTTGGGAGGGTGCCAATGATTTTATTTTTAATAAAATTTATTTTATTTATGAAGAATCTCATAAAATCATCACTGCTAAGAGCCGGGGGAATAGTTTGCTCAACAGAGCTATGACTCTGTGTAAGTTTGGCAACTGTACTAAAAAGAAACCTAGGATTGTTTTTATTCGCCTCTATTAATGATGAAAAATATGCTGTTCTAGCTTGTCGAAGGGTCTTTTTATACAGCAGTAGACTGTTATTCCAGGTTAAATAGGAATCCTCTAGATGTGTAAAGCGCCATTTTCTCTCCAACTTCCTAGTATTCTGCTTTAAAGTACGCAACTCTGCGTTAAACCAAGGAGTCAGCCTCCTATGGCTAGCCACTTTCTTTTTTAAGGGGGCTACACTATCTAATGCCAAACGCAATGAGGACGTAACGCTGTGAACCAGACCATCAATATCTGAAGGGTTAGAGATAGAATTGCTGCCATCCACTGTGTTACTCTGAGACACTGAGGAAAGTAAGAATGGTACAGATTCTTTAAAAATTATGTAGGCTTTATGTAGGCTAAGCATATTAAAATATATTAAATGCTAAAATGAAAATGTATTCGTGTTGATATATATATATATATATATATATATATATATATATATATATATATATATATATATATATATATATATATATATATATATATATATATCATGTGTGTAGATGTATGTGAATGTATAGGCTATTACATCCTAAGAAAGATTGATATTCATTAATTTTTAGATGCAACCCCAACTCCAAACGGTCTTGGCAGCAGATCAAGACAAAATATAAAAATATAATTCAAAGTGGTGAGTATTTACCATATTTTTTATTATGTTCTTAGAACATTTAATCACAAACACTTGTTTGCAGCAAACAGAAATAAATGTGAAATTAGGAAAACTGGGGGAGGGCCACCTCCTCAAGATTACACTGTGGCAGAGGAGTTGGCTCTGAGCAACAACAAGGGGCGGCCGATTATGGATGGGATTGCATGTGCTGTACAGTCAGGGCATGGCTTCGATGAGTCACATTTGTTATGTGCGGCTCAAGAAGCTCACAGAGATAAGACATTCCTTCCGCGGAAAATCTGTATCTTTCATACAAGTACGCATCAGGAAAGTCAAATGGATTTTGTCTGTCCCTAAAAACTCGTTCTCTACGAAGTGCTCGTCTTACAATTTGCGCGGAGATGTCCACAGGATTAGGGAGAAAAGGTGAGGCCATTGCAACAGAGAACAGACGCTGGGAATTAGTTACGTCACATATATATGTTTCTTTGCTCACAGCTGATTGGTCAAACTTCAGTCTGAGATCGCGAATCCAGAACATAACCTGCCCCGGAGCAGGTTAGCCGTGCAGCGTAAGATACCATGGCAACGAACACCGATCAAAGCCGAGGCACTTTCATGGTACCCAAAACCCAGGGTTGGTGGAAACTAAGCTGAAACATAGCTGGCTAGCCACCTAATCCGGCTTCATGGTACAGGCCCCAGGTCCACAGGTTTGGAAAAAAGTTAAGTGCAGCTAAAATTGCACTTAACTTCTGCTTTGGCAATGAAAAACACAATCGTTTGTGGCGCTCACTTCAGACCGGAGGATTAAAACCTCAGAGGCTCAGAGGTTCAGTCCTACACAGACGGGATCTGTGCATTGGAAGTCTTGTTATCTGTCAATTTCAGCTTTGTTGACAGAATGATGTCAAAGATTAAAAGCACTGATATGTGGGTTGTAAAAGAAACAGTAGAGCTAGCTGGCAGCAAGCAGGCTAATAACGTTTGCTTCACTTAGCAAGGTTTTGTTTTGGCCATTAATTCTCCCCTGGTCTCTCTTTGCTCTCTGGCGCGTGCAGCAGGCTCATAGCTGTATGGTTGTTGTCTATCATATGTGTAGTTGTAAATGTAACCCCCCAATAAATAGTGTGGACCAATTTAAGTATTTAACAAACTGACCTTTTATTTTATGGTTTTGTAATTAATTTTGTATATCTGTTAATCGAAAGAGGACACTTTAATATGGTTAGGTATTATTTTTGTGAATGATTCCAGTAAGAAAAACGGGATTATGGAGGAAATCACAGGGTAGGAACTTTTCTTTCAGAGAGATTGCACCAGGGTCTGAAAAGGGGACGGACCGCCTTCCGCCCACAGTTGTATTCTGGAAAGAAAAGCATGATGTCCGTTTTCCTCATTTCTCCATTCTCCTGTTTATTCAGGTCTGGTCCACCTCAGGACCAATAGTAATTGTCATTGTGGCCCTCAGCCCTCTGAGGCCCGTAACAATTCTTGGGGGCTCGTCCGGGATCAGCGGCGCCACCTACTGGTCCATCGCTGATCTCTCAATGATACCTGGAACCAACTGTGACAAACAGTCATCATTGTGGTTGGCTGGAGCAAGACCGCTGCCAGCTGCAACTCGGTCGACATTGTTGACGGGAGCAGGATCGTTGACAGCTACAACCGGGTCGTCACCGCCGTTGGGTGGAGCAGGATCGCTGCCAACTGCAACCGGGTCGTCACCGCCGTTGGCTGGAGCAGGATCGCTGACAGCTGCAACCGGGTCGTCACCGCCGTTGGCTGGAGCAGGATCGTTGCCAACTATAACCGGGTCGTCACCGCCGTTGGCTGGAGCAGGATCGCTGCCAACTGCAACCGGGTCGTTACCGCCGTTGGCTGGAGCAGGATTGCTGCCAACTGCAACCGGGTCGTTACCGCCGTTGGCTGGAGCAGGATCACAGCCAGCTGCAACCGGGTCGTCTTTGGCTGGAGCAGGATCGCTGACAGCTGCAACTGAGTTGTCATATTAGGCTGGAGCAGGGCTGCTGCCAGCTGTAACGTAGCTCACGTCCAGAGAGTAGTGTGTATTAGAGAGCTACGGCTATGGCGAGTGCACGGAAAGGTCTGGTGTGGGACATCCGCAAGAAACTACTAACCCTGTCAACTGAGGACATCTTCCAAGTTGCAGAGAACCTTGAGTCAGAGGCTGTCAAAGACTTCCCTCATCCTACTGCGGGGGACCACGAAGCCTGCTTTGACCACATAAGCTCCTTCCTCAACAGTAAGCATTTGTTAGAGTCAGAAGATACAGGCATGACTGAATTGTTGACACTGAATGATTTTATTGATAACATTATAGCAGCTCATGAGATGCTACTTTTGTCGGGAAGCACTGATGGTGTTGTTTCACATAACACACAGACAGCTACCACCACAGTAGATATGACTCAAACTACAGGTGCTAATACTGAAACATCCCACCAAAGTGCTGCTACACTCTCTAATGCGAAGGTCAATGAGCAAATGTTCCAAGGTGTAGGCCAAATTAATCCTCCTGGTGCCATGAGCAGGGAGTTAAAGCAGATGCTTTCTACTTATGAAGAGCTGGGTAAAAAGATACAGAGTATGATGTCGCCTACAGGACAGATACAGAAACCCATTCCACCACTGAATCAGTTCCACAGTGATACATTAAACACACACACTTTAAACCCGTCTATTGCTCAACCTGTTCGGGAGGGTGTGATTTCCCTGGGGGAGCTCTCATACCTCCATAGAAGGGAGTTTAAAGTGCAAGGGGGTCAGATCGGTGACCAGTCCTCAGACATTAGTTACAATAATGTCTGTAAACAAATAGAGGAAGGGATCAAAGAACGTTTTCCTGATGCAGAAATAGTTCGGGGTGTGTTAAAAATTATAAAACCTGGAGCCTTTAAGGACATGCTGACAAATAAAGATGACCTTACTGTGTTAGAACTCAAGGGTTTCCTCCAGGCCCATCTACGAGGGAAGAATAGCACAGAGTTATTTGGGGAGTTAATGTCAGCTAAACAAGAGGGGAGCGAAACGCCACAACAGTTCCTTTACCGCATAATAGCATTAAAACAGCGCGTCCTCCTCACATGCAGGCTGTCTGATGCAGGTATTAAGTACAACCCAACAACCGTTCAGGATGTCTTCCTTCAAACAGTCATACAAGGTCTGGCAGATAAATACAGCGATTTGCGTAGAGAACTCAAAGCTATTTTGGGAAACGGCGATTATAGTGACGAAACCATAGTACGCCATGTAATGCGAATCACTAGTGAGGAGAGTGAGAGGCAGAAGAGGATAGGTCAACCCCGCCGCCAGCCCACTACTGCCCACAGCGCACAGCTGGAGCTCAGCGCGGCCCAAGAACATAACACCAAACAAGAGAGCTCTTTGGCCAAAACCAAAGTGGATCCAGTGAAGGAGCTTGCAGCTAAAGTAGATGAGCTTACAAAAATTATTGAAGCAATGAAACAACAAAGCCAGCCGTTAATAACCAACCAAGTGAGCCGATATTCCCAAAGTAAAGGGATAAACAGAAAAGAAAGACCTTATGGCTGTCCAGGGTGCATTGAGCAAAACCGAACTGACTGTCCACATTGCTTTGCTTGTGGGGAGAAAGGACACCGAGCGGTGGGCTGCTTAAGGAAACAAAAGAACCAGGGAAACATGGACCGGTCACTGCCACGGGGCAACCAGTGATCGGGAATAAAGATGAGCCCCAATCCAAGCACCCTGACATGAAAGTGCAGATGAAAGAGAGTGGTGGTAGGAAAACCGACCTAATTTCATCTAGGACTTTGCAAATAGCCAGCTCACAGCACAATCATAACCAAGATGATCCACCTGGCCAATGTCCCCTCGTGCCTCCATTCAGCAAACGTGGGGCGGTGGCTAAACTCATAGGGAAGAAAGCCCTCATCCAGTGTAGCCTCAGCGGCTGGGCAGTAACTGCATTATTGGATACAGGAGCGCAAGTTAGCCTGGTTAGCCACGCCTGGAAGAACAGATACTTGCCAGACCTCCAAATCCGACCAATATCTGAGATCATTGAGGAGTTGGAAGAACTCAAAGTGCACGCTGTCACCGGGGATCTGATTCCATTTGAAGGTTGGGTGCCTATCACAATAAATCTCCCAGGGAACGATGACCCCGGCTTGTCCATCAGCGCTCCATTCCTTGTCAGTAGGTTGGACATGGAAAGACCTCTGGTTGGTTTTAATGTGATAGAGCAGCTAATTGAGGGACAACCAGAGAAGCTAGCGCCTATGTTAACCAGCTTGCTTTGTAATGCAATCGCTGTCCCCACCGAGAAAGCAGAGAGTATTGTACACCTGATCCAAACAGCAAGCCTGGGAATGATGCAAGGCAGTTTAAGAACAGGCGTAAATGACGTGGTCATTCCTGCAGGTGAAGTTGCCTGGTTGAGGTGTAGAGTGCCACCAACTATGAACGTCTCAGACCCCCAGGTGTTGTTTGAAGCGGTAGAAGACAACCAGCCATTAGAACAACTAAATATAGGAGCTGGCTTGGTGCAGGTCCAAAATCCCTCAAAACCCTATGTCACGATTCCAGTGGGTAACAACACCAAGCATGACATCACTCTACCACGGAAGACAACCCTGGGTATGCTGCAGAACATTGAAAAAGTTGTGGATGCTGATTCCTCGGTTGAACCACTGCTGGTCGCAACAGTCGAGGAGACACGCCCTCAAATAGCCGAGCCAACATTACCCTTATGGCATCCACCAGTAGACCTCAGCCACTTAGCAGCAGAGCAGCAGGAGCTGGCTGGGAGGATGTTATTCGAAGAGTCCAAGGCCTTTGCAAGGGATGCAGATGATATCGGCTGTAACCCTAACCTACAAATGGTGATAAACTTAAAAGATGACATTCCTGTGCAGAGAACGTACACATCCATCCCAAAACCACTGCTGAAAGAGGTCAAAGAATACATCCAGGACCTGCTGGTGAAAGGGTGGATAGTGAAATCAAAGTCCTCCTTCTCTGCCCCGGTCGTGTGCGTAAGGAAAAAGGACGGTACTCTACGTCTCTGCATAGACTATCGGCTGCTAAATCAGAAGACGATACCAGACAGACATCCACTACCACGCATACGAGACCTGCTGGACACTCTGGGGGGGTACTCCTGGTTTAGCATCCTGGACCAGGGTAAAGCTTACCACCAGGGGTTTGTGGATGAGGGCTCGCGGCATTTGACAGCCTTCATAACACCCTGGGGTCTCTATGAATGGGTCCGGATCCCATTTGGGTTGTCAAATGCTCCAGCAGCTTTTCAGAGATCGATGGAGGAGATGCTTAGCTCACTTAGAGATGAATGTTGCATACCATACCTCGATGACATTCTGTGTTATTCGCAGACTTTTGAAGATCATGTTGAGGTGGTCCGTAAAGTCCTCCAGGCCCTGCAGCACCAGGGGATCAAACTCCGCCCTGAGAAGTGCGAGATGTTCAAAGGGGAAGTCCGCTACGTAGGGCGTCTGGTGAGCGCTGAGGGAGTTCGAGTCGACCCCAGAGATCTTGATGCAGTATCGGCCCTGAAAACCAACACCCCCCAGATGGTAGGTGATCTTAGGAGGATCCTCGGGTTTCTATCCTACTACCGGTCCTACATACAGAACTTTTCAAAGATCGCAAGACCGCTGTATGAGTTGCTCCAGACGAGATCTCCAAAAAAGTCAGCACAACCCCAGCAGGGTAAGTCAAGAAGCCCACAGCTGTCATCGAGGGCACCCATTGAGTGGACGGCCATTCATCAGCGAGTATTAGAAAAACTGGTTGACATGTTAACTCACCCCCCAATCCTGGCCTACCCAGATTTCAACCAACCCTTTGTCCTGCATACAGAAGCATCGGAGCAGGGCCTCGGTGCAGTCCTATATCAGGAGCAGGATGGGAAGCTGCGGGTCATCGGATATGGGTCCCGGACGCTAACGCCCGCAGAGAGAAACTACCATCTCCATAGTGGTAAGCTGGAGTTCCTGGCTTTAAAATGGGCAGTGTGTGAAAAGTTTAGGGACTACCTCTTCTACGCCCCACACTTCACAGTCTATACGGACAACAACCCACTTACGTATGTCATGAGCACTGCTAAACTCAATGCAGTGGGCCATCGCTGGGTGGGGGAATTGTCCGACTTTCGTTTTGACATCAGGTACCGGCCCGGAAGACTGAACACTGATGCGGACACGCTGTCTAGAATCCCCCTAGACATGGACCGCTACATCTCGGCATGCACAGAGCAGTTGACACAGGAGATGGTTAGTGCAACCTGGGAGGGAAGCCAAGCAGCTCAGAGAAAGGATGTTGCCTGGGTAGCCGCTCTCCTCGCCACTTCCGGAGATGCCATCTCACCACCTCACCCTCCCCTAGGAGAGATAAGTCCTGCAGAGTGGGCTGAGGAGCAGAGAGAGGATCCTGCCATCGGCGAGACCATAAAGCTGAAGGAGTCCAAGACTAAAATTACAGATGAGATCCGGCAAATGGTGAAAGGAACCGCTCGCAAGATGCTCCATGAATGGAACCATCTGCATCTTGAGGAAGGAATCCTGTACCGGAAGACACCAGGTAGGAAGCAGTTAGTCCTACCCCACAAATACCAGTCCCTTGTTTTGACTCATCTCCATGATAAAATGGGACATGTCGGAGTGGAGAGGGTGCTGCAACTTGCTCGAGAAAGGTTTTACTGGCCGTACATGAAAAGGTGCATAGAGGACTACGTCACCAAGAAATGCCGCTGTATAGTACAGAAAAAGCCAACGACCCACATGCGAGCCCCAATGAGCAGCCTGAAGTCCAACTCACCTCTCGAACTAGTCTGCATAGACTATCTACATCTGGAGAAGAGCAAGGGTGGTTATGAGTATATCTTAGTGGTGATCGAACACTTCACAAGGTTCGCTCAGGCGTATGCAACTAAAAATAAAAGTGGGAGGACTGCTGCAGAACGGATCTACAGCGACTTTGTGACACGCTTTGGTTTTCCAAACAAATTACACCACGATCAGGGGCGGGAGTTCGAGAATGAGCTGTTCAGGACACTCGGACAACTCTCAGGAGTGGGACATTCTCGAACATCCCCATACCACCCCCAGGGAAATCCAGCAGAGCGATTCAACCGCACGCTGTTACAAATGTTGCGCACACTGACAGACAGAGAGAAAGAGAGTTGGAAAGAGCACCTCCCGCTCGTAGTCCATGCATATAATTGCACCCGGCACGAGTCCACAGGCTTCTCGCCCCACTTCTTACTCTATGGTCAACACCCTCGTCTACCAATAGATCTCTTATTTGGCTTGGCGGAAGAGACAGAGACTGTGACACACAGGGAGTATACAGAGAAATGGCGTGAAAGAATGAAAGAAGCATACCGTATTGCTAATGAGAGGAGCCTATCCTCCAGTAACAAGGGCAAGTTTTATTACGACCAGAAAGTGAGAGGAGTGGTCCTTAAACCAGGGGACAGAGTGCTGGTGAGGAATCTGGGTGAGCGAGGTTGGCCCGGGAAGTTGCGCTCCTACTGGGAGAACAAAATCTATGTGGTCAAGGAGCAGGTCGCGGATAACCCAGTGTACACAATCCACCCAGAGGATGGAGACAAGAAGAAGACAAGGACGTTACACCGGAACCTACTGTTGCTTGTCAACAACCTCCCAGTACAGTTCCCACCTCAAGGGGCCAGTCCAGCTCCTAAACCACAGAACAAACAGAGAACTCTGAGGTCGAAGGTACGTGGTTTGAGTGACCAGGAGAGTGAAGTATCTGATTCGGATGAGGAATCCCAAGGATACTGGGTCAGAGTCCCAGAGCGCTGGTCTGAGCCAGGAAATGACAAATATCAATCAGACCACAGAACTCCAACCAGATATGCCCATAACACCGAGGGAAGGTCAGAGTGGGACAAAGCACATGAGAATAATGAGAGGCAGGTGGATATTCATTCATTTCCTGGAGAAGCTTCAGAACCACAGGGGGCAGATGTGGAGCAGGCAGAGGAATTGGCCATACCCATTCTAGAGGAGTCGAAGGAGGATGAGGCAGCCCCAAATGAGTCTCGATTGGACGAGGAGCTACCCCATGACGATCCCCAGGCAAGTTTCCAAGTGCCACTTAGACGGTCTGCAAGAGAAAGACAGCCCACACAAATGTTCACCTACTCGTCCTTAGGCCTCCCCACATATGAGGCATGCCCTACTGTTAATACTACAGGTGCCGTTTTCATGCCTTATACTCACCTGTGGGCCCCCCAACCATACTTGCGTTCAGCTACATGTGGCCCTATGATCCAAGCCCCTTTTACCCATTTCCCTTGTATCCAGTTACCTCTCACTCAATCCCCATACCTACCTCATGTCTGATTACTAATAAGCCGTAGTACACGCAGTTTTCATGAGCGTAAAGTTTTGAGGTATGTAGTTGATATTCTGTTTAATAGTTTGGGAATGTTATGGAATGAACAGGATTTGAACTATTGGGAAAGTGTCGGGAGCCACTTTTGTTGTCGGGAAGAGTGTAACCCCCCAATAAATAGTGTGGACCAATTTAAGTATTTAACAAACTAACCTTTTATTTTATGGTTTTGTAATTAATTTTGTATATCTGTTAATCGAAAGAGGACACTTTAATATGGTTAGGTATTATTTTTGTGAATGATTCCAGTAAGAAAAACGGGATTATGGAGGAAATCACAGGGTAGGAACTTTTCTTTCAGAGAGATTGCACCAGGGTCTGAAAAGGGGACGGACCGCCTTCCGCCCACAGTTGTATTCTGGAAAGAAAAGCATGATGTCCGTTTTCCTCATTTCTCCGTTCTCCTGTTTATTCAGGTCTGGTCCACCTCAGGACCAACAGTAATTGTTATTGTGGCCCTCAGCCCTCTGAGGCCCGTGACATAAACGTTTAAAAAAAAAATTTTTTTTCAGATTCGGCATTAAAATCCATAGTTTTCTATTGATCTTGCTGACAAGACTCCCTTTTGCTACTTCTGGTGAAAGTTAAATCTTCTCACAAAAACGACTCCAACAGCTAAAATAATTTATGTATGAGTACATTTTTATTTAGAAATGGTTACTAATATATTTTTCTAAACAGTGGTTTAAACCTGCGCTTTAAATAAGACTTGCCTCAGTTAAGGTCAGTGTTCATGACTCCAGCATAAGAACTGGACTGGGCAAAAATGGCAGAGCTCAAAGACGAAAACCATCGCTGAGCAAAAAGAACATTAAGGCTTGCCTCAATTTTGCCAGAAAACATCTTGATGATCCCCAAGACTTTTGGGAAATACTCTGTAGACTGACAAGACAACATTTGGTGTAACATCGCATTTCAGAATATATATATATATATATATATTTATATATAAACATAGTTTTAGTTACAGATCTGTTTTTTTTTATTGAAAACTCACTTATTATAATTGTTTGAAACCCAACATTTAACCTCGAAATCCTATAATTTGATGTCCAAGGGGAGTTTTCACATCATCCAAACCATGGTGGTCCCTTTAACTGAACTTGCCATGGCTCCAGTGAGCACACGCTAATTGACAGTTGGTGTGTTCCACTGCCTGAGCACCATAGGTCACCTTTCGCTCCTTTGAATGTGAAATTCTTTTGGGTATTACAATATAGTGACAATTCTTGAAGCAAACTTCCTGACCATAACTTTGATCTTAACCTTTTATACTTTTTTCTTCCATTTACAGTATTTCTTTCTTTATAAATGCTTTTTTGTTTTAACTTATCTTCGCTATCGTACTTCCCTGTAGACTTCCTCATCTTTCTTTCTCCTTTACCTTTCTGTCACCAGTCCCCTCGTTTCCCTCACCCATCCCCTGACTTCCCTATCTGCTTGTTAAGGCCAGGCTCAGGTGGCTAGGTGAGGCAGAGATGGATGAGGTGTCGACCAAAACGTCCACCCTGCGGCATCCTCAAAGAGCCGCACCATCAGCCAATATCCCAGTGGCCTGTCAGGTATGACCAAGGGAAGTGACAGGTGCACACTGTATTCCCTGTGGTTTGAGGTACAAAGCATTGTTCCTGGATCGTATCTGACAAGGACTGGGCAGGATGTAAACCACAAATGTGGTTGTATATGAAAAATATTTGAACTTAAAAGGTGAGCTGTTTCTTGACTTGAATGACTGAATCTCAGTTCATTGATTGGGTGGTACTACTTTATTTAAAGGAACACATGACTCTTCATATAAACTTTTTTTTTTTACTCTTTGTCGACATCTTTATAAGTTGAATGCCTCAAGCTTTCCTACATCTGAACATTCTGAGTGCCCTCTTTGTGTGCTTTCTTTCTCAAGACTTGAAATGTGTGCAATTGCTTTGAGAAATCAATGTGCTCTTTAAAGTAATCTCAGCTCCAGAGCATTCAGAGTGATAGATTAAAAGCTTTTATGTAAAAGTTTTAGGAGGAACAACCTCCACTTTATAATTTAGATTGTCAAACCTCTTTCTCCTTGTTTGGTCCGATCAATTGGCAGTATTTTACCCAACTTAATATTTTATAAACCTACTTGATACAAACATAAATAAAATCAATGTTCCATTTTCCAGTGAAGTGCTTTTGGAGAGTTGCATTTTATTGCTAATTAGTGCTAGCAACAGGGAAGAAAAAACAATGAAAAGTGGGAGACAGAGAAAGAGAAAAAGGACGGCGTTGCCAGCTCCTTTACTACAATGATGATGTTTAACCTCCCAAGAAACCACTGGCTCTGAACAGCTATTGATTTGCTAATTGCCTTCACTTTCAATTCTATTGTTCCTTAAGGTGGTATTTAACCCCTGTGACATGCAGTATTCACTAAGGACAAACCCCCCCACCGTCTTTGACTATAAAGACCAGAGTGCTCAGTCCGCAGTCATGACCAAAGTACTGTTTAAAGCTCGACTTTTCATTGTGTGCTCGTATATTTCTGTCACAAGGCTATTAAACTTTCTACACATACACTGTCAAATTGAAATATTATTCTAGCTCAGTTCTTAGTGCTTTGTTTTAACCCATAGATGTTATATGGATACCCACTGAACATTTCCACCTTTGGGATTTTGTGTGAAATAGAACGAGACTCAATACATGGTATTAAATTTCATTGCATGTCTCAAGCAACTTTCTACATCCAGAGACAAAAAATTGTTGCCAATATTTTTTTTTACTAAACAGCTGAGGTGCAGTCTGATTGAATGGAGAGCTTCTGTGAACAGAAAGTTTTTAGGTCTTGCCACTGATTCTCAACTAGATTTAGATCTGGGCTTCAATTATTGTAGCTCAGGTTATGTGTTTGAAGTCGGAGATCTGCGTCTCTCACCGCCAATTTACACCAGGTGCGTGAGAAGCGCGTTAACAACAGTCGTCACAACCTCCACAGTGCGTTTTTTAAACTCACCATCCACTCTCATTGTTGATATTTCGGACCATGCCTTCTCCTTTTTGGTGTTGCCTTTGTAAAAAGTTTGTGTGGTGCCATTCATAATCTGATTCACCAATAAAAGTCTCATCGTCCATGCTGAGAAACACACTCTCCTCAAAAGGTGCAGGAAGCACATGAGCCCTTTGGTCATCGGTAATGACGTAATTTGTACATAGCTAAGCAATCGCAAATCAACATTTGTCTTTTATTTTGAAATTTACACAACATTTACATTGATCGTGTGTGATTTCCTGTTTAGCCCTATGTTAACTGCGGAGCTTGACACGTTCTAAACGTGTGGTATGTCAAAATAGAAAGAAACTAATCTGCCAGCTATAAGTACGCTGCTCTCCGCCACACATTAGTCATGACCGGGATGGAATGAAGTACATTTCCTTCATGTTTCATATTTAAAGCTACACTTGGGCTGACGTCTGGTAAACATGAGCTGCGCTTGGGGAGGAAGCTCCGGACAATACCGAAAAAGTGGACAAAACCGGTGAAAAGAAGATGCTGCTGCTAACATAATACACAACAACAAAGTCCTTTCACAAGTAAAGTGCAAAATATTTGCTGTATTTTGTAAATTTCGCACTGCATGACTGAAACACCAGCTGCAGCCATACTCTCTTCAAAGTTCTCTACAACTTTATCTCTAATCTATCTGGTGAACCTTGTTCTTAATGATGCTGTTTGTCTGTTACTGTATGGGAATAACACAAAAGTGAACCCTGTTTACTAATTGGCCTCAACATATTTCATTTAAGTATGTCAGAGTGATTTCCTGAATATAAATGTATGGCACACTACTCATCATGTCCCCTTGATCTTCAAAATCATGCACTACTTTTTGTTGGTCTGTCACATAAAAACCAATAAAAAAAACTTTTGAAGTTTGCAGTTGTATGCTAAACAAAAGGTGTGGATACTGCATGTACATTTATGGAATAACAACCCATAGGTATCTCATTTCTGGCTGGTTTATGTCAGGTCACAGCTAAGTTAATTATCAACCACAGCTTGATCTGGCCCACAAGCATCACAAAAATCAGCCATAAAATGTATTTTTAGATGCTCGCATTTAAAATGCAGTCTTGTCAACATTGTTTTTCGTTATCCGTTTAGTGACTGTTCCTACTCTGTGCTGACATGTTTTCGAGCAAATCTGATCACAAGAAGACAGCTAAAAATGCAAGCATATTGTGCCCTGTACCTCTCAGGTCACATCTACATGCAATCTGGGGACACCTGATGAGCACATTAAATGAGCAGTATGAACAGGAATGCATTCAGTGGAGGGCAATGGAGGTAAGCACACTGCTTACTCCAACTCAGTGTAACCTGAGGAGTTGCCTACCAACAGAGTTAGTTTTTGTGTTTCTTTGTGTTTCAAATTAGGTCATCAAATTCTAGAAAAATTCTAATATGTTGGATAATTTTAAAAACAAATTTTCAGTGACAAGATGAGACTCAATACTGTGGGGCTGCACAGTGGCACAGTTGGTAGCACTGGGGTCTTTCTGCATGGAGTTTGCATGTTCTCCCTGTGCATGCGGGGGTTTTCTCCGGGTACTCCGGCTTCCTCCCACAGTCCAAAAAAAAACCATGACTGTTAGTTGAATTGGTTTCTTTAAAATTGCCCTTAGGTATGAGTGTGTGCTTGTATGGTTGTTTGTCCTGTGTGTCTCTGTGTTGCCCTGCAATGGACTGGCGACCTGTCCAGGGTGTACCCCGCCTCTCACCCCTTGACCGCTGGAGATAGGCAACCAGCCCCCCCGCAAACCTGCATTAGGATGGACGGGTATAGAAAATGGATGGATGAAGATGACTTTTACTTCAGTTCCGGAATAACAAATTGAGTCTGTCCCTGTGGTGGAGACCTGTAATGATTTTGAGCTGTTTTGGTTAACAAGATTTTTAAAACAAGTGAAGTTCTGTAAAAAAAAAAAAAAATCTCACAGTGTTTCAGATTACTGAATGCATTTCACTATTACACAAAGATAACTTCTAGTTTTCTAATAATGTTTTCTTTTATTCATCTAATTAAATCTCACCCGTTGTCAGAAAATAGTAGCTATTGTGTTAAATTATCTAGCTTCACCCAGACCCGATTGCTGCCATAACTGTACAATCTAGAAGTCAATTAAATAGAACTTGTCTGACAACATGAAGTAGGCTAAATCATCTCGAAAAGCAACACATTATGCCCCCATACAAAGAAATTCAAAGAATACAAACCCTTGTTAGCTATTACGTTTGGAGGGTAATTACTTTTCACATATGGTCAGGTTGGATTGGATAGCTTTTTTCCCTAATGGATAAAATTGTCATTAAAAAACTGCATTTATATTTACTTAGTTATATTTGTGTGATATTAAAATTAGTTTTGATGATCTGAAACATGTACATATGACAAAAAGCAAAACTAGTAAATAAGGTGAAAAACGTTCTCTCACCACCGCACCACATCAGGAAATAGAAAGCTCTTAAAGTACCATCATGATAACAGATGTTAGAAATAAGCAGTGCTACAAAATTGTTTGACAACTTCATTAAAATGTTCTATTATAATGTTTTTTATTGTGGAAGGGTCCTATAGAAGCTTCAGGGGTCCTGCTGACAAACATCTATTGTTCCTGCTTAATGCTTGCATAGTTTAGTTTCCACAGTACTTTTCTTTTAAGTGCCTTTGCAAATAGCAGCCAACACTGTTACGTGCTTTATCGATACATTTGTCTCTGCCAACCGCATTATTAGGTGCAGCTTACTATAACTGTGTTGGCCAGTATTTATCTTCAGAAAAGTCTTAATCTTTTGTCGCGTAGATTCAACACGACGTCTGTAACATTTATCAGAAATGTGGGTCCATACAGACCTGATAGCATCATACTGTCAGCTGCACATCCGTGGTGACAGTTGTCCCTTTACGCAACATCCCAAGGGTTCTCTACTGGATTGACATCTGGTGACTGTGGAAGCCGCTGGAAAACAGTAAAGTCATTTTCATTAAATAAGTTTGAGATGATTTACGCTTTGTGACATGGTGCATTATCCTGCAGGAAGAAGCCATTTGAGGATGGGTGCACTGTGAAATGGTCAGCAACACTAAGGGCCCCAAAGTGTGCCAAGAACATATCCCCTACACCATTATACCACCACTACCATCAGCCTGGGCTGTTGATACATTACACGGATTCATGGCTCCATCTTGTTTATTCCAAATTCTGACCCTAATATCTGAATGTATAAGTTGTAATTAAGACTTATTACAGGTGGTGACTTTTTTCTGTACAATGAACCCCTCTTAATTTGCAGATGCAAATTCACCTATTCACAGTATTTTTTTTCTGTAGAACGCAACTTCAAACTATTCACAGAAGAATTGCCTATTCGCAGATATTTTTCTTAGAACTTATCTAAAATATTCTAAATAAAATGCAGCTTGCGAAGCTATTGACATGACACCCTAATGGCTAGCATTTGCAAAGTTGGCAATCCGGAGCACCATGTCTGTTCCTAGGCACCGATTGGTTGGAGTGGAGTTAAGAAAGAGGCTAGCTTGTGCGGTAGTGCTAAGACGGTTTCCACTGTCCATGTTAATTCATATTAAGCTACATTTGGTGTGTTAACTATTAAAATAGGTAGTGATAAGCATTGTAGAGGGCAGTCTCAAGTAGCATTCAGCGTGTGTGTTCCCAAACCCCTGCGAAAACCGGGGGCCCCACTGTATGTTGTTTTCCAATAAAAGTGAACCTGTGCTAATTGGAGCCTTAGTTTCCTTTTCGTAGCTGACAGGAGTGGTGAGCTGTGTGTTCTGCTACTGTAGATCATGTGCTCAATGGTTTAACATGTTGTTCATTCAGAGACAATATTTTACAAACCTTTTTTGTAAAAACTGATTATTTAGAGCAACTGCCCCCTTAACCAGTCTTTCCAGTCTCCACTGACCTCTTCATTTTCACATTTTTTAGACAATGTTTTTGGACCGTTCTCTGTAAACCTGTAAGGTGGTTGCTTGTAAAAATCCGGCAGGTTCAGAAGTAGTCAGACCAGCCTGCCACGACAACCAGGTCACATTCAAAGTCACTAAAATGTTCTTCCTTCTTGGTTGTGATCCTTGATATGACCCCCCAGCAAGTCATCCTCATTACATCTAGTTGTCTGAATACAATGAGCTGCTGCCATGCTGATTTGCTATCCCTGTTAACCGATTAAGGATATGTACCTAATAAAATGTGTGAGTGTAAAAACTGATTGGAATGTTTGTATAATTGTATTGAAATGACTTCTTGTTAAGTGCCTTGAGATGACATCTGTTGTGAATTGGCGCTATATAAATAAACTGAATTGAAAAAAATTGAATTGAAATCCCTATATTTATGCATATTTTAAAATGAAATAGCTTATTTTCAAACTGAAGACATACAACAGAAAGAAAAAGATCACAATTTCTAGTGGCCCTTTTAAGAAAATTCACAGCATTTTCTTTGTTCCTTTAATGTTTCGTGCATTAATCTAAACAAAGAAAATTACCATACGGAGCACCGATGAAGGTTCAGGGGGTGATGTCTCCAGATAAAATTAAGATTGATCTTATAACAACAATTAATTTAAAGGCTAAGACTTAATCAATAGTAACTGTTTAGTACAAGGCTTTTTTTTATTAGCCTCTGGGCCATTCAGCGCCTGGTGCAGCTCATCGTTATGTTTGCTGTCCCTCTCGTCTGATCATACCTTCCAGTTAAGTCACATTTGGGATCATTAAATGTGAAGCATGGGGTATGAATATCAAAAGACGAAGAATCCTTGAGGCTTCAGATAAAGACTAAGGCATCAGCTGACTGAGGTCATACAGTGTGTGCGTGTGCGTGCGTGTATGTGTGGGATCTTTAATGATTTTGATTCCTTTTTACAACTAAATCACCAACATCAAAGCTTTTTGATCTGTGTCAGCGCCCATACTGATGTCAGACAGGAGACAGTTATTTGCCAAATGTCACCAGTTCAGTTTGGCCTTTTTCTCTATGTTCTGCTCATTAATCGTTGATATTTGTTTGAACTGAGGCTATGACTTTGAGTGACCAAAATTCAGGATCAGAAAATGTATTAAACTTCACCTAATTATACTCCACAGCTCCTTCCTATAGTAATTATCTCATGAATGTTTGCATTTTCATCCCACAACCACAAACAGGAATGTAGTATATTAGAATTTTATGATTATTTGTAAACTTTTTCAACAACTACAAATCTGAAAATCATCAATTAGATGTTATTCTCAAATTGATTTGGGCGTGACCTGGCCCTTCTTATATGTGAATGTGCTTTGATAAAAAAGGGTTAGATTAAATTATCCTCAGAGCATTTTCCTGCCACCGCCATGTTCAGGATGTTGCGTTAGTCCCCCCTCAAACACAAATACAGTGCTGTGCATGAAGATGAAAAAGTTCAGTTGTAATTGTAACTTTTGGATTTATTTCAATAATGATTTCTTGCCACCCTCCTACAAAGGTCAGATTTGTGTAGTGTACTTTTTCCCTGACCTGTCTGCTGGGGTCCTTGGTATTTGTGATGCTGTTTGTTCACTGAGGTTCTCTAATAAACCTCTGAGGTCAGAAACAGAACAGCTGCCTTCATCCTGAGACGATATTACACACAGGTGGACCCAGTGATCCTTGAAAGCAAACGGTTGCACTGGATTTTATTTAGAGGCACCAGATTACAGGCTTCTGACTACCATTGCATTACGCAGATTTCAGATTTTTGCTGGTAAAAAATAAAAATAAATATAAAGTATATAGGTTAAAAAAACGCATATGCTTTTATCTACTGCAAAATTACACATCAATGTGTGTTGGTCAATGAACTAAAATCCCCAAAACATGCTGAACTTTGTGGTTGTAATGTGACATATTGTAAACCTGTTAAAGAGGTGAAAGACACTGCAGAATGAAGCATCTCCTAACCATATAGGATTGTGAGAGAACAACTGGAATTGGGCATCGAGAACAAATCCCATATCCTATATTTTCAAACCCTTCCAAGCTATATTAAAAAATAACATTTATTAAGATAGAGACAGAAACCCCAATGTGAAACATAAACACCTAAAGTGTAATGTTATCATTGGCTGCGTTTACATGCAGCCAATAGCCCATTCAAAACGGAATATTAGCAATAACCCGGTTATGACCATGATAACACCGGCAAAACCTGAACATCCTCATATTCGGGTTTTTAAAAACCTGAATAATACCCCTGGGGTACCCCATTTCTAACCCGAATTTTTGGTCATGTAAACGTGTATCGGCATAAACCCATCAAAAGGAACATTGATTTGTGTTCTGCGAATGTTCTATTCGCAAGGAATCTCGGTCTTTTGAGTAGAGGAACTTTTTGTATGCACATAGAAAAACAGGAAGAAGAATAGGAAATGAAGCATATTGCATCTTAAGGGTGTGCCTACTTCCTGACGCTAACCGTGCGTATCCGTTTACATCGGGATATGCCAATTGATTACAAATTCCATGTATACAGGAGTAACTCTCTCTGCTCACGCATGTGAACGGGATATTCCAAATCTTTCAGAAACCCGAATAGTGACCGTAACCCGACCATAACCCGAATATTGGCTGCATGTAAACGTAGTCATAGTTAGTCATTCACTGAGCAGACGTGAAATAAAACAAATGAGTCTAAAGAGCAAAGGGAAAGCAGCTGAGAGAGAGATCAGGGATTAGAGATCAGAGACCGAGAGAATCAAATGGAATGAATGGCAAAACAAGACCTAAACACATGCCAGAAACTATTAAACAGAACACAACTAGATACTAGGAAAAACTCAAAAACAACGGGAGACTGAGAAACTTAGAAATAGTAAGAAAAATGAAGCAAAAAGAACACGGAAAAGAAAGCAGGCAGACTATCCAAAATAAACAGGAAGCTACTAATAAGAAAGCAAGGACAACTCAACATGCAAGAAACCACTTAGCCAAACATGATAAACAAAATCCAACACATGGCAAAAATAGAGAACTTTTTACAAACAGGCCAGCATCAGATTAATCAGACTGGACTCAATGAAAATAGAATGAACATGAACATGCCAGCTGTGACTGAAATTAATGGTATATGTAATGCATTATAATTGTTTTAATGTGGGCGCTGTGGAAATAAACTGAATTCCATAATTATTATTTATTTAACTTTTAATTGATTTATTCTTTTATTTTTCAGAATATTACAGAGATTTTTTTCATTTATGTTTTTTAACTACCTACTGCTATTTATTATATTTTATTCACATTTCATAAGCATTTCTGTCACACTTAAATCATTTATTTCAATATATTGTATGCATTGCAAACTAAAACCTACTGAAACTCATTTTATTTGCTTTTTTTATTGCCAGCCTTTCCTAGCTGTTGCTTGTTATGTCAGTTAAAGAGGATAAAGGTTTTGAAATCCTATTTTTCATCTTGAGGCATTTTGTCTCATTTCTATAAACTAAGGGACTGTAAAACTACCAAGACACAAAAAAACAATAGTTTTATGAAAGCTTAGTTGTTTTCTGGTTTATTTCAAAAATCTAGAAATGTGAAGCAGAATTTCTTTTTAAATCAAACATTGCGGTATATCTGGAATCAAAGAAGAACCATTCCCTCCAAGCCATAATGCCAACAGAGAAAATCATTTATTCCAAATGGTCAACTGTTGCCCATATTCTCTAAACAAGAATATAGGCAGTGGGGTTGAATATTGACTTGCTGCTCGGTTGGGGTTGTAGTTGTTCTCCACTTGACCAGATGTGGCCCAAGGATAAGTCCTGACACAGTGCTATGACATGCATACATGATACTCTGCATCCATATCTGTTTTTTCTTTTCTAGGCTGATCGGCTTGTCTGTTTTCCTGCTGTGTGCAGTTGGAGGGCGTCTTGCTTTGTTTCAGTTCTGGCAGTAGCACTAAAGGTAGGTGGTGGTGTGAAATGTCTCAGAGTCTTTTCCTCTGCAGCCTTATATGATGATGATTACATTCAGATACAGTGAGGGACATAAGTATTTGAACATCCTGCAATTTTGCAAGTTCACCTACTTAGAAATTATGGAGGGGTCTGAAATTCACATTGTAGATGCATTTCCACTGTGAGCAACAAAATTTGTTTTAAATTCAGGAAATCACACTGTCTGATTTTTAAGGACTTTATTTGTATTTTATTGCTGCACATAAGTATTTGAACACCTGGCAATCAGCAAGAGTTCTGGATCTCAAAGACCTGTTACTCTGCCTTTAAAAAGTCCACCTCTCCTCCACCTATTAATCTAATAATAATAATAATAATTTTATTTAAAGAGCGCTTTCAATCAAAGCGGTGAACATCAGTAACATACAATTTAAAACAATTTAAGACAATATAAAACAATCAAATAGCAATCAAGACATTAACAATAAAAAACATTAAAATGAACAATTTAAGATACATAGGATAACGTGAACAAGTGAGTCTTCAGCTTGGCTTTAAACACTCCAATAGATCCTGCCTGTCTAATGTCGTACGGTAATTTATTCCAGAGAAATGGAGCACAGAAAGAAAACGCACGTTCCCCAAGTCCTTTTCGTTTAGCTTTTGGGACTGTTAGTAGTCCAGAACCTTGAGACCTAAGAAGACGGGGTGGATCATATAGATTTAAGAGTTTAGAGAGATAGGCTGGAGCAAAGCCGTGTAGAGCCTCATAAGTAAGTACTAGAACTTTAAAATCTGCTCGATAATGACAGGGGAGCCAGTGTAGAGCCTTCAGCACTGGTGTGATATGCTCATACTTTCCAATCTAAATTAGTAGCACCTGTCTGAGCTCATTACAGACACTTGTCCACCCTACAGTCAGTCAGACTTCAATTACAACCATGGGCAAGACCAAAGAGCTGTCAAAAGTCACCAGAGACAAAATTGTAGACCTCCACAAGGCTGAAAAGGGCTACGGGCTTGGTGAAAATACATAAACTGTCGGAGCAATTGTTAGAAAATGGAAGTGGCTAAAGATGACTGTTAGTCTCCCTCGGACTGAGGCTCCATGCATGATCTCACCTCGTGCGGTATCACTGATGATAAGAAAGGTGAGGAATAAGCCCAGAACTACATGGGAGGAGCTGATCAATTACATGAAGAGTGGTGGGACAACAGTTTCAAAGGTTACCATCAGTGGAACACTACGCCGTCATGGTTTAAAGTCATGTATTGCACGGAAGGTTTCCCTGCTCAAGTCATTGCATGTCCAGGCCCATCTGAAGTTTGCCAATGAATATCTGGATGATCCAGAAGAGGCATGGGAGAAAGTCATGTGGTCAGATGAGACCAAAATACAACTTTTCGGTCTAAACTT
This sequence comes from Valencia hispanica, assembly GCA_963556495.2. Classification (NCBI taxonomy): domain Eukaryota; kingdom Metazoa; phylum Chordata; class Actinopteri; order Cyprinodontiformes; family Valenciidae; genus Valencia; species Valencia hispanica. Next base: position 12,986,055 of record OY747709.1, on the reverse strand, counting down.
CACTTGTCATGTTTGGAGGAAAAACAAGGATGAGTTGCATTCCAAGAACACCATCCCTACTGTGAAGAATGGGGGTGGAAACATCATGCTTTGGGGGTGGTTTTCTGTAAAGGGGACAGGACGACTGTACTGTATCAAGGAGAGGATGAATGGGGCCATGCATTGTGAGATTTTGAGCCACAACCTCCTTCCCTCAGTTAGAGCATTGAAGATGACAATGACCCAAAACCACACAGCCAGGATAACCAAGGAGTGGCTCCGTAAAAACATATCAAGGTTCTGGAGAGGCCTAGCCAGTCTCCAGACCTAAATCCAAAAGAAAATCTTTGGAGGGAGCTGAAACTTTGTGTTGCTCGGCGACTGTCCCAAAACCTGACAGATCTAGAGAAGACCTGTGTGGGGGAGTGGACCAAAATCCCTGTTCCAGTGTGTGCAAACCTAGTCAAGAACTACAGGAAACGTTTGACCTCTGTTAGTGCAAACAAAGGCTTCTGTACCAAATGTTAACACTGATTGTCTCAGGTGTTCAAATACTTATGTCCAACAATAAAATACAAATAAATTCTTTAAAAATCATACAATGTGATTTCCTGAATTAAAAAAAGAGTGGAAATGTACCTACAATGTGAATTTCTGACCCCTCCATAATTTGTAAGCAACTAACTACAGTGGATCCACGGTATGCATGGGGGTTAGGGACCACAGCCACCCCCAAATGGCTAAATCCCACAAATATTTGAGATCCCCTCTAAAAAAGTTAAAAATTCCTATTTTATTGGTTCAAACAACAAGTATACCTTAATATGCATAAAGACACAAAGCGGAAACCATCCTAGCCCTACCACAGAAGTTAATATCTAGAGTCTTTCTTATTTTTGTTCTTGAGTCTACCGCCAATCAGCGCCAAGGAAAATAAATGGTTTTCCTGGATTGGCTATTTTGCAAACGCCAGCCAATAGCATGTCAAGTAGCATTTCATCTAGGTATTTCAGCTACTTAAGCTGCATTTTCCTTTGAACATTTTAAATATACTCAACGGAAAATTACACAAATAGGCAGAGTTTCTGCAAAAAGTCTGGAGCTAAATTCCTAGGAAGAATTTGCGAATAGGTGAAACTGTGAATACTGAACCCTGAATAGGAAGGGGTCTACTGTACTCTAACAAGTATTATTAAAGGCCTGTGATGCTGTGTCAATAAGCAGAAAATATTTTGAGGGTCTTGGGCAGGTCTTGTGGGGCCTATTCAGAACTCATAGAGCTTCCCATTATGATGGAGCTCAAGTTCCTTGATAGTTCTGAGCTTGAAGAAATCCTCCTAGAGGAGGTCGTGATACCACAGTAATAAAATTGGGGCCCAAATCTACAGAAGTGGCTTGGTCATCACAGTTTACAATAGGGCTGGCCATGCTGGCCTCAAGCCCAGCTTACAGCCAAGCCAAGCTCTCCATGTACCAATAAATAGTGCAACATCCTTAGGTTACTTGGATACAGAAACTGATATGTATTTATTACTCAGGCTCACTCACTGAGAAACAACTTCAAAATTTCGAGCCTGTGATCAGGTCACAATAAGCGGTGCAAAAGCTCACTAATGTTTTTTTGTTTCGATCTCTGTTCTTTGCATCTATTCTCTCCAAATACAGTATTTTGTGTTTCCATTTGGCTGTGAAGACAAATAAGAAATCAATACGTCCCACATATCCAACTACTGTTGTAACCTGTGGGAGGTTACAACAGTAGTTCCCACCTCTCTCCAACCCTATTTCTGTGTGTCTTCTACCCCTGTGGCCTGGCTTCATAGGCATGGAATAGACAACAACCTGACAGCATCGCTTGTAAAGGTATCCCACACAGCCACTCTGAGTATGTGTGTGTTCTCACATGAAAGAGATCACAGGCTGCTGCTCAGATCCTGTTGGCTTGAGACGGATCAACTGCAGCTGGTGCGCTGGCACTAAGTCCTTCTGCCAACTGCGTGTGTGTGTATATCTGGGTGTGATTGTAGCTGCATCTGATCTTGAATTTCCATCCCACCACAAAAATCACACAAAAGCCCTTATACTGTATTAGGTAGTGGCTATTTGACTGTATTTCTGCTGTTGGCATTATTAAATATTCAAAGTAATAGAATACAGTATATAGTAAGTCACCGAGAAATAATGATATTTACTAGGAAGTAGCTTTCAAGTGCTGTGTTGTAGACCGTTGGATGTTCAGGTTAGCCTACAACATTTACCCACAAAAGAATTAAAGAGGCTTGCACTGCTTTAAATCACGTAGAAAAGAAGAAATAGGGACAGACAAGATATGAACCTTTTCTATACTGTGCTTTGGTACAGCACAAGCCGTTAGCTGCTAACCCTACTTCCACCATGTCTCACGGTCAGTATGATGTTGTTTTTCGGAAAGGTTGCTTTCGTTTTACTTCAGATGTATCTGGATCCACATCTTTTAACCTTTCCCCTTTCATCTTGTTAGTCAACAAAATATTTTCACAGAATTCTTGAATGAGTCTTCAGTGTGCTTCCCACTCCAGCCCATAATGAGCACAATGAGCACCCGGGACACACCCAAACCGCCACACCACATACGCTGGGGCGCATAAGGGCCACCCACTGGTGCATCCTCTCAAGGGCCTCAGCCAGGGCCACAGCCAGACGGCGCCGCGCACCAGAACCCCCGAGCCCCCAAGCCCACCCCAGACCCACCCAGGAGCATTACAGCCACCAGGCCAGTAACCCATGTCCACCAGTACAACCCCCTGAAGGCACAGCATGAAGCTGCCAGGGGTTACCACCCAAAGCCACCAAAGCCCCACCCCAGGTGTGGGCCATGGCATCCAGCGCCCGATCCATCTAGTGATCCCACCCCCAAGGACCTCCCCCAGACGCCCCTAACCCAAAAACCCTGACATTGGCAACAGTATCCCGCTCAACAAAACTAAAGGCCCCCCTTCCCTACTAGCCGATTAAAGGTTGGTCAGATGTGGAGGCAGAGGCCGTCTCAAGACCAATGTGGTCCAACAATAGATCTCCATACTGCTTAATATTAAAATATTATATTATATTTCAGACACTTTGTTAAGTCTTCACATATCTGGCACGAAACCATCTGAACAGGTGGACAGAATCAAATTTAAAGGATATAATTATCCGGCATATTGCCTGTGCATTGTAAGCAGACGACATAAAACCCATCCTGAATATTTGTTGACCTGTATAATTTGCTCTATGAAGTATTAATTGTAAATTTAGATTTTTTTGTTATTTTAAAGGTTCTTAAACATATTAGAGACCAGAAGTTTTGTACCTTTTATTTGTTGACATTCTAAAAATATTTTTTGTCATTCCCATATTGTGTAATTAATGTATTAAATGAGATAAAGTCTGTTTCTTCAAAAATGTGTTCCAGGTATTCAATTTCTTTACACGTCCAGTTTGGAAAATGTATCATACATTTTTTTTGCAGGATGATGGGGTTATTCCAGATGGGTGTACATCTGCATGGGATTAGTGTGGACTCAGCAATTTTTAGAAACTTACACCATGCTGTCAGAGAGGAGCTGATATTTATGCTTTTAAAGCATTCATGTTGGTTTATATTTGAGCTAATAAATGGTAGGTATGAAGTTTTTATCTTATTGCATAATGTCTGTTCTACGACTATCCAGGACTCATCTAGGTAGCTATGTTTTAACCTTCTTGGGATGTATTGGAGCCTATTGGCTAAGAAATAATGATGAAAGTCTGGTAGATCTAGACCTCCTTTATCTTTGGTCTTCTGCAGTTTTTATGCTGATACGTGGGGGTTTATCCTAAACCAATCTAAACCAATCTAAACCAATCTAAACCAATCTGGTGATGGTTTGTTTGGGATAATTGAAAATAAGTAGTTGATTCTGGGCGAAACCATCATTTTTATTGACGCTACCGTTCCCATAAGTGATATGGGAAGGGATTTCCATCTAGCAAGATTATCTTCCACTTTAAAAAAAAAGTGGGATGTAGTTTATCTTTGTTGAATCTGCCAGTCTTGTTGAGACATTGATGCCTAAATATGTAATATTCCCTGACTGTAGTTGTGTACTAATGGAATTCTGGAAGGAACAATTGATTGGAAGAACCACTGATTTTAACCATTTTATAGAATAATAATCTGAAACTCTTGAGTAAGAGTTTATCAACCCGGTTACATAAGATAGAGAGGTTTGTGAATGCTGGAGAAAAAGTAATACATCATCTCCATAAATACAGATTTTATTTTCTATGCTATTGCATTTTATGCCTTTAATATTGTTAGTTTGCCTGATTGCTGCTGCTATTGGTTCAATAAAAATAGCAAACAGGGAGGGAGAGAGAGGACACCCCTGCCTGGTACCTCTCTGAAGATAAAGCGTAGATGATGTTTGGTTATTAGTGCGTATACTTGCTATAATATTTTCAACCAGTTTATAAAAGAGTTTCCAAAGCCAAATTTATGTAAGGTTGCAAATAAGAATTTCCAGTTAACTCTTTCAAATCCTTTTTCTGCATCTAGAGATAATATATTAGTTTCAACGTTTTTACGTTGAGTAATCTGAAAGATTTAAGTTTGAGAAGGAAAAAAGTGGAGAAAAAAAATCTATATGAAGACAACTACCTTTTTAGAGTACTGTTTTACCAGTCTGCGCAGAAAAAAAGAAGTTGGGCAACATGAAATGCTTTTTTCTGGGGGTATACATGTTTTCCTTCCATCCAACCAGTACTCGCTTGGTCCTTTTAGGTGTTGTGGGTCTGGAACCAATCCCAGCAATCACTAGGTGAGAAGCGAGGGGCACCTTCAACAAATCACTCGCCCAAGACACAGCCAACACAGCACGTGCCTACTTTGAGGTTAATGTGGGTAACATGCATGTCTTTAGTCTGAGAGTAAAGGGCAAGTATACTCCATGTGGAAAGGCCTGACCACTCTGGGTTTAAGTCAACTTGTAGCAAAAGTATTTCATTAAGATAATTTCTCTTGTTCCCTTTACTTCGACCATATTAGGCGAAGGAGATCTCTTGGTTTTCTCAACTGGTTGCAGTCATTAAAATCTAGCCTGAGCAGCCCCACAGAGCCATTTTTTTCCACATGTCAAGCCATAATCAGGGTCAACTCTCAGGGGTAAACTTTCTTGATCTGTAACCCTGGTTATTCCTCTCAGAGCCTCAACCTGCCCTCCCACTGGCATTCATCAGGAAACCTCAAAGCACCGGTGTAATTATGGCCAAACAAGTCCCACAAGAACACACAGGACTAGCACAGTCGGGCAGGAACGCAAGCACAAGCTGATGGATGCACAAACACTAATACATCACACTCGCACAAACATATGACAGCACACACTCAAACACTAACGCTTGTATAAATGAACACGCAGACACACCCCATTTGAAGGGTGTAATGGCATGCTAATCAATGCAAAGCCCTTGATGTAGGGAAGCAGATGGCCTGAGGATGGGCGGCATAAAGCTGGCAGGTACATTTCTCCTCCACTTCCTTTGTACATTTTCTCTCTTTAATCCTACAGCTGTGTTTTTCTTTCTGTCACACTCCACACATTTATTCTCACTGTATATTATTTTCCCTCTGTTCCAATATTTCCCTCCTCTAATCTCAATATTTCGCCCTCTTTCATCACAGCGCCGTTTTACTTGACGTTTTCTTCCGTTGTTCCACAGAGTTGATATGAATAATCAACGCCACGTGGGGAGCGGCTGAAATGCCGCTTTGACTCTTAAGTAGTAAACAGTAGAAATGATGTCTACGGGGTTGCTCTATGGATATCCAAGGGAGGGGGGGAAAAAAGGGTTACTGCGACTCAAGTTTTGCCAGGAAATGTTTAGCTCGTCTGTGTAATGATATATTTCACTTTTCAAACATGTTTTCTGAATATTTAGAAAAAAAATTAAATGACTGTTTTGAACGTTGTCTTGCAAAAACATTTCCATCTCTTTACCATTGTCCTCTTTTGTCAATGGTTTTTATTGGATTTGGAACGAATGAATACTTAATTAATCCCACGATGGGGAAATTCAGTCGATAGTATGTGACAGACCAAAACAAAGTGCATTCATCTTCCAATGAACTCCGACCAGCTTCCTTGAATTGAAGCATCCCCATAGCATGTTGCTGCCACCACCATGTTTCACCTGTGGGGATGATGTCTTTATGATGAAGTGCATGACTACCAGTCGTGTTGTCAACAAGTTCTCCCACGTGAGCGATCTATGGAGCTCCTCCTGAGTTACCATGAGCTTATTGGCTGCTTGATTAATGCTCTCCTTGACTGGCTTGTCAGTTTAGGTGGAGCTCAGTGTCTTGGTAACTGTGCAGTTGTGTGCCATATTCTTTCGGTTTTCAGATGATAAATTAAACAGTGGTTATTAAACAGCCTAACCCTGTTTTAAACTTCTCCACACTGTATAATTGATGTGTGCACCTTGGTCTTCATGAATCCTGTTTGTTCACTAATGTTCTGTAACAAACCTCTGAGGCTTTCACAGAACATCTGCTTCTATTTTGAGACTAAATTAGACAGAGGTAGACTCTATACAAATTAGATCAGTGGTGTCCAACCTCTTGAAATTACAAGCAATATTTTTATCAAACAAAGAATCTGTAACTTATAGTCAATCTGAAACATAAAAACCGTTTCACATGCTTGCCCCCAATAAAAGGCATGAAATGTCCTATTTTCTTTTGAGTAAAGTAAGTTGATCGAGAAAATTCTTTTAAGTTAATTCTGATCAATAAGATCATGATATGGGTCACTCTTTTGTCGAAAATTGATGCTGTTTCATATCATGTTTAAAGGATTGACTGTGTTTTTGATTTAAAGTCACTTCATGTTAGTGTTCCTACATTCTACACAATTAAAATGAAAGCAATAAATATATTTCAAAAGAAACTGTCACTGCAGCCAAAATGTTCCAATTTCGGAACATTTATATTTTTAAACATAGTAGAAGTGTCCATCTGCATCAACTGGTTTGTCTGGTGGGCTAAATTTGTACCATTCCTGAATTGTGCTTGGGGCCAAACAAAATCATTCCAAGGGCTGGAAACGCCCCCGCCCCCCAAGCAACACTTCGGGCATCCCCAAATTAGATCAATTTGAAAGACAACTAGTTGCATTAGTTTGTATGGCTGTATTAAAAATAAACAGGTCTTGAAAACAAATTCCCTTCACACTTTTCTAAATTTATTTGTAAAATATTTAAAAACCCAGTTTCATTGCCCCCTCCGCCTAACAATCATGCGCTACTCAAAATCTAAATTATTAACACTGAAATCTGTGGTTATAATGTGACAAAAAAAAGTGCTCGGGGTATTAACACTTTTTCAAGTCACTGAAGGCTATGACAATAAAGCAAGAACTAATTCTCTTGCTATTAGATGTGCAAAGAAAGCTGTCATGTAAACTATCACTTTCTCACACCTGCCCTTTTAAAAAAACAAACATTTTCTTTCACATGTACACCGAAGTGTCTCACATTGAGATGTTTTACAAAGGGAAATTGTGATCTTCTGAGGAAATGCAGCTCAAAATCTGCTATCCATGATATGTCGAGTCATGTTCTTGCACCACTAAAGTGAAATTTCATCCTTGATCTCCATGATGAGATCAAACCGTGAATCACTGGCAGTTGTGACGATATTAAGTTCCGAGTCAGCAACCATTTACATATTGTACTCATAAAATTTTGCATGTGTTTTGGCTCCTGGTCATTTAAGAAGAAGGCTCTGTGTAAAGAATCTGCATTTCCCAAACAGAGCACAAACATGTATTTAATATAGTGCAACTAGTTATGCTTCCTTAAGATCCAGCATGACAAATTGAATGAATTCCAGTGGGGTAAAAAAGTATTTAGTCAGCCACCAATTGTGCAAGTTCTCCCACCTAAAAAGATGAGAGAGGCCCGTAATTTCCATCATAGGTATACCTCAACTATGAGAGACAGAATTATTATTATTATTTTTTTATCACATGGTCCAATTTTTAAAGAATTTATTTGAAAATTATGGTGGAAAATAAGTATTTGGACACCTACAAACAAGCAAGATTTCTAGCTCTTACAGACCTGTATCTTCTTCTGTAAGAGGTTCCTCTGTCCTCCCCTCATTACCCTTTATTAATGGCACCTGTTTGAACTCGTTATCAGTATAAAAGACACCTGTCCACAACCTCAAACAGTCACACTCAAAACTCCACTATGGCCAAGAGCAAAGAGCTGTCAAAGAACACCAGAAACAAAATGGTAGACCTGCACCAGGCTGGGAAGACTGAATCTGCAATAGGTAAGCAGCTTGGTGTGAAAAAATCAACTGTGGAAGTAATTATTAGAAAATCGAAGGCATACAAGACCCCTGAAAATCTCCCTCGATCTGGGGCTCCATGCAAGATCTCACCCCCATGGGGTCAAAATGATCACAAGAACGGTGAGCAAAAATCCCAGAACCACACGGGGGGACCTAGTGAATGACCTGCAGAGAGCTGGGACCAAAGTAACAAAGGCTACCATCAGTAACACACTATGGCCCCAGGGACTCAAATCCTGCAGTGACAGACGTGTCCTCCTGCTTAAGCTAGTACATGTCGAGGCCCGTCTGAAGTTTGCTAGAGAGTATTTGGATGATCCAGAGGAGGATTGGGAGAATGTCATATGGTCAGATTAAACCAAAATAGAACTTTTTAGTAAAAACTCTACTTGTCGTGTTCAGAGGATAAAGAATGCTTAGTTGGATCCAAAGAACACCATAATTACTGTGAAGCATGGGGGTGCAAACATCATGCTTTGGGGTTGTTTTTCTGCAAAGGGACCAGAACGACTGATCCGTGTAAAGGAAAGAATGAATGAGGCCATGATTTTGAGTGAAAACCTCCTTCAACCAGCAAGGGCACTGAAGCTGAAAAGTGGCTGGGTCTTTCAGCATGACAATGATCCCAAACACACAGCCCTGGGTAACAAAGGAGTGGCTTCGACCATGTGATTTTCTGGATTCTGGATTCTCTCATTTTGTGTCTCATAGTTGAGGTATAGCTATGAGGAAAATTACAGGCCTCTCTCATCTTTTTATGTGAGAGAACTTGCACAGTCAGGGGTGCCCAAATCCAGTCCTTCCTAGTGCTTTTAGATGCATTCCTTCTCCAACACACCTGAATCAAACAAACTGTTCATTACCATACAGGCCTTTTGTAAACAAACCAAATGTACTTAAACTAAGTCAATTAGTTATTTTTTTGAGCTACTGGTCACTTTGCTCATTTTGTACCTTAGCCGTTTTGGTCATGTCATACTTTAGGGTTAGGGTTAGATTTTTTGTTTTTTGGGTAAAAAAGTGGAGTAGCAAAGGTGTGTGTGTGTCTAAGTGAGGAAGCACCTCTGTGTGAAGTAGCCTACTGCAATAAAACACAAGAGAGAAAAACATGACTCGCTAGGACAATGCTACCACACTGCTACCACACTGCAACCCAGTTCCCATTATTGGTATTGAGGAGCCTGTTAATAGATTTGGCTCATTTCTGAATGTCATAACTCTATCTATCTATCTATCTATCTATCTATCTATCTATCTATCTATCTATCTATCTATCTATCTATCTATCTATCTATCTATCTATCTATCTATCTATCTATCTATCTATCTATCTATCTATTGCACTGGTAGATATGATACATTGTATTCATATAACTGCATTTTCCTTAAATGAGTAAAATACAGAAAATTACTTTAACTTGTTATAAACCAGATACAGAATGTAACGCTGTGAGCACAAAATAATGGGTAATCGGAGCAAAATGTCCTGCTGTAGATGCCATTATTTTGTTCTAAAAAAACCCAAAATGACCAAAATCGCAAAGGTTAAAGGTCGAAGTGTCCAGAACTCCTTCTAAACAACACAACTATTATTTTTGTTCTGCTCCCAATGAGTCAGGTTTTCTGCAGCCCTAAAGGAGTTTCAAGCGATTGCTCTTCATGATCGCTGAAGGTCTTTTGTTTTTTTGTTTTTTTTTTACATTTCCACTATAATTAGGGTTTGTTGTCCCTTCTGCCCAGGACTGTAGCCAGGATAAAGACAAATCTTTTATTCATATTTTTGTTTCTACAAATGTCCTAGGCGTCTGGTTTCTTTTCCTGCCTGATGCCATTGGGTGGGGGAAGTGGGTATTAGGATTTAGGCTGTGTGAAGAAGTTTAAGTGGAAAAACAGAGTAGCCGTCTGTTCTTCGATTAAAAATAAACTCCATCTGGACAGCTTTTCCCGCAACCATCCCGTTCTTCAATAGGTTCTGTTCCAAGAGCTTTATCCTTACTCCTGTTTACTGTTGAATTCATTGAAAACAGTTTTTTTCTCTCACAAGACTGGCAAGACTGTAACAGGATAAGAGAAAAATACTCTTTTTGGTGACTGTAACCTCTGCTTTCTTGTATGTTGGATTGGGAAAACAAGAGGCTACAGTGATTTACAATCCCATCTGGAGGTATACTGTTGCATTATTCGAGGATGTTGACCTACACAAGCTGAATCAGATACAAACATCTGTTGATATCCACAGAGCAATGCATATGGTTTAGTTATTATTCACTATCAGGTAATATTGGATATACCTTTTCATGTTTTAGACTGTTTTTAGACCGCAAAATGCAAAAACAGAGTTTCTAACATGAAACATTGTAATCTGGAAATTATGTATTAGCCTAGTGTTAGGGAAAGAAAATATCATCTTCCTTCCATAAGGATGAGGCTCAAGTCTGGATCAGCGTTTCTTATATTTTATTACGGCCAGTCTTGTACATAAGCCCGTCTGGGCCAACGCTCGCACTCTCTCACACCCCAGATCATGTCTGCTCTCTGTAAGCAGCTTCTGCCTTCAGTCTCCCAATGTTATCTCTTCATTGCAAGGTTAACCAAAACACTCCTCACAGTTGAGGATTCACCCAGTTAGATCCGACTAGGTGAAAGACCTCTTCACTGACTCTAATGATCTCTTATTATGGCATATTCCCTAGATGCCGTCACTAATATGTAATAAATCAATTAATTGACATACCCTTGAAATATTGCTGGAACACCTAGCTAATTCAAAAGTAAAATATTTCCATTCAACAAAATAAAAATTAAGTGGAGTTCAATATTAAAGAGGCTATATGCAACTTTTTTACCAAAATAAATGTAACAATAGCCTTTTAATTTGACCCTTTATGACTCAAACATCTCCTGGTGAGCATACTGACACCTTGTCAGCTCACAGTGGGTGCACCTATAAGCCTGTATCCATTTTTTTCTATTTTCTATTGGGTCGGATTTCCCCGCACTGTCTGCGGATGTGATGTCAAGCTCGTTCATGTTAAATGTTTCAGATCACTCTGCCACCACCGCTAGTCTCCACCGCTAGTCAGCACTCGCAAGCAGTTCAATGGATTGTGCGAATACACAGAAGAGACCCAGGACAACTCTGAGACCAACTGTAACTCCACATAAGACTAAAAAAGTTAAACCCCTGACAAGTGCCCGAAAAAGATCGAAGACTGAGAGCGACCGGCGTACGAGCGCGCGCTGCGAGACCGAGCAGAAAGGAAGAGCAGTTCAGTTTTTTGGCCACAGGTGTCAGTCGCGAATATACATTTCAGAAAATTCCATATAGCCCCTTTAATACTAACTATCTATCTTAACTGCTTTTGCTGCTGTATATTATCCATTCTGTCTTGTTATTCAAAATGCATTCCTGTGAATCATAGTCAGATATTTCAGGTGTTTCACCATGTTACTGTGACAATTCAGCCATGGTTCATTGTTATATGTGGAAGACTGGATTTAAATATTACAGTTAAAAGTGCACTTTCTTTCCGATATTTCCTCTTAAATATGGTGAATAGATTTACCCCTAATCCTGTTCTAAGTATACCTGTTAAAGCTGTTATACCGAATCTGCAAAACAAGATAGCTTAAAAAATATGTCATGCCTCTTAACGTTCTGACATAGTATAGCTATAAATATTTTCTGGGGATAAAAAAACCCCCAAAATTAAGTGGTTCTGTCGCATTTCTCTACAAACCTCAGCCAATAACATGGGTCGGTCCAAAACCAACGATAGGACCATCCGGTTGTCTGTCTCACCCGACAATTGCACTTCATCATTTACCTGGCTCTTCCACTCATTACACACACCTGCATGTTGCAACAGAACACCATTGGTAAGAGATTCTCCGCTCAATAATGTCAGAGACGGAGAAACACTCGGCTGCTACCCATTCAACTTCGACAAACTACCAGAGTCCCAAAAAGAAAAACGGCATTTAAAGTCACGGAAAACCAAAGACTGGTGACCAAACTGTGACTGGTGTTTTGCGCTCTCTCGTTTACTGTTGCTATGTGGGTTCCCAAATCAGGGGGGCGTGGCCTAGGGAGGATAGCGGACAGGATAGTAGAGAGTTCTGTGACTGTTTATGTTTTAAGATAGTTGTTCTGCAGATTCAGCATAGCAGCTTTAACTTTACATTGTAAATGTTTACATACATAAAATGGTCGACCCTCCATAGTCATGTGCCACCTCGACATATGGTAGCTGTTTAGGGACATACAAGATATAATACTCAGAGTTTCGCATCCTCTTCGAGAAGTTGTAGCAGTTCTCGTTCTCCCTCTAAACGTTGTGTGGGGGACGTTGTGTTCTCTCCATGGCAGCCTGGCTGGTTTAGGGAAATTCTGCTACTTCCTCTTGGGTAGCTTTCCTTCTTCGATCGCATGTGACACACCTGTCCCTCATTTGTGTCCTCTGCCCCCCCCCAAATATTCAATGTCCCAACATTGCCTCATTTGCATACTGCACATGAAATTGTGATGCATGCTGTAGGAGAGGGCAATATTTTAAATAACAATTTTTGCATTATTGTTCTTTTATACCATTAATGGGTGTATGGTAGGAGTGGAACTGTTATAAGGTTTTGCCTTGTGAATATGTTTTTGAGTTGTCATGTGTTTTATATGTCACTAATTTTGGCATAAAATTCAGCCTTACTATACAGGCGGTAGGCCCGTGTAACATCTCCCATAAATGGCTACAACCAGCCTTTTAATTGAGGGTTCGATTCCCACTTCCTTCTGTATGTTGGAGAATCCAGTTTAGACTGAGACATGATGATTGTTTAATGTCTGTCACAGAGAGGCGCACACAGTGCATGACTGAGTGGAGTGACTGAGCTGTGAGTGAAATTGGTGATTTACTGTATTTAGTGTGCAATCAGTTACTATAGACAGATAAAAAATTTTTACATGTACATCTAAGCGCGGGTAGGATAAGCCAGCAGCGACTTCGAGGATGCATGATTCATTATCATTCTGGACTCAGCGGGGTAACTTTTTGCTCTGAATGAGCAAGACCTGGGTGGGTGGGCGGAGCTGCTGTGTAAGGACTGCCTGCCTGCTGTGAGCACTCTGGGACAGATCCACTGCTCAATGAGAAGAGTGACAAGGATACGTGCTTTACATGAGAGTCTTCAAAGGTCTCCAATAACACCATAAAAAAGTCATTAGATTCGTCGCTAGAGGGGTCTAAAAACTCGCTAAAAGACAAAGCCACTACGTTGGCAACAACGTTGACTGTAGTCACATTTAAATTAAATTCAGTTTATTTATATAGCGCCAATTCACAACAGATGTCACCTCAAGACACTTAACTATTCAATTCAAATTCAAATTTAAAAATACTTTATTGATCCCAGAGGGAAATTAAGTAAATTAAGTCATTTCAATACATTTATACAGACATTCCAATCAGTTAAAAAGTTTCCTATTCAAGGAATCCCAGCAGATTGCGTCAGTCATTGGCGTGAGGTTGGGCAGACTTTCCAACCACAGCAATCCTTCAGCAATCCCTCATACTGAGCAAGCATGTAACGACGGTGGAGAGGAAAAACTCCCCTTTAAAAGGGAAGAAACCTCCAACAGAACCAGGCTCAGTAAGTGCGGCCATCTGCCACGACCGTCTGGGGGTTCAAGAAGACAGAGTAGAGACACAGAAGGAACAGAAGATCTGATATAAGAGAACTTTCTATGTTACAGAAAGTAAAAAGTTGATAACAGGACACAGTGGATGTTCAGCCACTGGGAGCACCATCCCAGTCGATGCCCCCCGTCCAACAGGGCATTCCAGCCAAGCAGGATACCAGACCAGGTATATCTTCTATGGAGAGAAAAACACTGAGAGAACACAAAGTAACAGTCAAAATAACAGAATGTACTGTAATACAACTGGAGAGTCGTAGGAGAAAAGGAAGTAGCAGAGTGAAGAAAATTGGTAAGTCTGTCCTCCAGCAGTCTAAGCCTATAGCAGCATAACTACAGAGATAGCTCAGGATGATCTAAGCCATCCATCCATCCATCCATTTTCTTCCGCTTATCCGGGGTCGGGTCGCGGGGGCAGCAGCCTAAGCAAAGAGACCCAGACTTCCATCTCCCCAGCCACTTGTTCCAGCTCCTCGGGAGGAACCCCAAGGCGCTCCCAGGCCAGCCGAGAAACATAGTCCCTCCAGCGTGTCCTGGGCCTTCCCCTGGGCCTCCTCCCGGTGAGACGTGCCTGAAACACCTCACCAGGGAGGCATCCAGGAGGCATCCTGACCAGATGCCCGAGCCACCTCAACGGACTCCTCTCGATGCGGAGAAGCAGCGGCTCTACTCTGAGCCCCCTCCGGATGACTGAGCTTCTCACCCTATCTCTAAGGGAGAGCCCAGACACTCTGCGGAGGAAACTCATTTCAGCCGCTTGTATCCGTGATCTCGTTCTTTCGGTCACCACCCAGAGTTCGTGACCATAGATGAGGGTAGGAACGTATGTCGACCGGTAAATCGAGAGCTTCGCCTTTTGGCTCAGCTCTCTCTTCACCACGACAGACCGGTACAGCGCCCGCATAACTGCAGATGCCCTACCAATCCGTCTATCGATCTCCCGCTCCATTTTTCCCTCATTCATGAACAAGACCCCCAGATACTTAAACTCCTCCACTTGGGGAAGGACCCCATCCCCGACCCGGAGGAGGCACCCCACCCTTTTCCGGCTCAAGACCATGGCCTCGGATTTGGAGGTGCTGATTCTCATCCCAGCCGCTTCACACTCGGCTGCGAACCGCTCCAGCAAAAGCTGTAGATCATGCTCCGATGAAGCCAACAGGACCACATCATCTGCAAAAAGCAGAGACCCGATCCTGAGGCCACCAAAACGGATCCCCTCAACGCCTTGGCTGCGCCTAGAGATCCTGTCCATAAAGGTTAGGAACAGGATCGGTGACAAAGGGCAACCTTGGCGGAGTCCAACTCTCACTGGAAACAAGCCCGACTTACTGCCGGCAATGCAAACCAAACTCTGGCCCGTATCAAGGGGCCCGGTACCCCATACTCCCGGAGCACCCCCCACAGTGCCCCCCGAGGGACACGGTTGAACGCCTTCTCCAAGTCCCCAAAACACATGTAGACCGGTTGGGCGAACTCCCACGCACCCTCCAGGACCCTGCTGAGGGTTTTGAGCTGGTCCAGTGTTCCACGGCCAGGACGAAAACCGCATTGTTCCTCCTGGATCCGAGGTTCGACTATCCGTCGGACCCTCCTCTCCAGAACCCCTGAATAGACCTTACCAGGGAGGCTCAGAAGTGTGATCCCCCTGTAGTTGGAACACACCCTGTGGTCCCCCTTTTTAAACAGGGGGACCACCACCCCGGTCTGCCAATCCAAGGGAACTGCCCCCGATGTCCACGCAATATTGCAGAGCCGTGTTAACCAACACAGCCCCACAACATCCAGAGCCTTGAGTAACTCCGGTCGAATCTCATCCACCCCCGGAGCCTTGCCACCGAGGAGCTTTTTAACGACCTCGGTGACCTCAGCACCAGAGATTGGAGAGCCCGACCCCAAGTCCCCAAACCCTGCTTCCAGATTGGAAGGCGTACTGGTGGGATTGAGGAGGTCTTCGAAGTATTCCATCCACAGACCCAAAACGTCCTGCGTCGAGGTCAGCAGCACACCATCCCCACTGTAAACAGTGTTGGTGGCAGACCGCTTTCCCCCCCTGAGACGCCGGATGGTGGACCAGAATCGCTTCAAAGCCGTACGGAAGTCGTTTTCCATGGCCTCTCCAAACTCCTCCCACGCCCGAGCTTTTGCCTCAGCAACCATCCGAGCCGCATCCCACTTGGCCTGTCGGTACCTATCAGCTGCTTCAGAGGTCCCACAAGCCAAAAAGACCCGGTAGGACTCCTTCTTCAGCCTGAGAGCATCCCTTACCGCCGGTGTCCACCAGCGGGTTCGGGGGTTGCCGCCACGACAGGCACCGACCACCTTGCGGCCACAGCTTCGGTCAGCCACCTCGGCAATGGAGGCGCGGAACATGGTCCACTCGAACTCGATGTCCCCCGCCTCCCCCGGGACGTGTTCAAAGTTCTGCCGGAGGTGTGAGTTAAAGCTCCTTCTGACAGGAGACTCTGCCAGAAGTTCCCAGCAGACCCTCACAACACGTTTGGGCCTTCCAGGTCTGTCCGGCGTCCTCCCCCACCATCGGAGCCGACTCACCACCAGGTAGTGGTCAGTGGACAGCTCAGCCCCTCTCTTCACCCGAGTGTCCAAAACATGCGGCCACAGATCAGATGAGACGACAACCAAGTCGATCATTGAGCTGCGGCCTAAGGTGTCCTGGTGCCAAGTGCCCATATGGACACCTTTATGCTTGAACATGGTGTTTGTTATGGACAATCCATGACGAGCACAGAAGTCCAATAACAAGACACCACTCGGGTTCAGATCGGGGGGGCCATTCCACCCAACCACACCCCTCCAGGTCTCACTGTCATTGCCCACGTGAGCGTTGAAGTCCCCCAGCAGAACAAGGGAGTCCCCAGGAGGAGCACTCTCCAGCACCCCCTCCAAAGACTCCAAGAAGGGTGGGTAATCTAATCTGCTGTTTGGCGCGTAAGCACAAACAACAGTCAGGACCCGTCCCCCCACCCGAAGGCGTAGGGAGGCTACCCTCTCGTTCACCGGGGTAAACCCCAACGTACAGGCGCCGAGATGGGGGGCAATAAGTATACCCACCCCAGCTCGGCGCCTCTCAACGGGGGCAACTCCAGAGTGGAAAAGAGTCCAACCCCTCTCAAGGAGACGGGTTCCAGAGCCAGAGCCGTGCGCCGAGGTGAGTCCGACGATGTTCAGTCGGAACCTCTCAACCTCGCACACCAGCTCCGGCTCCTTCCCCACCAGAGAAGTGACGTTCCACGTCCCGAGAGCCAGCTTCTGCAGCCGAGGATCGGACCGCCAAGGTCCCTGCCTTTGGCCGCCGCCCATCCTGCACAGCACCCGACCCCTATGGCCCCTCCCACAGGTGGTGAGCTCATGGGAAGATGATGATGACCTAAGCCACTCTAACTATAAGCTTTATCAAAAAGGAAAGTTTTAAGCCTGGCCTTAAAAGTAAACAGAGTGTCTGCCTCACGGACTAAAGCTGGGAGCTGGTTCCACAGGAGAGGAGCCTGATAACTAAAAGATCTGCCTCCCATTCTACTTTTAGAAATCCTAGGAACTACCAGTAAACCTGCAGTCTGAGAGCGAAGTGCTCTGTTAGGAACATTTGGAACAATCAGATATCTGATGTACGATGGAGCTTGATTATTAAGGGCTTTGTATGTAAGAAGAAGGATCTTAAATTATATTCTGGATTTAACAGGGAGCCAATGAAGGGAAGCTAAAGCAGGAGAAATGTGATCTCTCTTTTTAATATTCATCAGAACTCTTTCTGCCGCATTTTGGATCAACTGAAGGCTTTTAATGGCATTTTGTGGACTATCTGATAGTAAAGAATTACAGTAGTCCAGCCTTGAGGTAACAAATGCATGGACTAGTTTCTCAACATCACTCCTGGACAGGATGTTTCTAATTTTAGCAATATTCCGGAGGTGAAAGAAGGAAATCCTAGAAACCTGTTCAATGTGGGATTTAAATGTCAAGTCTTGGTCAAAAATAACGCAGAGGTTCTTTACGTTATTACTGGGGGCCAATTTAATGCCATCCAGAAGAAGTGATTGACTAATCAGTCTCTTTTTTTAGAACTTCTGGTCCAAAGACAGCAACTTCTGTATTGTCAGAATTTAAAAGCAAAAAGTTTAGATTCATCTATGTTTTTATGTCTTCCAGACATGCCTGTAATCTACGTAGCTGACTGGGTTCATCAGGATTTATGGATAAATATAGTTGTGTATCATCGGCATAGCTGTGGAAATGTATCCCATGCTGTCTAATGATTCTACCAATTGGGAGCATATATATGGTGAAAAGAATTGGTCCAAGCACAGAACCCTGTGGAACTCCACAAGTAACCCTTGAGAGTGAAGAAGATTGATCATTTAGATGAACAAACTGGAATCTGTCAGACAAATATGATTTATACCAGCCTAGTGCTGTTCCTTTGATCCCTGCAACATGTTCAAGTATTTCTAAGAGAATATTATGATCGACTGTGTCAAAAGCAGCACTGAGATCTAACAAAACTAGAACAGACACCAGTCCATTATCTGAGGCCATGAGAATATCATTAGTAACAGCAACAGAGCTATGACTGTGTAAGTTTGGCAAGTGTACTAAAAAGAAACCTAGGATTGTTTTTATCCGCCTCTATTAATGATGAAAAATATGCTGTTCTAGCTTGTCGAAGGGTCTTTTTATACAGCAGTAGACTGTTATTCTAGGTTAAATAGGAATCCTCTAGGTGTGTAGAGCGCCATTTTCTCTACAACTTCCTAGTATTCTGCTTTAAAGTACAGAACTCTACGTTAAACCAAGGAGTCAGCCTCCTATGGCTAGCTACTTTTTTTTAAGGGGGCTACACTATCTAATGCCAAACGCAATGAGGACGTAACGCTGTGAACCAGACCATCAATTTCTGAAGGGTTAGAGATAGAATTGCTGCCATCCACTGTGTTACCCTGAGACACTACGGAAAGTAAGAATGGAACAGATTCTTTAAAAATTGTTACAGCATTGTCTGATTAAGCTCTACTATAATGAAATTTTCTTTCAGATTTAAGATGGTCAGTTAAAGTAAATTAAAAAGTTATTAAGAAGTGGTCAGACAGGACCGGGTTATGTGGGTGGACTGTTATTTCCTCACACTCAATACCGTATGTCAGTACAAGGTCCAAAGTGTGTTTACCCGAGTGGGTCGATCCCTCTACTTTTTGAGAAAAGCCAATTGAGTCTAAAATAGCATTAAAGGCTGGATTTCGGCTATCATTTTCTGTGTCCACATGAATATTGAAGTCCCCCACTATAATGACCCTATCGGTATTTTATAATAAATCAGATAAAAAATGTGAGAACTGATCCAAGAATTGAGAGTAAGGGCCTGGTGGACGATACAAAACCACAAACAAAAATGGTCTTAATGTTTTGCAACTTGGATGAGGAAAATTAAGGGTTAGATGTTCAAAAGAACTGTAGCTATCAATTGGTCTGGGACTAATTAGTAAATCAGAACAAAAAATGGTTGCAACTCCTCCTCCTCGCCCGGTATTTCTAGGAATGTGAAAATTTAAATGACTGGAAGGAGTTGACTCATTTATACTGACATAATCCTCCTGCTGCAACCAGGTTTCTGTGAGACAAAGCAAATCAATGTGATTATCACAAATCAAGTCATTTACTAACAAAGTCTTTGAGGAGAGAGATCTTATGTTTAATAAACCACATTTAATAAATTTATTTTTCTGTTCAAAATCGTATTTATCTTTATGAGATTTCCATAATTTGCTTTTGTTTGCTTAACTTTTAATCCATTTAATTTTGGCCGTGGGCAAGACACTGTTTCTATAGGGTAATGGGTGGGTAACAGTACAGAGGCAGCAGCTGCTCCATCCAAAGTGGGATGGATGCCGTCTCTCCGGATCAGACCAGGTGTTCCCCAAAAAGTTCGCCAGTTATCAATGTAGCCCACATCGTTTGCAGGACACCACCTAGACAGCCATTGATGGAATGACAGCATGCGGCTAAACATGTCGTCACTGGTCTGATCAGGCAGGGGACCAGAAAAGATTACCGAGTCTGACATTGTTTTGGCAAACTTACACACAGAAGCAACACTAATTTTTGTGACCTACGATTGGCGTAACCGGGTGTCATTACCGCCAGCGTGAATAACAATCTCACTGTATTTACGCTTATCTTTAGCCAGCAGTTTCCGGTAGGATTTGATGTCGCCCGTTCTGGCCCCTGGCAAGCATTTGACCAGGGTCAATGGTGTCTCTAATGCCACGTTACTGACTTTGGAGCTGCCAATTACCAGGGTCAGCTTCTCAGCGGGTGTGTCGCTAAGCGGGGAAAATCTGTTAGAAACGTGGGCCGGTTGGTGGTGGCCCGTGGGCTTGGTCCTAGAACTATGCATCCTAAGTACTGTCACCCAGCCGGCCTGAGGTCCGGGCTGCGCGGGCTCTACCGGAGGACAGCTAGGGCGTTCTATCCTTGTTGGCTCCGCGCTGGCTAATGGCCTTCGGCTATCTGCTGGTTTTTCAACAGCGCGGAGCCGTGCTTCTAATTCTGATACCCTTGCCTCCAAAGCTTCAAAAATATTACATTTATTACAGTTACCATTATCACTAAAGGAGGCAGGGAAGTATCTAAACATCTGACAGAGAGAGCAAGAGAGAAGAGAAGAGTTAGAGACAGGAAAGCGAAGAGTAGCCATAGCCGCAATGAAGCTAAGCTAACTGAGCTAGCGAGACCTTACCACCCCATCTTTTCATTTCTTTTTAAATACCAACATGGGAAGAATGACATCGGTTACAGTCACACATTTCGGTATCGGTAAAAGTTCGGTTTATCACCA
Organism: Valencia hispanica; assembly: GCA_963556495.2. Lineage (NCBI taxonomy): Eukaryota > Metazoa > Chordata > Actinopteri > Cyprinodontiformes > Valenciidae > Valencia > Valencia hispanica. Next base: position 12,965,175 of record OY747709.1, on the reverse strand, counting down.
AGCCCTAACTACACACTCCACTGTCTTGTATATATCCAAAATGGCAAATAATCAAATAAATAGCCTCAAATATATAAAATAAACAAAACATAGCTAAAAATAAATAAATAAAAAATACAGATTAAAAGAACGGACCTGATCGCTGGATTGAAACCTGGAAGTCATTGAGGACATATAGCCTTTTTTATGTTTGTGGGCTACAGTAGCTGCAATACCTACTCTGAACTGCGTGGCACTAAAGAGTCAAACATTTTTACACACCGTACCTTGAAATCTTACCATACATTGATTATAAAAAAGAGGTTTAGAGGTAAAACTATAGAGAACATTAGGAAATATTTTTATTAGGTAATCTGGTTATGGACTTCTTGATATAAAAGACCAGAATTCTGCCCCATTTAAGTCTGATGTGGCTGTAAGGTCTTATAATTAATGTCATGAGGCTGTTGTAGTTTGCTGGGTAACACTGATAATGCCGTAGTAAAAAATAAAACTAGCCATGTAAAGTTGTTGTCTAGTGTGACTTCTGGGTCAGACAGTGTTTAGGAAAAAACAAGAAATCTTTGCCTTCTATTGGTGAACCATAGTTCTTTCAGTATTGATGTTTCATGTACATGTAATGGTGGTCATGTCCTTAATTTGAAAATCTATTTTTACTGATGAATAATATAAATTTAATATCTCTCCAACCCTCTCCACCTTCTGATACACTTAATCATGGCATTCCTCTTCATCACCCCTTTTTTTTCTTCAGTGTTCCCCCGTTTTTCTTTCTTTCAGTTTTTTCTCTTTATCATCTTCAAGACCAAGGTGGGGTTTCAGGGTTCCCATCCGATTTAACAGATTCTTCTCCATTAAAATAATAAAAAAACTACCTCAAACACTTCTTAACAACCCTGATAAGTGTGTCTCAATCTAAAAGGCTTAGTTAACCTGAGCTACAGTGGCTTGCAAAAGTATTCGGCCCCCTTGAACTTTTCCACATTTTGTCACATTACAGCCACAAACGTGAATCAATTTTATTGGAATTCCACGTAAAAGACCAATACAAAGTGGTGTACACGTGAGAAGTGGAACGAAAATCATACATGATTCCAACCATTTTTTACAAATAAATAACTGAAAAGTGGGATGTGCGTAATTATTCAGCCCCCTGAGTCCAATACTTTGTAGAACCACCTTTTGCTGCCAGTCTTTTAGAGTATGTCTCTACCAGCTTTGCACATCTAGAGACTGAAATTCTTGCCCATTCTTCTTTGCAAAACAGCTCCAGCTCAGTCAGATTAGATGGACAGCGTTTGTGAACAGCAGTTTTCAGATCTTGCCACAGATTCTCGAATGGATTTAGATCTGGACTTTGACTGGGTCATTCTAACACATGGATATGTTTTGTTTTAAACCATTCCATTGTTGCCCTGGCTTTATGTTTAGGGTCGTTGTCCTGCTGGAAGGTGACCCTCCGCCCCAGTCTCAAGTCTTTTGCAGACTCTGAGAGGTTTTCTTCCAAGATTGCCCTGTATTTGGCTCCATCCATCTTCCCATCAACTCTGACCAGCTTCCCTGTCCCTGCTGAAGAGAAGCAGCCCCAGAGCATGATGCTGCCACCACCATATTTGACAGTGGGGATGATGTGTTCAGAGTGATGTGCAGTGTTAGTTTTCCGCCACACATAGCGTTTTCCATTTTGGCCAAAAAGTTCCATTTTGGTCTCATCTGACCATGGCACCTTCTTCAACATGTTTGCTGTGTCCCCTATGGACAGATTCCCCCACCTGAGCTGTAGATCTCTGCAGCTCGTCCAGAGTCACCTTGGGCCTCTTGGCTGCATTTCTGATCAGGGATCTCCTTGTTCGGCCTGTGAGTTTAGGTGGACGGCCTTGTCTTGGTAGGTTTACAGTTGTGCCATACTCTTTCCATTTCTGAATGATCGCTTGAACAGTTCTCCGTGGGTTGTTCAAGGCTTGGAAAATCTTTTTGTAGCCTAAGCCTGCTTTAAATTTCTCAGTAACTTTATCCCTGACCTGTCTGGTGTGTTCTTTGGACTTCATGGTGTTGTTGCTCCCAACATTCTCTTAGACAACCTCTGAGGCCGTCACACGGCAGCTGTATTTGTACTGACATTAGATTACACACAGGTGCACTCTGTTTAGTCATTAGCACTCATCAGGCAATGTCTATGGGCAACTGACTGCACTCAGACCAAAGGGGGCTGAATAATTACGCACACCCCACTTTTCAGTTATTTATTTGTAAAAAATGTTTGGAATCATGTATGATTTTCGTGCCACTTCTCACGTGTACACCACTTTGTATTGATCTTTCACATGGAATTCCAATAAAATTGATTCCTGTTTGTGGCTGTAATGTGACAAAATGTGGAAAGGTTTAAGGGGGCCGAATACTTTTGCAAGCCACTGTATCTCAGTGGTTATGTTGCTATAGGCTGAGACTGTTGGAGGACAGACTGACCCCTTTTCTTCACTCTACCTTTTTCTTCTACGACTCTCCAGTTGCATTATTTGGTGTCATTTGGACTGTTAACTTTGTTTTTCTCAGGGTTTTTCTCTCCATAGAAGCTACACCTGGTCTATCATCCTGCTCAGCTCTGATGCCCTGTTGGATGGGGGGCATCAACTGGGATGATGGACCCCCTACCTTCTAGGACGGAGACAAGCAGACCGCCAAGGGCCCCACAGTGGCAAAGCAGCCCGACAGCCCAGGACCCCGACCAGACCGCCTGTTCCTCCTCCGGACCCCAACCCCTGATGGCCCGTAGCGAACAGGGGTGTGAAAAGACCCCTAGCCTCCATCCTCCCGCTCGAGTATGGTGTTGATGCGTGTTGTTATAATGTGCATTTAAAACAGAGGCGTGGGATGTGGGGAAGGCAGCCACACATCCCCCAGCCCCCACCCCGAGCCCTAAGTGTCTATATGTGGTTTAACAGTGGGCACCGGCACCAGAGGTGAAGCTGATTGAACTGCTCCCCCTCTGGATGCCGAAAAGTGTGCCCACCCCAAAGTCCCTACATATGTGTCGCGTGAGAATGTTATAAGTGGGAGTGTCTAAGTTGTATATTAAAATTGGGACCCAGGACACCACGGGATTTCTTAAACAGAAAATGTTTAAACTGATTAGAATGTATGTACAATTGAATTGAAATGGCTTTTCTTGTAAAGTGCCTTGATATGACATCTCTTATGAATTGGCGCTACTGAATTGAATTGAGTTCTCCAAGGATCTATCTTTGGGCCAGTTTGATTTTACTGCTCTTTTGCAAGTAAAACACTGAAGTTTACCATTATGCAGATGATACACAGATTTGTATTGTTCTTTGAGTTCTGATGACCACTGATGGCATCTGTCGTGTTAAACCTCAAATGAGTAAAACAGGTAAAATACTGGATAGGAAATAACTGTATTCAGCTAAATATTAAAGTAAATCTAAGGTGATCTTAAAGTTCCTTCCAGAAACCCCATATGCAAATTGAAATTTGATAAATAAAAAGATAAACTCTGTGCTAAAGAGATGTTTTTATAACTAAGACATATCTCAGCTGGAAATGCAAATGCATGTCCACTGTACCAAACATTTGTGGTTATCTTGAGCTAACCATGCCTTGTATTTTACCTCTTGTATCACTTGAGCAATAGCATGAAGAAAGAAAAAGTAGCATTCATTCAACTTAATATATCTTTAGAAAAATCTAAAAAAACCTCCCACTGATGTTGAAAAACTGTTATCCATGGATTTTGTCCAGGTTTCTGTTTAAAACTCGAGTATTATTATTAATGTGCAGAAACCAGAAAAGTTCATGTGTGTGTCTCTCAATGTCTGTGTGTTTGGCGGTAGAATGTCACCAATGATTTGCTCCAGGAGAGTGAACAGGCATGTACACACACACTTAGGATACTGGATGTAAATGTTGGTATGATGAATAAACCTTCATGCCACCTCCACTCCCAACCAACACACACATCACACACACACACATGGGCCAATTGACTGAAACATTGTATTATTCAGCAATCTGCCATTGAGGCCAGGAATGTAGACGAAGGAAGTTGAAGAGATCGACTAAGACAGAACGACAAGCAAGTTGTTTGTTTGCCAAATAATTAAGGAGACGACAGTCTCTGCTGGAGCTCAGATTTAAGGATGGGGAACACAGACAGAGAGAGCTGTAATGATGCTGACGGTTGTGTTGTTTATTCTGTCATTCATGTAGATTTAATCACATCAATAATATAGAAAAAGACAGGAAGCACTTTCATGATAAACAAGGTTTTATTGACTTACATGTGAGGTGAATAAATGGGGAGATTGAAAGAAGCCCTCCTATGGTGTGATGTCTGCTAATAAAACAGCATCTTCCTTCTGAGTGATTTTAAAATGCTGGCTTTCTTCACTTCAGTCTGATTTCACTTATCCACTGCAGGCCAGCATAGGGCCAACATTCCAATAAATTATATAAAGCAACAATGATGGGAGATCTAGATGTATAAAATAAAATTTGAAAAAAGCCATTGATTAGATATATAAAACACAAAATACTTTGCAGTGCATTATGTTTGTGAAATGGTATGTTTGCAAACAATGAAATTGGCAGAGTGGATATTGCTTTTTTTTTCAAAAGCTTTACAGAATAGTAAGCACATAAAGGATCTATGGCAAAAAGTTGCTTAAATCCTGATATGGCTTATTATTGTATCTCCAAAAGCATCAGTCTTTTTTATTTGGGTGAACTGTAAAAAATCTGTTCACTTAATTATAGAGCCAATTCAGGCTCAAAAAGTTAGTGTTGATCATCATTTCATGTCAAGTTCTCTAATGTTAATATTGTTAACAGTTGCCTTACCTGTTGCTGAAAGATGTCATATCACTGAGTTTGTTAAAAAGTCAACACATTTTCGAAGCTGTGAAAGCTAACGAGCTAGTCAGACATACTCCAAATGTCGATTGAAATAAACAAACTGAAAATGTTGGTATCAGTTGGACATACAGCAACGTTATCGGTTATTAACAGAGATGATTAGTTTTAAGCCTGTCATGAGTCTGTCGGTCCATTTTTAATCTACAAGACATTCGTAGCACATTAATTATTAATAAGACAAGTCAGACACAAAAAAGTCCCAGTATGTGAGATTAGCCGTTAGCCTTCCATGCCAACCATTTTTTGCTAAGTATGTTGGCGAATTGGAAAACTTACATTGCTTTGCTCCTTCTGATGGTGTACATTGCTTTTGCTGTAGTGACAGTCTAATTTTTTTTCCATTCCTAATGACCTGGAGAAGAATGTTCACTGCCTTTTATACAGTTCGCAAGTGGTGGAATAATTATTAGCTGAATTCATTAAAAGTAGGTTGGATAGAGCCACTGCATTCAGCGTCCAAAAGTAAATTTAATCTTCTCCAGGGGAGACAGAGCATCTGTATTGAGTAGCAGGAAGTAATATTATTAATATTTGCATTTATGTGGTGCACAAGTTTCTGATAAGTTAATGACCAACTTGTGAGTTCATTGGAAGCACACCTGTGGATGTATTTTAAGGCACATCTTAAACACATTGATTCTTTAGGTCAGATGATGAAAAATCTAAAAGCAGCTGAAATATCTTAGAGAATTTTGGACCTTCATAAGTCTGGTTTGTCCTTGGGTACAATTTCCAAGTATTTGAAGGTACTGTGTCCATCTGTTTGAATAATTATACAAGGTTTAAATATCATGACCTAGTGTCCAGGTGGGGGGCCGTGTGGCTCAGTTGGTGGAGCTGGTGCACTGCATATTCTGATTGGAGTGCTGGTGCAGATTCACTTTGACTATGCTCCCATTTCTTGGTAGACTGGCAAAATGAAGCTAACGCTAATAAAGAATGTTGCTTTTTTTTCTTCTTTTTGACTTTCAAATTTTATTGTTCTCGCCACTGTTATTTAGAAATACCACCAGCAGATTCTCAGAGGAGGTAGGAACAGTTCAAATATGGAAAATAAACATAGGGGTGTATGCTAGTGTTAGCAATCCTAATAGGGCTAACAGCTATATTTGCCCATATAAATGCTAAAAACAGTAGCGGAAGTCACCATCATACAATTTTGTGGTTTTGCTAAAACTGCTGCTCTATTAAGTTGGTTGATGCAACTTTTGTCTCTCTCGTTTTATATTATGAATTTTATAAAATATGAAGCTAAAATAAATGCAATGCCAGGAGAGGGGAGGTAACCAAGTGAATATACATTAGGGATTCACATTCCCCAAGAACAAAAAAAAGAAATACAATTTCACAAAGATAATTTACTATTTCTTCTCTACATAAGAGTGTTTATGTAGAGTTTTTATGTAGAAGAAGAAGAAATTATTTTAGCTTTAAGCATTCTTTTAAATAGAAATAATGATGATCAGGACTATAGCTCATCCTCTAAACAGTTCCACACATTCACCCCTTGAAACGACAAACTTCGCAATTTAGCGTCTGATCGCGCTTTCGGTTTAGTAAACATAAATGGTCCTCTAAGTTCATAAGGAGTGCTTTTAATTTCATACAATTTCTGGACACAATCTGGGACCATGTTGTATTTTATTTTATACATTCAATTGCTAATCTTATAGTCAGCTAAGTCATTAAATTCCAAAACTTTGGAGCTGATAAACAGGTTATGAGTATGTTGATTGTAATTGGCTTTATTAATGAGACGGACTGCACGCTTTTGCAGTATAATAATTGGCTCTATGATCGTTTTGTTTTCCCTCATATCTCGGCGCAGTACGTCATATATGGCAGTATTAGCGTATTATATAAGAGGTGCAAGGACCTAGGACATAGCATGTACTTAACTTTGGATAAAATGCCAAGTGACCTGTATATTTTGGATTTAATATGGGCCACATGGGGTTGCCAGTGTAGTTTATTATCAATAATTACACCCAAGAATTTTATGTCATAGACCTGCTCTAATTGAACATTGTCAATTGTAATTTTGACAGGATTTATTTTCCGGTTGCTACAATTCATTTGGTCTTATTTATATTTAATGAGAGTTTATTGATGTCAAACCACTTTTTGAGGATCTTTAATTCTGTTTCCACTGTGGAAAGTTGTCAGAAGTTGACTGATATCCTTTCCAGAACAAACAATATTGGTGTTGTCTGCAAATAAAATGAAATGAAGAAGTTTTGATACTTTACAGATGTCGTTTATGTACTATAAAAATAATTTTGGTCCTACTATTGAACCCTGTGGTAGCCCATATGTTATCGCTTCTAACGCTGATTTTTCATTTTGTAGTTGTACATATTGATATTTATAAGAAAGGTAATTCTTTATCCAATTATTAGCAATCCATCTGATTCCTCTAGTTTTTTTAATAAAGCGTGGTGGTCAATGGTGTCAAACGCCTTTTTTAACTCTACAAATATTCCGATTGAGTGTTCCTGATTTTCTATCGCTGTTTTAATTTTTTTAACCATTAACATTATTGCAATTTCTGTATCCATTTTTACGAAATCCATATTGATTGTTTGTCAAAAGTGCATGTTTATCAAGAAAATCTCACGATACATGGTGCCATTCATCTTTTCTTTCATACGGATCAGTCGTCCTTTCCCCTTTGCATTAAAGCAGGCCCAAAGAATAATGTTTCCACCCCCATGCTTTACAGTGGGTATGGTGTTCTTGGGATGCAACTCAGCATTCTTCTTCCTCCAAATACAGCAAGTGGAGTTTATACCAAAGAATTCTATTTTGGTCTCCGTGGCATTCTCCATTCTTCCTCTGGATCATCCAGATGGTCTCTGGCAAACCCTTGGACATGTGCAGGCTTAACCTCAAGAGCTGCAGGATTTTAACCCATGATGACATAGTGTGTTACTAAATGTATCCTCTGTTACTGTGGTCCCAGCTCTCTTCAAGTCACTGACCAGTTCCCTCCATGTAGATCTGGGGTGTTTCCTCACTGTTCTCAAGATCATGTGTACCCCACAAGGTGAGATCTGACATCAACCCCCAGGTCAAGGGAGATTGTCAGTGATCTTGTATTCATTCGTTTTTTAATAATTGCTCCAAGAGATGATCTCTTCTCACCAAGCTGCTTGCCTATTGTAGATTGGCTCATCCCAGTCTTGTGCAGGTGTACAAACTTGTCCCTGCTGTAAGTGGACAGCTCTTTGGTCTTGGCCATGGTGGAGGTTGGAGTCTGATTGTTTGAACGTGTGGACAGGTGTCTTTTAAACAGGTAACATGTTCAAACAAGAGCTATTAATTCAGGTAATGAGTGGAGGATAGAATAGCTTCTTAAAGCAGAAGTAACAGGTCTGTAAAGGGCAGAATTCTTACTTGTTTTCTGTACCATTATACAGAAAAATTGTTTTAAAATCATACAATGTGATTTTCTGAATGTTTTTCTACATTCTAGCTCTTACAGTTGAAGTCTACCTATGATGAAAATTACAGACCTCTCTCATATTTTTTAAGTGGTTCAACTTGCACAATCGGTGGCTGTTAAACACATTTTTGCCCCACTGTACCTGAACCATAAATAACAAATACCTATATAATACTTTTTGGTGTGTGTCATGTTAAATCCCACATCCCTCTCCATTGTGGCAAATAAAAGAATTTAAAATGAGTTGAAGCAGACAGCTGAGTGACTGGGATTGAGGTACAACAGAGTGTGTTCTTCTTCATATCAAAGCCTCTATGCTAATCAGCTGGCTGGAAATGCGAGACAGAACGACTGTGGGCTGTATGGGTATTTGGACTACCTCACTCTGTTGTCCTGGCCAGGTAAGGCATTCTGCCAGCACCAGGTTCTTTGCCAAGCTGGAGTGGAAATGCATTCTCGTATTGTTGCACTGGCCCAATCACAGTGTTAACCTGTGGATACTACTGTCACAGAATCAATGTGAGTAAGAGAAATGTTCATGAAATCAAGGACTGAAATCCATGCGACACTCTTGGTTATATTAAGATGGACTATCATTTCCGGATTATATCTTTCCACAATTACCTGATTGAGTTTTTGTAACATATAAATTAAGGTTATTGCACCAGAGAGAAGACAGAGACAAGTCCAGTTGCTGTTGAATCGTTTAGGACCAGAAAATATCTTACAACTTAGTCCATTTTGATGAAACATAGATTAACTCTCCAGCTAACAACTTGACAGAGCAAACTAAAATATTCTTTTTCACTACTTGTCCTCCTAATAATTGGAGAATTATGGATAAGTATGGATAAGAAGGCAATGTAAAATTCAGAGAAGCAGTTGCAGGAAATGGGTGCTGTGGTTAGTGCTGTAACTTTACAGCATAAAATAACTATGATAGTAAAAATCAGTCACATACAGTGGGGCAAATAAGTATTTGGCAGCTGCGGATTGTGCAAGTTGTCCCACTTAAAAAAGATGATCGAGGTCTGTAATTTTCATCATATGTACACTTCAACTGTACGAGACAGAATCTAAAAAAATCTTCCAGGAAATCACATTGTAGGATTTTATAAGAATTTATTTGTATAACAGTGCAGAAAACAGGTATTTGGCCAATTACAAAAGTTCACTTCAGTCCTTTTTAAAGTAACCTAGGTTGGCAATGACAGAAGTCAAACGTTTCCTGTTGGTCTTCACCAGGTTTGCACACATTGTACAGTAGCAGGTATTTTGGCCCATTCATCCATGCAGACCTCTAGAGCTGTGATGTTTTTGGGTTGTCGCTGGGCAACACAGACTTTTAACTCCCTCCACATATTCTCTATTTGACTGAGGTCTGGAGACTGGCTATGCCAGACCAGAACCTTGGAATGCTTTTTATGTAGCCAATCCTTTGTTGCACGGGTGGTGTGTTTGGGGTCATCGTCATGCTGGAAGATCCAGTCCTGTTTCATCTTCAATGCCCTCACTGATGGAAGGAGGTTTTTGAAGAAAATATGATACACGGTCCCATTCATCCTTTCCTTAATATGGATCCGTCGTCATGTCCACGTAGCAGAAAAGTATAATGTTTCCACCCCTATGCTTCAATTCCGTTTATTTATATAGCCCCGATTCACAACAGATGTCATCTCAAGGCACTTTACAAGAAAGGTCATTTCAGTAACAATCACACAAACATTCCAATCAGTTTAAAGTTTTAGTTTGTTTTCTATTTAAGGAATCCCAGCAGACTGCTTCGAGTCATTCACTGGCAGTTGCGCCCCGTTGATGCAGACTCCAACCACAGCAATCCCTCAGCAATCCCTCACACTAAGCAAGCATGGGTAATCTTCACAGTCGGTATGGTGTTCTTGGGACGCAACTCAGCATCTTTTCCCCTCCAAACAGTGGCGTTTATACCAAAAGATTCTATTTTGGACTCATCTGTCCACATGACATTTTCCCAATCCTCCTCTGGATCATCTAGATGGTCTCTGGCAAACTTTAGATGGGTCTGGACATGTGCTGGCTTAAGCAGGGAGACTGCAGGATTTTAATCCATGACGATGTAGTGTGTTACTAATAGTAAACTGTGTTACTGTGGCTCCAGCTCTCTTCAGGTCAGTTTCCTCTGTTTAGGTCTGGGCTGTTTCCTCACCATTCAAGATCATGTGTACCCCACACGGTGAGATCTTGCATGGAACTTTTTCAGATTTTCAGTTATCTTGAATTTATTCTACTTTCTAATAGTTGCTCCATCAGTTGATCTCTTCTCACCAAACTGCTTGCCTGTTGTCGATTGGCTCATCCAAGTATTGTGGATGTGTACAATCTTGTTCCTGGTGTCCTTGGACAGCTCTGTGGTCTTGGCCATGGTGGAGGTTGGGGTCTGACTGTTTGAACAGTGTGGACAGGTGTCTTTTATACAGATAAGTTCAAACAGGTGCCATTAATACAGGTAATGAGTGGAGCATAGTAGAGTTTGTTAAAGCAGTAGTAACAGGTCTGTGGGGGCCATAATTCTTGCTTGGTTGTAGGTGCTAAGTACTTAGGCTATTTTCTGCACCATTATACAAACAAATTCTTTAAAAGTCATACAATGTGATTCTCTGGATTTTTCTTTTACATTCTATCTCTCACAGTTGAAGTGTACCTATAATGTTGAAACAATGAGAACCTTGATTTTTCTCACAAAAGTTATGAAGTTGTTATCTGTAACTTTTTTCTGATGTATATAGTTAGGCAGAATTATAGAATAGACACAGCACAATTTAGTATTAGTTTTTTTAAGTCCCTACTGGGTGTAATATATGTTCTGGCATTTTTTGGTAGAACCCAAGCGCTGGAAAAACTGGAGGCAGAAGATACTGAGGGTGAGGTGGAACTGACAAAGGAACTAGGAGGACTAATCAGAGGCAATTGGGAACAGCCTGAGGAGGACAGAAAGCAGCTGTGGAAGGGAGTAAACTGGTAGGTTGGGGGAAATAAACACTGGAGTAGGACTGAGACTTAAGGAAACTATAAATCGGGGTGGGGGGGGCAACTCTAATAATAGAGAACAAAATCCAAAAGCACAAAAAAATAAAGGAAAAACGAAATACAGACGAATTAATACATTCAACAGGACCTTTCAAGCAATACCAATGTATTGAATGTGGCAAAAACTGTTGAGCAATAATAGAAGAACACAAACATAAATCATACACAACACCCAAGCACCAAATTTAAGGAACATGGAACAAAATTTCATGTTTCCACTTTATTTCTGGCAGTTTTGCTGTAGGCAGTGTTTGCAAACTGTCCAAATTAATCTCTTGCAGACTACAAATTTGGCTCGAATCAGCCCACAGCAACTTTGACCTATGGATATAACTAAAGCTTGTTGGTGCATCTCAAACACATGCCAAGGGTCATGTCTTTGCTCAGAATAACAGTCTGTATGAAATGTAATATCTTTTTGAGACCAAAAACATAATGTATTTTTTTATATTTGTAAATAAAGGCAGTAAAGGGGTAAAGTGCAAAAGTTTACAGTACCCCATGTTTTATTCTGTAATTGCTCTGTAAGAGACTATTTGTTTACATTTAAAACTATTTTCCCAAACTCCCCGCAAAAGATCATGGATAATAGGAATAACCTGGATATCCACAAGCCTCATCTTCACTGTAAGTGTTTGCAGTTGTTTGGTGTAGCTTGAGAGACAAAATCATTGTACCACAACCAAATAGACCTGATAATGAAATAAACTCCAAAAAAAGGTGATTTTCTTGTGGAATGTCATTGACATAGTCAGAGGTGAGCATCTCAACAAAATATGTTTTCCTACCAAGGAAACAAAATGGAGAAAAAGGAACTGACTCATGAAAAAGAATAAGGTTTGATTATGAAAAAACAAGCTCTCATGAAGAAAGCACCAGGGCTCAAGATCAACCATTATGTTGTGGGAGAAAATGAAAACAACCTCTCAGAACTAATGTGTTCTTTTAATCACTCAAGGACATTTTGTGCACTATGCACACAAAAGACAGATTTTAGCAGGTCTTCGCTGGCTCCCTGTGCACTTTTGGGTACATTTTTTAAAATTCCACTGTTTGTCTTTAAGGCATTGAATGGCTTGGCTCCCCTATATATCACAGAGCTACTCACCACGTATACCCCGGGCAGGTTCCTATGGTCAGCTAATCAGCACTTACTACAGATTCCGAGATTCTGCTGTAAAACCTGTGGTGACCCTCCCTCTCCAATTTTTTTCAAAAATGCATATGTGCAACACACTATCTGCTCCCGAGAGGGAACGCCATGTGCACGAGAGAGCATGCACGAGCCTAGTTCACCTCATGCACGTCATTTCCACTATGTCAGACTCACTACCGGTAAGTGAAAATCTATTTACGACAAGCATCTCTATAGCTAACTTTAGCATGCTACAGGCCAATAAACAAGCTATCATCTAGCATCAAACTCATCACACACAATACACCTGAAAGTGTGCATGCGCAGAAAGCGAAAACTACATAGGGACGAGCACATACGACGGCCTTATGTAAACATATCACCAGAATGATTGACACTTAGGTGGACCAATAGTATAGGCTACCCACCCGGAAAAAGAAAATCCTCCGCTATACCTTTAAGTTACATTTAGGAAAAACTGTAACTCACTGTCACAGAGTTTGATTTAGGCAGTTTACTGACTGTGCACTGCCTGAATTAAATAATTTTTTCTTTCTTTTTTTACATGTCCTGTGTGGCAGTGTGGCACTCAGAATTGGTGTCTAACTACCAAGAAGAAGCCCAACACAGTTACATTCACAAGTGGAGCATTACGGCTTTTGGTACTCCACTTGATGTATATGTATAAGAAATCTATATTAGAAATTGCTGTGGTTTGTAATATAGTAAATGCTGGATGTATGGATCTTGTTTTAGACAAAATATTTAAAGCAAGATTTCTTGGTCCCAATAAAGATCCCACACATATTAAACAATCATTGCAAGCCAAAGAAGTGCCATCTAGATAGAGCTTTATTCAACCTCCATATGTAGGTTAAAAGGTCCTGATCAGATAACCGAACACTTTCAACTGACTTATTTCAATATACAGAAGGAGACCCTTAGTATAGCTCCTTACTTTATCGCTTAGACAGAGATTTCTGTTTATTGACTCGACCTCTCATTATCAGTCAAGGCCATTTCATTTATGGGCCATTAAATAGAGATATTCCTTACCACTGGAAGTACTGGAGCAACATCCTTAATTACTGCAGGTAAAGCCTCAAATGTTCCTATTCTAAACTACCATCACTCATGAACAAGGCACCAAAATAATTTATTTTAAAGTGGAGACCCAACATTGCACTACCATGCCTGTCTATGAATGCCACAAAGAGGATGTGTGACAAAGGGTCACCATGGTAGAGTTAAACCATCAATGAAACTGACCTCTGCGTTGACCTTCAGCAGTTCCTTCACCTTCTGTCATGCTGTTTTTGTGATATAGATTGGGATGTCTAAAAATATTGCACGCTCTATGGGACCCACTGTGAAGAAAACCAGCAAACTTTTATAGAACAAGTTCTTTCCCAAATTTAAATTATGTATGTCACTTTTGACAAACTCCTGTTTTCTGTAGTGGTGTGTGTGTGTCTGTGTGTGTGCGAGTGTGTGTGTTTGTGAATTAAAGGAGCATTGGGCAGAATTAAAAAAACGAAACTCACGAGCGACTCGGCCGGCGCTGCAAGTAACTGCAGCCACCCGCACGGGAGCGCGCACAAACGCTTCACTAAAAAAAAACATACCTCTTCACAGTGACATACTTCTTTTTCTTTGTGCCACTTTTTAGTGGGCTGTGAGCCGTTTCCCAGTTGCAGAAGAATCCATTCTCACAATTGAATCAATGGAGATCTGCAACCATTTTTCTTCCTCTTTTAAAGCTGTCGAGAACGCACAAGCAGTGTCAATTGGCGTCACACCGCCACAGCGTGGGAAATTCGGGCCCTGAACTGCAGCACATTTTGCAGCACACAGCCAGTTTAAGAAAATGGAACGATACGTGGGTGGGCTCATTATTTTTGGTTTATTTTTATTTTTTATTTTTGTCCTGTTTGGCAGTGTGGAGCTCAGAATTTGTATCCGAGTACCAAGTCGGAGCCCAACAGATTTACTTTCACAAGCGGAGCAGTACAGCTTTTGCTATAGTACTCCACTTGATATATGTGTGAAAAATCTTTATTATGAATTGCTGGGGGTTTTATTTCCTGATGTTATGGACCCGGAGACGGAAAATTAAGGGGAAGAAAGAAAGAAGATGAAGAAGAGAGGTAGGAAACAAAAAGTCATGAGAGAGGGTGAGTTGAAAATACAAGAGAGGAATGGGAACACTTTTTGCTTTTAAATTCTGACAAAACAGAAGTTGCTGTCTTTGGACCAGAAGTTCTTAAACAGAAACTGATTAGTCAATTACTTCATCTGGATGGCATTAAATTGGCCCCCAGTAATAACGTAAAGAACCTCGGCGTTATTTTTGACCGAGACTTGACATTTAAATCCCATATTAAACAGGTTTCTAGGATTTCTTTCTTTCACTTCCGGAAAATTGCTAAAATTAGAAACATCCTGTCCAGGAGTGATGCTGAGAAACTAGTCCATGCATTTGTTACCTCAAGGCTGGACTACTGTAATTCTTTACTATCAGGAAGTCCACAAAATGCCATTAAAAGCCTTCAGTTGATCCAAAATGCTGCAGCAAGAGTTCTGATGAATATTAAAAAGAGAGATCACATTTCTACTGTTTTAGCTTCCCTTCATTGGCTCCCTGTTAAATCCAGAATAGAATTTAAGATCCTTCTTCTTACATACAAAGCCTTTAATAATCAGCTCCATCATACATCAGAGATCTAATTGTTCCATATGTTCCTAACAGAGCCCTTCACTCTCAGACTTCAGGTTTACTGGTGGTTCCTATGATTTCTAAAAGTAGAATGGGAGGCAGAGCTTTTAGTTATCAGGCTCCTCTCCTGTGGAACCAGCTCCCGGCTTTAGTCTGTGAGGCAGACACTCTGTTTTCTGTGGAACGTGACTCCAAATTATTATAGGAAAATGTGCCTATTTGTGGATTTTTTCTTAGAGCTGTTGGAAATATCCAAAAGAAAATGTAGCTTGGGAAGCTACAGTACAAAAATCTAATGGTACTTGACACCAATTGGTTTTTGCAAAGCAGCCAATCGAGCAAGGCAAGGCAATTTTACTTGTATAGCACACTTTCAACAACAGGGTAATTCAAGGTGCTTTACATGATTTGGTGATAAAGAAAAACATAGAATATAACATTGGGAATTAAAAGCAGCAATTTAGCATGAAACACACACAACACATGATACACAATAAAGCATGAAAAACAGCAATAAAGCATGAACACATATGATACATATAACATTAATCATTTACTCCAAGGCAGTTCTAAACAGATACGTTTTTAGTTTTCAGTTAAAGCAGCTCAGTGTTTCAGCAGCTCTGCAGTTGCCAGGAAGTCTGTTCCAGATAATGGGAGCATAGAAAATTTAAGCTGCTTCTTCATGTTTGGTTTTTAGTCAAGAGATGTTTGGTAGGCTAGAGTTGGAGGACCTGAGTGGTCTGGGTGGTTGGTACAGTGACAAAAACATATTCAACATATTTTGGTGCTAAGCCATGCAATGATTTATAAACTAGTAGGAGTATTGGGAAGTCTATTCTCTAAACAACAGGAAGGCTCTATAAGGACTTTAGAACTGGGGTATTGTGCTCTACTTTCCTGGTTCTAGTGATGACTCGAGTAGTAGCCTTCTGGATCAGCTGCAGCTGTCTGATTGACTTTTTAGGCAGACCTGTGAGGACACTGTTGGAGTAATCAATCTGACTAAAGATTAAAGGAGTGCCATTTATTTTCCTTGGCTGCACCCTTAAGAGCAGAAACTAGGAAGACTATTGGTATTAGCTTCTGAGGTAGTGGTGACTGTTTCCACGGTGCATAATAATGCATATTTGAGGTATATTTGGCCCTTAACTATTAGATTTCCCGAATTGCGCTGCTCATGGTGGCAGCAGTAGCTCTGTTACTTTGGTTCTGTTCGTTTTTCTCTTTAAAATGTTATTCCTCCATTTCTGGCAGAAACATTTTTTGGACAACTGTTATCTGGTTTTGAATGCAGTGCAGCTGGAAGGATTTTTGTTATGATGCACAACCATGGCAACAAGGTTGTTTACACTGTGGGAAAGTTGAATAACACCACAAAAGCTCAAATAATACCTCAACTGCAGCTACACAACCCTGATGAGTTGAAAAGGAGATACCATGGATACAGAGCAGGAGCAAAGAGAAGAGAGAAAATGGAGGTTCAAACCATCTCCATCAATCATATTGGGCAATGTGAGATTGTTGGCAAACAGGCTGGATGCTGAGGACCCTCTGGAGATTACTGTGCAAAAAAAGATTCTTCATTGAATGAACATTATGGACAGCCCTGAGCATCCTCTACATCAGAATGTCATACAACTAACAGAGTGTCTTCAATCAGAGACTTCTTAAGATCTGCAGAGCACTACAGGAGATCATCCCTCCCAACGGCCATCAGCATCTACAACAAATCTTTAAAGAAATCTGGATAAGGAGTTACACCAACATTTAATTTACCTTTGGGATTAATAAAGTAATTTGAATTTGAATTGAAATAGGCAGTTATAAGCATCTTTAGAGGGGGTAATCACGCCCCACCATTTGAGAAGCGCTGCTGTAGAGGTTATTGTCATGAGGTTTTGGATTTTTCATGACTTTTTATGGGGGGTTTGATGTTCTGGAGGCTGAATCCGAGCTCCGCTGCCACACTGGAGACTGAAATCAAATGCCACTTCAGGCAAAGTTTTGATATGAGGGAATATTTCCCCAACTGAAGTGATCAGAAGTTGGAAACACTCTGAACGAGCCATTTCCTGACCCGCAAGCTATTGCTTCACCGGGTGGAAATTCAGCAGCATGCATCGGTGGTTGGTACGATACCAGATGCTTGGGAGCGACGCACTCCAAATCCTCAGTAACTCTTCAACATGCTGTCATCTACCGGTTAGCAAGGTCCATTGAGCAAGGTTTCCAGGTCTGAGATGATGCTCTGATGCTCTCGGGGAAATCTTTTTTTTTTTTGATTGATTGATTTAGTTACCTCTACTTCTATGGGCTCAATATAAGGTCAGATATCGGTATATAAGATATAAGATAGGATGGTGACAGATCACACTGTCCAATCAGAGAGCAGGCCACTTCCTGTCTCCAGACTCTTAAAAGGGAGTAGAGATTCAACATGGATGACGACACGAGTACCTCTGCAAATCAGGTGGGCTATTATATGATAAATCAAATTTAACCGTTGTATTGTCACTTACCTGAAACATTAAATATGACATGTATTCCCATAGCATCCTAAATAATAGCCCACCTGATTCACAGATGTACTTGCATCGCCGTCCATACTCTCCTTTAAGAGTCTGGAGCGCTGTGGAAAGAAAATAAGTTGCCTGCTCTCTGATTGGACATTGTAATCTGTCCAACCAATCGGAGAAGTATGTAAAGATCGTGCTAAAATTCGCAACCGCAACTTCAGAGTCTCTCACGTAGCTTTATGCTGCGCATCTCGAAACAGGATGTTTGCAGAATAACTTATATTATTCTTTCAAATGCAAACCTTTATTTACAACCATGCAAACCTCTTTCTGCACATTTGCAAACTGGATATTTTTGGACAGATTGAAAAACAGTAGATTGCTAAACTTGATTTATGAAGTTTGCAAAACTTGATTTATGAAGTTGAACTGTGAAATTATGTGCAAACTTTATGACCTTATATTGAGCCCATATACTCCTTGTGTAAAGTTGAAAATGCCTGCACAGTAGTCAGAGGTGTGAATACTAATCTGTCAAAATGACGGACGCCCTTCAGATTTTTCTTTTATCATTCTAAAAAACCAGTAAAATATGGAGAATATGTGGTTAATGCGACCCCTGGGCCCAACTATAAATCTTTGGAGTGTACCTTGGTTTATTTTTATTGGAATGGCGCACTGCCATGTAAATCAATAAAAAAAAAGAGTTGTAGGTTTCCTTATAGTTCAATGTAGAAAGCTTTTAGCACCAGATACCCAGGATGTTTTTTTACTTTCTAGTTACTGAAGTGATTTCCAAAACCTGACAGAAAATCCTTGATTCTGCTCTGGTAGTTTCTCTTGGAAATTATGTTAGAATTTTTGGTCTTGTATATTAAATGCATATTTAATTTTTAATATTTTTTTTCTTTAAAGTTTACTCTCCAGCAGAAAGAAGTAATTACCCTGAGGTCTTATTTATGGAACAGTAATGGGTGGGAGGAGGTTTGCAGGGAAGAATAGAACACAAGCAATATTATTCATTCAGCAAACATGCATTCGATTAGTTTGAAAAATTAACAGTGTTTAAGACTGCATTAAGGTGGCTTATTTGTCATAGTTCTTAGGTGTTTGTGTTTTGTTAGATCTTTTCCTTATTTAGTTCTATTATCATCTTAGGTTATTCCTTGTCTTAATTAGTTATTTCTGGCACTTTCTTGTTTCTGTATTTCTCCTTGCTCTTAGATGTTTTTCACCCTTGCTTCTGTGTCCACCTTCTTATTTGTATTTATCTTAAGATAGTTTTCTTATTTATTTCTCCCTTCTGTTCTCCAGTGTTTCCTTAAAGATTCCTCCCCAGACATATTATCTTTGCTTTATAGTTTCTTTAGAGTTTTCTGCCTCCCTAGCCATTCTACCTTCTGTCCCAGTTGTTGATTATTTCCACCTGCTCTCTCCCTCTCACCTGCATCTGCTCTCACTAATTGGTCATTGGTCTTCTCTGTCACTTCCTCATTCCCTCCTCAGTATATATTCAGCTCTCCTTCAGTCACTACTCGCTGGTTCGTTGTAATTTTTCCCTTCCTGGTTCCTCCCTTCCCTGTTGCCTTACATTCATCCCTGGTCTGTCTTCCCGCGTTCCCTGGTTTCCCCCGTGATTATTATAAATTTGCAGATTATTATTTAATTAAATCTAAGTTCCTTAACGTTCTGCATTTGGGTCCTCTTTGAAACCGCTAACTTGACATTATTATCCAAATACTGGCATGATGAAAATAGTATATCAAAGTAATTTTTAGAAGGAGGTCTCTTTTTACTCTTCACTTTTTTACTTTTCACTGCCATCGCTGCCTTTTACTCTTATGCCATTTTCATTTTCTTACTCTCAAGGTTTCGTATCTCTTAACCAAACAGTTGTAACTGTGTAATTGGATATGCTGAGATCCCTAATGAAGCAGCTGACGGCCCTCTGGCTGTCCTGTCTTCTGCTATAAAGAAATGTGCTGACAGTGTAACAAAGAAGTTATGCTCGAACTTTAGTGACGCTGCTGTAAAACTTTCAGCCTTTATCCAACTGAACAGTAACGTGTATGTCATTGCTGGTTTAGAAATATTCATGTTTACTACACTCCTCTGTTACCAATCTCTGAAAATATATTTATTTGGGTAAGAACAAAAACACAACAAAATCACTGGAAGCCTGATAATGTTTTCCAACTCTAACTGTAAAAGATACTGCCTACAAGTTCCTCAGGGATGCAGATGTTCCAGAAGATTGCCTAAAAGAAACAATCTGAAAACCTAAGTCATAAACCTTTAAAGGAAATAAGAATTACAATAGACGATAATCACATTTTGTTTTTCTCAATGTAGATCTGCAATTTCTTACATTAGAACAAACTTTAAAAAGCTCACGGAATTACTATATAAGGTTTGACAGATTTTCTTAATGTGATTTTTTTTTTTTTTTTTTTTTTTTTTTTGTGGGGTTGTGATAAAATGAAATGCAATATATTCCCAAGTATAGACAGGGTTCATACATTCATCAAAAACCTGTGAAAATTGAAAATCCAATTTCCAGGCACTGGAAAGGTTTTGGAGATTTGTAGGTCCTGAGAAAGTTTTGGAATTTTACAAAATCTATGTTCAAACCTTTAAAAATAATGCTAAATAAATAAGAAACGGATCAATAAATAAAAGTGGGGGTCTTGTACATTTTTACTCAGGCAGATGACACGCCTCCCTCCGAGGCCCTTAGATGAAGCTCAACGGAGCTAATGCTTAGGCAGTCCGGCGCATGCAAGCTAAAATGAAGGGTTCAAAATGCCAGGGAAATGTAGTATGTAGTAGTAAGTTGTAGCTACAACAATAGAAAAATCATTCCAGCTGTTGGGTTGCCTGGTTCGCTGCTAATACGCTCAGTGAGCAGCCTGAACTGTGTCCAGTGAGGAATGTATTTTAGAGGAGTTTAACTGACAGCTAAAGTTGGCAAGTGAGGTAGCTTACCGATCCAGGAGGAAAGTCGTAGTTTCCGCGTGTGTTTGATGCCACGGAAATGTTTTATGTGGGTCCATTTATTGTAGGTTTCACCTAAAACTACTCTAGCTTCTGTTCTTCTCCGGTCACTCCTCTCCTGAGATGGATAACGATATCTCCTCCAGGGCTCTGAAGCAGCTGCTTGACTTGCAGACTCAGCCATTTTTCCCAATACCAGCCGAGTTGAACGACCATGTAGTTGGATCATAAAGACCGTATCTGGCAACCTGCGGCCGCTACTGGCTGGTAGATGTAAACATACCGTCATTGTTGTGCCCGTTAAAAATTTATATTTTATTATATTTTAATTCAAATAATTTTTCAAGGAAATGTTTTACTTTCATTTTGCACCCTTTGAAACACTCGTGGAGGTATTTTTAAAAAAAATATAGCTTTTTATGAAATTGTTCCATATTTAACCATTAAGTTAAAAAAAACAATTTCAGTGAACAAGTGTTTAGCAACTCATTGGGGCTGCAGTTGACACTTTGAAGGCGAACTTTAAGTCAAAAAGTATTGACCAGTATGTTTTCGACAAGAGAACAGCATAAACTTTAAAATTCAAATGGGTTTGGCATTTAAAAATTTAAAAAATATATTGTTTAAGTTAAATCTGCAAAAAACTGAAGCGTATTGCATTCACTGAAAAAATAAAAATAAAAAAGCTGTTTTTGCAACTTAACGAGATGTTTTACAAAAAATCAATACCTAATGAATAAATTTCTGAATAAACGAGATACATTTTTCCAAATAAATAAAACTCACTGTTTTCTGAATTAGCGAGATAAACTGTGGGGCACAGAAAATCCGATACGGCAGTACACCTGAACAAGCACAAATTTCTCAGGTGTCTGTGCAAAGTTGACCAAATAATAAGCCTAATAATCCTATCTACATTGTTTAGAGACAAGGTTATTTCCCAGTTTCTCAATCCCAAAACAAAGTAAAAGTGAATTAAACTCAACAAACGGGACCTGCAGTGGACAGATGACCTGCAGGGTGTACAATACCTTTCGCCCCATGACCACTGAAGATTGGCACCAGCCCCCCCTAATCCTGCAAAGGATAAGAGCTATGGGCTATAGACAATGAATGGATAGATGGAAATGGGACATGTCTGAATTTCTCTTACTTATTAGTCAGTTAACATCCTTCCATCAATCCATCGTCTATACTACTTATCCTTGCAGGGGAGTGGTGCGGCTGGTGCCTATCTCCAGCAGTCATCGAGCAAAAGGTGGGGTACACCCTGGATATGTCGACAGTCTATCGCAGGGCAATGCCCCCCACAGTTTATCTTCTTATTTCAGGAAAAACAGAGTGGTATTAGTTTTGTTTATTTGTAAAACTCATTTTGTTCAGAAAAACAGAGCTTTTTTTCCCCAAGTGAATGCAATATGCTTCCTGTAGCAAAATTATCCTGATAACACTTTAAATTGATGTATGAATGTGTTAATTTTGGTCATGGAAAATTGGTTAAAGCTTATGGAAAAGTCATGGAAAACTTTAACTGGAAAGCTGTACGAACCTGGTATAGACAGCTCCCCATGGATCCAGATTAATCAATTCTGGAGGCTGAAGCTAAAAACTAGTCCATCAGAAACCAAGACCAAAGCGGTCTTTTACCATACTAAAACAACTCCAATCTCAAAATGTCACATCATTTTATGCACATATGACTCTATAGGTGTCTCTATAGGCCCCTCCCTGGGCTGCCACCTTATCGTGGTGGAGGGGTTTGAGTGTCCCAATGATCCTAGGAGTTATGTTGTCGGGGGCTTTTGCTCCTGGTAGGGTCACCCATGGCAATTTGGTTCTAGGTGAGGGATCAGACAAAGTGCAGCCCAAAAGACCCCTATGATGAAAACGACAGACGGACTCAGTGTTCCCTCGCCCGGACGCGGGTCACCGGGGCCCCCCTCTGGAGCCAGGCCTGGAGGTGGGGCACGTTGGCGAGCGCCTGGTGGCCGGGCCTTTACCCATGGGGCCCGGTCGGGCTTAGCCCGAAGAGGTAACATGGGCCCCCCTTCCCATGAGCTCACCACCTGTGGGAGGGGCCATAGGGGTCGGGTGCTGTGCAGGATGGGCGGCGGCCAAAGGCGGGGACCTTGGCGGTCCGATCCTCGGCTGCAGAAGCTGGCTCTCGGGACGTGGAATGTCACCTCTCTGGTGGGTAAGGAGCCGGAGCTGGTGTGCGAGGTTGAGAGGTTCCGACTGGACATCGTCGGACTCACCTCGGTGCACGGCTCTGGCTCTGGAACCCGTCTCCTCGAGAGGGGTTGGACTCTCTTCCACTCTGGGGTTGCCCCCGCTGAGAGGCGCCGAGCTGGGGTGGGCATACTTGTTGCCCCCCATCTCGGCGCCTGTACGTTGGGGTTTACCCCGGTGAACGAGAGGGTAGCCTCCCTCCGCCTTCGGGTGGGGGGACGGGTCCTGACTGTTGTTTGTGCTTACGCGCCAAACAGCAGATTAGATTACCCACCCTTCTTGGAGTCTTTGGAGGGGGTGCTGGAGAGTGCTCCTCCTGGGGACTCCCTTGTTCTGCTGGGGGACTTTCCACGCTCACGTGGGCAATGAGAGTGAGACCTGGAGGGGTGTGGTTGGGCGGAATGGCCCCCCCGATCTGAACCCGAGTGGTGTCTTGTTATTGGACTTCTGTGCTCGTCATGGATTGTCCATAACGAACACCTTGTTCAAGCATAAAGGTGTCCATATGTGCACTTGGCACCAGGACACCTTAGGCCGCAGCTCAATGATCGACTTGGTTGTCGTCTCATCTGATCTGCGGCCGCATGTTTTGGACACTCGGGTGAAGAGAGGGGCAGAGCTGTCCACTGACCACTACCTGGTGGTGAGTCAGCTCCGATGGTGGGGGAGGACGCCGGACAGACCTGGAAGGCCCAAACGTGTTGTGAGGGTCTGCTGGGAACGTCTGGCAGAGTCTCCTGTCAGAAGGAGCTTTAACTCACACCTCCGGCAGAACGTTGAATACGTCCCGGGGGAGGCGGGGGACATCGAGTCCGAGTGGACCATGTTCCGCGCCTCCATTGCCGAGGCGGCTGACCAAAGCTGTGGCCGCAAGGTGGTCCGTGCCTGTCGCGGCGGCAACCCCCGAACCCGCTGGTGGACACCGGCGGTAAGGGATGCTGTCAGGCTGAAGAAGGAGTCCTACCGGGTCTTTTTGGCTTGTGGGACCCCTGAAGCAGCTGATAGGTACCGACAGGCCAAGCGGGATGCGGCTCGGATGGTTGCTGAGGCAAAAACTCGGGCGTGGGAGGAGTTTGGAGAGACCTTGGAAAACGACTTCCGTACGGCTTCGAAGCGATTCTGGTCCACCATCCGGCGTCTCAGGGGGGGAAAGCGGTCTGCCACCAACACTGTTTACAGTGGGGATGGTGTGCTGCTGACCTCGACGCGGGACGTTTTGGGTCGGTGGATGGAATACTTCGAAGACCTCCTCAATCCCACCAGCACGCCTTCCAATCTGGAAGCAGGGTTTGGGGACTTGGGGTCGGGCTCTCCAATCTCTGGTGTTGAGGTCACCGAGGTCGTTAAAAAGCTCCTCGGTGGCAAGGCTCCGGGGGTGGATGAGATTCGACCGGAGTTCCTCAAGGCTCTGGATGTTGTGGGGCTGTGTTGGTTAACGCGGCTCTGCAATATTGCGTGGACATCGGGGGCAGTTCCCTTGGATTGGCAGACCGGGGTGGTGGTCCCCCTGTTTAAAAAGGGGGACCACAGGGTGTGTTCCAACTACAGGGGGATCACACTTCTGAGCCTCCCTGGTAAGGTCTATTCAGGGGTTCTGGAGAGGAGGGTCCGACGGATAGTCGAACCTCGGATCCAGGAGGAACAATGCGGTTTTCGTCCTGGCCGTGGAACACTGGACCAGCTCTACACCCTCAGCAGGGTCCTGGAGGGTGCGTGGGAGTTCGCCCAACCGGTCTACATGTGTTTTGTGGACTTGGAGAAGGCGTTCGACCGTGTCCCTCGGGGGGCCCTGTGGGGGGTGCTCCGGGAGTATGGGGTACCGGGCCCCTTGATACGGGCTGTTAGGTCCCTGTACGACCGGTGCCAGAGTTTGGTTCGCATTGCCGGCAGTAAGTCGGGCTTGTTTCCAGTGAGAGTTGGACTCCGCCAAGGTTGCCCTTTGTCACCGATCCTGTTCCTAACTTTTATGGACAGGATCTCTAGGCGCAGCCAAGGCGTTGAGGGGATCCGTTTTGGTGGCCTCAGGATCGGGTCTCTGCTTTTTGCAGATGATGTGGTCCTGTTGGCTTCATCGGAGCGTGATCTACAGCTTTCGCTGGAGCTGTTCGCAGCCGAGTGTGAAGCGGCTGGGATGAGAATCAGCACCTCCAAATCCGAGGCCATGGTCTTGAGCCGGAAAAGGGTGGGGTGCCTCCTCCGGGTCGGGGATGGGGTCCTTCCCCAAGTGGAGGAGTTTAAGTATCTGGGGGTCTTGTTCACGAGTGAGGGAAAAATGGAGCGGGAGATCGATAGACGGATTGGTGGGGCATCTGCAGTTATGCGGGCGCTCTACCGGTCAGTCGTGGTGAAGAGAGAGCTGAGCCAAAAGGCGAAGCTCTCGATTTACCGGTCGATCTACGTTCCTACCCTCATCTATGGTCACGAACTCTGGGTGGTGACCGAAAGAACGAGATCACGGATACAAGCGGCTGAAATGAGTTTCCTCCGCAGAGTGTCTGGGCTCTCCCTTAGAGATAGGGTGAGAAGCTCAGTCATCCGGAGGGGGCTCAGAGTAGAGCCGCTGCTTCTCCACATCGAGAGGAGTCAGTTGAGGTGGCTCGGGCATCTGGTCAGGATCCCTCCTGGACGCCTCCCTGGTGAGGTGTTTCAGGCACGTCTCACCGGGAGGAGGCCCAGGGGAAGGCCCAGGACACGCTGGAGGGACTATGTTTCTCGGCTGGCCTGGGAGCGCCTTGGGGTTCCTCCCGAGGAGCTGGAACAAGTGGCTGGGGAGAGGGAAGTCTGGGTCTCTTTGCTTAGGCTGCTGCCCCCGCGACCCGACCCCGGATAAGCGGAAGAAAATGGATGGATGGATGGATGGATGACTCTATAGGTATTTGAGCTGTCATCATGTTTGAGTTTGAGGGTTATTTACAGAGAAGCTGATGATTATAAACACAGGGAATTGTGGTTGGAGGTGGTGTGCCTCTAAAAGTCTTCCTGTGTGAAACACATACTGTTAATAGAACATGTAAAGCAGTTCCAGTCAGAGTAACTATGTGACCTAAAAAGTAAAGTGAAGTTAAAAAAAGCTAAAGTATAACTGTTAAAATAAAAGCTGTTTCATTATATTATGTATGTTTTCTAATGTCTTAGAATTCCGCTGCTCCATTGATCATAATGGGTAAGGATCATATTCCAGACTCCACCGTCTCTCTGCTCAGCTTTCAAACTATACAACCAGAAGTATGGTTCAAAGAGGGGCGACAAAAGCAAATGAGATGGATTAGCAGTGCTTGTCAACAACTGATGGTGTCATTCTGGACATGTTTCTGTGGAAGATCGTCTCTGCTGCCCAGATATTGAGCTGTTAGCATGTCATGACAGTCATGAGACTGTTATACAGCGACAGTCCACAGCACCACCATTCACAATGACTCTTTGAAGACACTTGGATGGTATGAGTCATGACAAAATGTAATTTCCCTTTCGGCTAAATGAAGTAGTTTTGAATTTAATTA
This sequence comes from Valencia hispanica, assembly GCA_963556495.2. NCBI lineage: Eukaryota > Metazoa > Chordata > Actinopteri > Cyprinodontiformes > Valenciidae > Valencia > Valencia hispanica. The sequence goes on along the minus strand of OY747709.1, from coordinate 12,938,639 downwards.
AAGTACTTTTAATTCAATTCAATTCAGTTTTATTTATATAGCACAACAGATGTCATCTCAAGGCACTTAACAAGAAGTCATTTCAATATTAAACTAAGGCTCAATGTCAGTTCTTTATTTTCTGAAGGGAAACATACAGTGTGTGCCTTGCTTTAAATGTTTGGTTAGGTTTTGGCTATACTTACATTATCCATTCATCCGTCCATCTATCCATCCATCCACCCATCCACTGTCCCACTTGTACTTGTAGTGGAGCTGGTGCCTGTCCCCCAGCGGTCAATGGGTGAGAGGGTACACCCTGGACAGGTCCATTCCATCACAAGGCATTACAGAGGCACACAGGACAAAGCCATGTACACACACATTCATACTTCAGGGCAATTTAGTGAGACTAATTAACCTTATAGTCATGTTTTTTGCCTGAAAAAGGAAGCTACAGTACCTGAAGAGAACCAACATATGCAGAGAGAGAACATGTAAACTCCAAGGAGAAAGACCTCAAGCTGGGATTCCAACCCAAGACCTTCTTGTTGCAACACATCAGTGCTACCAACCTTGCAGCCTTAGTTACATTACGGGAAACAGAAAAACTAATAAAAGCACTCTTATGGCGCAGTTTAATTTGTTAGTGAGTAGCTGTTTTATGCCTACAGGCAGCTGGGTTTTCACTAATGTTTGTTTTCTATAAATTTTACTGTTGCCATTTGAAGTTGGTAATTAAGGTTGACATACAGTAGTGCAAGCTTCGGAGTTTTAAGTTGCAGAATGATCCTTACATAAAGTTTTCATTTGATTCACATTCTTATTTGTGCTCCCCATGCTGTTTGTTCTTGCTGTCGCTACATGTGCTACCTTTTAAACATTGCATGGCAGAACATAGAGTAGAGCTACACAGGAAATGGATTCTACTGCAACAGATTTGTAATAGAATAAATACATAAAAGGTATTTTCACAGCAACTTACAGAAAGATGTACACCAATATAAGATAAATCCATAAACTTTAATACAATATAATTAATAATAACACAGGGGAATTTAACCTACTGTTACAGAAATATTTAAATTTCAAGGTTATCTGAATTAATTAAGTAATTATTAGTAAAGGCACCTGGGGAATATGGCATCATTATTAGAGTCAGGGTAGAGGGCTTTCACCTACTCTGATCTACCTGCATCACTACTCTGATCTTCCCACAGCACTACCTAGAATCAAATCCAAAACAGATTCTGAAACCTTATGATAAAAAACTGTCAATTTTAAAGTATGAGCTGGACATACTTTTTGAATGATTTGACTTATTCAACCATTAATCCATTGTATTCCACTTATCCAGGATTGGGTTGCAGGGTCAGCAGCTTAAGCAGACAGACCCAGACTTCCCTCTCCCCAGGCACTTGGGTCAGCTCCTCAGGGAGAATCCCAAGGCGTTCCCAGGGCAGCCAAGAAACATAGTGCCACCAATGTTTCCTGGGTCTTCCTCTGGGTCTCCTTTCAAAGAGACTACCTAAAACACCTCACCAGGGAGGTGTTCAGGCAGCATCCTGACCAAATGCCCGAACCACTTTAGCCGACTCCTCTTGATGTGGAGGAGCAGCGGCTCTACTCAGCGCCCCTCCTTGATCACCGAGCTTTTCACTCCATCTCTAAGGAAGAGCCCAGATACACTGGGGAGGAAGCTAATTTCAGCCGCTTTTATCCGTAATCTCGTTGTTTTGGTCACTACCCAAAGCTTGTGACCATAGATTCAATTCAATTCAGTTTATTTATATACCGCCAATTCATAACAGATGTCATCTCAAAGCACTTTACAAGAAAAGTCAGTTCAATACAATCATACAAACATTCCAATAAGTTTAAAGTTTTAGTTTGTTTTCTATTTAAGGAATCCCAGCAGATTGCATCAAGTCATTGACTGGCAGTTGCTCCCCGTTGATGCAGACTCCAACCACAGCAGTCTCTCAGCAATCCCTCATACTGGACAAGCATGTAGCGACAGTGGAGAGTAAAAACTCCCCCTTTAACAGGAAGAAACCTCCAGCAGAACCTGGCTCAGTACGAGCAGCCATCTGCCACGACCGTCTGGGGGTTTGAGAAGACAGAGCAGAAACACAGAAAGACCAAAGTGCTCTGTTAGGAACATATATAACAATCAGATCTCTGATGTATGATGGAGCTTGATTATTTGTAATGTAATGTATTAATATGTAAGAAGGAGGATCTTAAATTCTATTCCGGATTTAACACGGAGCCAATGAAGGTAGGCTAAGACAGACATCCTGGATGAGGGTAGGAACATAGATTGACTGGTAAATCGAGAGCTTTGCCTTTCGGCTCAGCTTTCTCTTCACCACGACAGAACGGTACAGCACCCGCATCACTGCACCAATCTGCTTATCTATCTCCTGCTCCATTTCTACCTCATTCATGAACAAGACCCCAGATGCCTAAACTCCACCAATTGGGGCAAGACGTCATCCCTGACCCAGAGAAGTCACTCTATCCTTTTCTGGATCAAGACCATGGTCTCAGATTTGGAGGTGCTGATTCCCATTCCAGCTGCTTCATACTCGGCTGTGAACTGCTTCAGCGAAAGCTGAAAATCACGTCTTGATGAAGTCAACAGAACCACTTAATGTCCTAAAAGCAGAGATTAGATCCTTATAGGTCACCAACACCCCTCAACACCTTGGCTGCGTCTAGAAATGTCATGAACAGAATCTATGTCAAAGGTCAAAAAATTGCAAAAATGGAGGAGTCCAACTCTCACCAGACACAAGCCCGACTCACTGCTGGCAATGCGTACCAAGCTCTGACACTGGTCGTACAGGGACCTAACAGCCCAATGAAGGGGCTGGTACCCCCATACTCCTGGAGAACAGGACTCCCCGAGGGACACGGTAGAAAGCCTTCTCCGAGTCCACAAAACACATGTAGACCGGTTGAGCGAACTCCCACAAATCCTCCAGGACCCTGCTAAGAGTGTAGGACTGGTACAGTGTTCCACGGCCAGGACAAAACCACATTGTTCCTCCTGGATCCGAGGTTTGACTATCCGTCAATTCATTTAGTTAAATAGCTGGAAGGGTTTGGTCACCTAGCCAGTTTTCAAACTTGAGCCACTTTGTTAATCCAAAAATAATTTTCATTTTATCATTACAGCTCATTTATAGATCACAAAGAGTTTTGAAAGGATGGGAGGAGAGAACACAAGAACATTTGGTGCTTTAAACACCCTATTATTCGATCCGCTGGTTCTTTTACACTCAGATCTGACCTGATTGTATCTGTAAACAACTGGGTAGATTTGAGCAATTTACTGCAATTGTTTAGAACACAGCTAGGCATGCTGCCCGTATTTGCTTAATGAATCTTGCTAATGATTTTCATAACACCAGACAGAAGGTGGTGAATTATAAAAACTATTAGTTCAAAGATGCTGCAGCTCACAGAATTGATGGTAATTTAGTGTGCACTCAAGGAACACTAATTCTTTGGTTCTAGGCCCATTGTATCCTATGTTCCCAGGTAGAATTAGCGAAAGACAAAGCAGAGTCTTCACCCGACAAGCTGGCTACTCACATTGCTTTTTACAAACTGTGGCAGAGAACAAAGCCTCTGCACATGGCTGAGATTTTTCATTGATTTCTTTTAGACTTGAATTAGTACCGGGGTTATAATATGACCTGCTACTTACAGAGCATGCCCAGTGACATCAAAAGAAGCGTTGAGGTAGTGGTGGCAGCCCCCAGCTATTTAATGGAGAACCTATTAAATTCATTCTCTACTTAGATGGCAAATCCATGCGAATCTGATCCAACACCTACAATTGCATCATCTGATGAACTTTATTTTTCTGTTGATGTGTTTGCATAGGGAAGAGTTTGCTAGAATTACTAAGCTAATGCTAGCACACGTCATCTCTGCATATATGTGATGTCTGACTTTCCAGGCAATCATTTTAAAGCATTTTTTATATCTTTATGTTAACAATGAAGAAAATCGAGTAACACATTTTTACAACTATTACTTTTCAATTGTGATCAGTTAGTTTTGTTTCAATGTTAAAAGTAAAGAAACATGTTCAGTGGTGTGAAAAAGTGTTTGCCCTCTTCCTCATTTCTTTTTTTTTTGCATGTTTATCACACTGTTTGTTAAATGTTTCAGATCATCAAACTAATTTAAATATTATTGTTAAATAACAAAAATGCAATTTTTAAGTGAAGGTTTTTATTATTAAGGGATAAAAAAAATCTCGTTTTTTCTTGTGTTTAAAGTTCCCATTGCTCTGGCCCCCGAAAATTCACTCTTAGCCCCACTCTTGCAATCATTATTTTTTCTCTCTCTCTTGGTTTGTTAGAAATCTGACATCTCCTTATCCCTCACATATTTAGGTATGCTTTCGTGTGTATACAGAGAGCCATTCTGTCAATGAGAGGAAATCCAAAGACCAATCACAAGTGAACATTCAAGAGTATAAGTGTTTTGTTCCATTTTGGCAGTTTGTCTTCACAGACCTTGTGATGCCTTCATATGTTTGTGTGAGTGATTTCAGTAAAGTATCTCAGCAGATGTTCCACCTACCTCACCCCCCTACACATACATATTTATTTTTAATCTTAGGTTGTCATGCTTTATAAGTTATGTGTTTTTTTGATTTGCACCAAAAAATAGAAATGCAAAAGTGTTTTTAAAAACGGGAAAAGATTAAAAAAAAAACTCAATAAGCCTGCAATAAAACATGCAGTTATTAGATAAATGCACACAGTTCTCCAACCCATATTTATCACCAATGTGTGACCAAGTGCTGCTGACCTCAGAAACATTTGCTCCAGTAGTGTCCCACCCCTGAAAGACCGATCTCAAGTAGCTATTGTAGGTATTGCACTGACCATGAACACAAGGTTGGAGTAAGAAAATGAAAAGTGCAGCATACTGTAGCTTTTTAAAAGATAGTAAATGAATAGGCAGAAAAGTCACAAGAAATACTGTTACAGATATTGTGTATCCAAAATTTTACTCCCTGATCAATAGACAAAGAGCTGGTCCTCAGGCACTCTGCAGGAACATGACTGACTACCCTTGCCCCTGATCCAGTCTTTTATCTTTACACAATGCTTTGAGAATGTGCGGGTATTGTCTTCTCCCATTGGCTGGTGGATTCTCAAACGATCTTGGTTTGGGTGGAGTCTTTAACCACTGTGAAGTGTTAATTTTCCCTAGCAACTGTTCCACCCCTATCTCACCAACATGTATCTCCTTTTTAAGGGAGTAAACAATATGATGTTATTCAGCCTTATCATGACTGCCTTCCTAAAGCAAGCAGTTAAGTCTGTTTCCTGTTATGACACTTCTCAGTGCATTACCGCAAATGTACTTTTGCAAAATACTATACTTTGTGTTTCTAATAAATAACTCAAAGTAAATGTTGGAATATTAAATGAAAAATAAAGCCAATAACATATTCTTTTTAATACTAAATAAGGACATTTTCCTTTCAATACTCACCCACAATCTATACATACCTGGCATGCTTGCTAAGGAATCTGTACATTTACGTCTGCTACGTAAATCAGAAAATCAACAAGAAATCATTCAGGACCAATGTGCACCAAAGAACCCTGTGGAATTGTGTTAATGGACGTAACAAGTTCAACAGCACTCTCCAGCTCCTTAAGAGGGATTCCAAGGTGTTTTCATCTGAGAAGAGAAATAGAAAGTTTGCAGGCTGTCCTTGGTTCTCCTCCAGTGTCAATAACACCTTTAAAATGAGACACCCTAACCCATTACCTGCACTACCTAAGGCTCCCTTTTCAATAGAAAGGAGGATCAGCACTGGTAAATAACTTCTTATGTTATCTTTAAAGCAGAATCCAGCCATCTTAAAGAAAAACCCAATTTCAACCACTTGCTTTGATTTAACTTCTGTGGTCAGTGAGGTTTTACACATTGTGCCTGTAAATCAAAAGTTTTGGCTTTTGTCTCAGTTCCTTCTTCATGAAAGCAACGGAGTTCTGTACTTATGTCCTTTTCCTGCTTGATGTGATTCAGGTGTGTTAGAATAGGGAGGTACCTAAAAGCTGCAGGACAGTAGCTAACCAAGGACTCCAGTTGGAGATCCCTGGCCAAAAGACTCATCCTGACTCATCCAACCTTGTCCTTTTGAAGAATGAACTGAATCGAGGACAATTCACTCTTAGCCCCAAACCTTTTCAATCCAAGCTGAACAGTGAACTACATTTAAACAATGAAATTAAATTACCGCAATTAAAATACAAACAGTTCACCTGCTGTGGACTGTACCCACATTCTCAAAACTTCCTCCTGCTATGCATGGAATTGAAATGCTCAGCTGCTTGTGCATAATCAGATAGTGTGATTTCTGCAGAGGTTATTGTGATGAGGTTTTGGATTTTTGCCTCGGACAGATGACTTCTCATAGGGGTTTAGATGTTGTCCTGGAGGCTGATTCCACGCTCCGCTGCCACATGGGAGCCTGGAATAAAGTGCTATTTCAACCTAAGCTTTGAAATCAGGGAACATTTCTCCAGTTGAAGTGATCAGAAGTTGGCTCTCTGAATGAGCTGTTTCCTGATCTGCAAGCTATTGCTTGCACCAGTCACAGACACGCTCCAAAGCCTCAGTGACTCTTCAACATTTTGTCAGCTCCCGGTTACCGAATTGCATTGGGTATCGTGTCCATGATGCTCAGATGCTAGTTACCTGTACTCTGTGCGTAACGCAGAAAATGTCTGCGCGTCTTCACCAAGTAGTCAGGGGTAGGAATACTAATCTGTCAAAATTCTAATTTAAATTCAAAATGACTTTATTAATCCCAAAGGGAAATTAAATGTAACTTATTATCAAGGTTTCTTTAAAGATTTGTTGTAGATGCTAAAGGCTGTGGGGAGGGATGATCTCCTGTAGCACTCTGCAGATCTGAAGAAGCCTCTGAGTAATGACGCTCTAGTTGTATGACTGGCTCTACTCATTGTCTGATGTAGAGGATGCTCAGGGTTGTCAATAATGTTAATTCTATGAAGAATCCTTTTTTGCACACTAATCTCCAGAGGTTCCTCAGCATCCAACATGTTTAAAAATGATCTCACATTACCCATAATGATCGATGGAGGAGACGATTTGAACCTCCTCCTTTTCTCTCTCCCCTTTGCTCCTGCTGTGTATCCATGGCGTCTCCTTTTCAACTCATCAGGGTTTTGTTGCTTCAGTTAAGGTATTATTTGAGCTTTTGTGATGGTCATCAGCTGCTCCCAGTTGTAAACCAACATGTTGCCAACATTTTGCTGTGTGTACATCATCTACAAAGACTAAAGCTAAGGTTCCAGAAATATACTGAACAAAATATAAACACTTTTGTTTTTGCTCCCATTTTTCATTAGCTGAAATCAAAGATCTGAAACATTTTCTATTCATACAAAAGACCCATTTTTTCTCAAATATCTTTGCTGAGATAATTACACATGTTACAGGTGGGGCAGATCAAGGTGATGATTAGATGGCTTGAATATTGCACAGGTGTGTCTTAGACTGGCCACAATAAAAGGCCACTCTGAAATGTGCGGTTTGATCACACAGCACAATGTTGCAGCATTTTTGAGGGAGCGTGCTATTGGCATGCTGACTGCAGGAATGTCTACCAGAGCTATTGCCCTTGAAATGAATGTTCATTTTTCTACTATAAGCCGTCTCCAAAGGCATTTCAGAGAATTTGGCAGTATGTCCAACCGGCCTCACAACCACAGACCATGTGTAACCACACAAGCCCAGGACCTCCACATCCAGCCTGTTCACCTCTGTGGTCGTCTGAGACCAGCCACCCAGATAGCTGCTGCAACAATTGGTTTGCATGACCAGAATTTCTGTACAAACTGTCAGAAACCATCTCAGGGAATCTCATCTGCATGCTCGCCGTCCTCATCGGGGTCTGGACCTTACTGGAGTTCGTCGTCGTAACCCATTTCAGTGGGCAAATGCTCACATTCGATGGTGTCTGGCACGTTGGAGAGGCGTTCTGTTCAGGGACTGAATCCCTGTTTTCACTGTTCAGGGCAGATGGCAGACAGCGTGTGTAGCGTTGTGTGGGTGAGTGGTCTGCTGACGTCAACCAAATGTCCCATTTGGTAGTAATGACTAGTCTAACGGTGTGGATCGAGTGGCCCATGGTGGCGGTGGAGGTATGGTATGGGCAGGCACATGTTATGGACAATGAACACAGGTTCATTTTATTAATGCCATTTTGAATACATAGAGATAAAGTGATGAGATCCTGAGGCCCATTGTTGGGCCATTCATTCACGACCATCACCTCATTTTGCAACATGATAATCCAGGGCCCCATGTTGCAAGGATCTGTACACAATCCCCGGAAGCTATAAACGTCTCAGTTTTTTCATGGTCAGCAGAGGGGCTTTAGAATATAATCAAGGACAACACAACATCATACAAACATATAAAACATGGACAGAGAAGCGATACAATAATATTAAAAAGAGCATACAAAGTAACAGATATAACTAATCAAAAGCCTTGCTAAAATAGTAAGTCTTTAAACATAATTAAAAAACCTCAAGAAAGGTTGGCTGCCTGACTGTTCAGTCTATGTTCATAAAAGAACTGTCCACCCAGATTTAGTCTCTCGTTTTGACAATTTTTTCACCATAGAATGTCACCTCATCCCTCTTTGAACACGTCTCCAGTATGCCATAAAAACCGGAAACTTATTTATTCATTTTTAGGTACCAAGATAACTATTTTCAAGAGTTGGACAAAACATTTTGTCTTCACCACATCCTGAGATAATGTAATTGTTCTGGTCATTGAGACAAATCCACTAAAAATAGTATCAATTCAACCCAAGCACATCATGGTAGATTTAAAGGAGTCATGACCTGTAATTTTTACTTTTCCACGAGAAAAAATATATGTTATGATTGCCTAACGATTATACACTGGCCGGGAAGCCAAAATGTAAAAGTGAAGCGTGCGTTTACTCTTGGGTTCGTCAACCAGCCCACGTGCACGTGCACTCAAATACGTGATGTTAATTTCTGGCCGACTTGACGTCAAGTCGGCACAGGATATACCATATATGGACATCACAGACCTATGCTGCAGGAAGCCCGCCCTGCTCCTCTCCCCCTCATATTCAGTCGAGCGCCACCATTACTGAATTGCGATTCGGAGTACAAACTCGAGCTTCGTTTGGAAAAAGGGGCCATTCCAACAATCAGGGACTTGCCTGCAATTGAACAGTAAGGCTGTGTTTTTATTGATCTACTGTGTGTAACAAACAGCAGCTAACTGCTAATGCTGCTATTGTATGTTAGTGGGAGTAGTAGCTTCGAGGACAACACGGATAATGGCTGCCACTTTGCAAACAACAAATTACCTAGAATGCAGTTACAATTGAAGTTGCGCTAAACTGAGCAAGATAGTCAGAGTAACCCCCCTCCTTCCTGCCACCAATCAACGCGTCCCTCATTTGCATTATTACAATGACCGTCCACGACAGCCAAAATATTGCATCAGATCTCACGAGACAATAATGCCTTCAGAAATAAGGGTCAGAGGAGCTTTGTGTTTATTTCTTTTCACTTTTTTTCAACTTTTCTTTTTTAGAAGGGCCTGAAAGACTATAATAGAGCGTGGATATCCAAGGTAATACTAGGTAATGACTCCTTTAAACATGCAACCCCTGATAAGGGGTATCAGTTTGGAAATAAATATGACAGTCAAAACTGAAGTATCTACAAATAAATTCTAGACACTGGTAAAATAAAGAAAAAACAACAATTCTGCCCTTAGACACTGTTTGTATTGGACTGACTATGAACAATGATCTGGTTCTATGAAGAAGCGAAGATGCTCTATATTTCTCCACAATCAATACATATTGGTTGTGATGGGGTTTTGTTTGTTGAAGAATTGATGTAATATTTATTTAACTGTATACATTATATAATCCACAAGGGGTCATCCGGGATTGGAATAGTGAATGGGAAAAAAATCAATCCAAACTTATTTTGACCCCATGTCTCTTCCAAAATATCACTGTGTGTAGTCAACGGGCTAGACAAAGAATCTTGAACAATCACTGTGTCCAGCTAAATGTATTAGCACAATTGGAGGTTTGGTAATTCATCCTTTACAGAAACTGAGTGATGATGCCCTTACTGTTAGCCTCCAAGGGGATGATACCTCTCAAGATGTTAGAATTCCCTTAACCGTATTAGTTCCTATTTTCCTCTTCCCGTCTACAGTCACTTTCCTTTCATCTCCTCTCCTCTTCGGTCTTCCTAAAATGAGACAAAGTGATGTACTCCTCCATTACAAGATTGCTATCGAGGGAGTGGCTAATGAGAACAGATAAGGCTCTATCAGTTAGCCAAACCATTATCATTTCTTATTGTGGCAAAATCTCATTTGAATGCGTTTAATTAAACTGTGCTAGCTTAGTGAAAAAGGCCGCCTCACATTCAGCACGGCTGAACCCGGGGCACCGCAGCAGTATTCATTTGGCACAGGTAACTTTTAATCATTCTGCCAGCACAGCACGAGACTCAGCCTCCACTGTGATATGTAGGCAGCTTATTAGAGGCCCTTTCTTTTTCGCTTCGCCCTGACTTGATCTTTTTTAAAGAAAATTCGAAAAAAGCTCATCTGTTTCAAGGCCTGCTGCACCATGAGGCATGAGGAGAAAAATTAAGAGCGAAGAAAAGGTGTGGAAGATGGAGAAAGTGAAATAAAGAGTGGTTCAGTGGAGCATAAAAGTAGCTTTAATCACACCCCCCCCCCCCGCCCCCATCCATACACACACATACACTTAGGTTTTATGGCAAACACTCCCCACCTCCGCTGTTCTGGAACTGTCAGGCTGCAGGGATAGTCCTTGGAGGACAAAAAGCACTCCTGGTAAGAAGAAAAATAAGAAACCATTGATTTTATGATAAAAACCTAAAAGAGAAAGGACTGAAAGACAAGTAAGTGTAAGTATTAAGGAGACGGGTAAAGTTCAAGAAAAAGCAGAGATTGTAAGAAATTATACAAAAATTGAAGATGTGAGGAAGCTACATGGAAACTTCCCCCCGTTTCCTGAGTGGTTTGGGTGTGGTGGCTGAGTGGTTGGTATGTACAGTACCCAGCCCAGGGAGGGACAGTGAATCTCCCTGAATGACACCAAAGCTGGGAAGCTTTGATTGAGGATGAAGCAGTTCGCATCACACAACCTCCTGCTGGTAGAAATCAAGAGCTGCACAAAGTGAGAAAAACAGCTTTGATCTGCCCTCCCGTTCCCACATTTTCTCCCTCTTCTCTTTTATTTCTCTTCATCCTTCTGCCTCTCTCATACTCCCTTTATCTTCAACCTTTCCCTGCTAAATAAAACTTCTCGCAACTCTGATTTCCATGTGTGTTGTCAATGTTCCAGAGCCATTTGATGTCCTTAAAAGGCGCTGTCACACGTTTCTTATTTTGCAACAAAAACTTGCTTGCTACATATGAACAAATATGACTAAATGGACAACGTTTGGGAAACATCAGTTCTTAGTCGTGTTTTTGGTTAAAGGGCCACAAAATGAAACTTAACAGTTTATTGTAATATTGGAAATATTTATAAATTAAAAGTAGTAGATACTATTGGAACAGGGAGAATGCAGTTGGTTATGCTCAGATGGGTCTTTAATGCCTTCCCCTCAAAAGAATCGACACTTTCACATTCCCAACTCTGGGACAGGGGTCAAGTAGACAGGTTGAGGTTTTTTCGTGTCTTTTTTGCGAGTCACGGCAGGATAAGGTGGGATAGACGGAAGGATTGGGAAGCTTTGGAGTAAAATGGGATTTGCTCCAGTTTTATGTGGTCAGGGTGAATCCAGCTGGTCCAGCTGATCTTTAGGGTTTGACAAGTGAAGGTAGTTAATATGGACAGGGCATAAATTGGGTTTATAAATGAGACACTGTAAGGAGCCTGGTTTATTGTGTGGTGGGTGGTTACCTGCAGGTGTGTCAGGCACACCTGCAATCTATCAAGGTTGTTTGCAGGAGGATAAGAGGAGCTTGAAGCCAGTCATTCGATGCCTGAGTGTTAACCATTGTAATAAACTCCAGCCTTCTGTGAGATGTTTCTTCTCATTTATAGTTTCAGGACACTTACCTGCTTTTGTCCTCCTTTAAAGTTTACCTGTTTCTCAATGATTCCATTCCTAGTTTATTCCTGACTCCATTAAAACCCAAGCTCTGTTCCAACCTTTTTTTAAAGGGTTTTGTGGCACTATTGGCCTGTATTTACAGCGGTCAGACAGGAAACAGACAGGGAGAGAAGAGGGGAAGACATGCAGCACAGGTCGCAGATTCTGGAATCGAACCCCAGAAAACTGCATCGAGGACTAAAAGGCTCTGTATTTGGGGCGCTCTATCTCTACACCACCCGTTCTGGCCTTCTTCTGAATTAATTCCATGATTGGTTATCTGGCTCTTCTTCATCATCATTATCCTCCTGCAATCATTATCTGCCCACCGGGTCATCAAATATCTTGCCACAATCTCCACCACCTGTGTACCTTCTGTCCACCCTCCTCACCATAACCGTAAGCCTTCATTTATTTAATAATCGAACAAACATCTCCTGTTAGTTACTCACCTATCTGTCACATGCAGTACCTCCAGAACCTGTCCTTGGATCTACACCATCATCTCTGGATTATTACGACACTCCCCTTCGACCAGGCTCCACTTATTCCTTCTTGGTGTTTTCCACTCCTGCAGTAAGGTGCTCACCATCATCCTCAGAAGCCCAACCATCAGTTACTGTCTCCTCACGTCTGTGCTTCCTCATTCCAGTTCCCGGTCCCCAACCTGCTTCAGTTCCTGTCACATTAATTTCTTTGTACAGTAAACCGCTTACATTTTACCGGTCTCCTATGAGTATTTGTGCATGTGGGTCAAATGTGTATCAAAAACCATGACAGACACCTATCTTTGTTTAACAAAGACCAATTCCTTACTCACTTTTCAGCTCATCTCAAAAAGGTCACTCAAATTGTCTTTTTTGTAACTAAATCTTACATCTTGTTTGTTTTTCCTTTAAATACAATTGGGACTTCGGTGGGAGTATGAATGACCTAACTGGCTGAAAAAGCAAAGGAAAGGTGAACAAGTCAGATTGTTATTTATTCTGAGAGCAATAATGATAATGTGGCACTGAGTCTATGAAGGCTTTTGAAAACCCACATGATACAGATGAAGGCTAATATCTTTGTCAACCTACCGTGTTGCCTATCTGCGTTTCATTAGGCATTGGAAGACATTATTGTCTAGGAAGAAAGACACTCCCAGACTGCCTTTCTTAGCATTCAATGCTCTAGCATTCACAGTGTCATTAGCCAGCAAACTAGCCTACTTTGCATTTTTTGGAGATATTGAAAAATTCCAACAAATGAGCACCAAACCTCTCACATGTCATTTAAACTGCCCATAGGCACTACTGCAATCTAAATATTGCAATGACTCAATAATGTCATTTATTTTCTCACTATGTTATCCTGAAGCCTTTTTCTCACTCCCACCGTCTTCCAGAAGTTGTCTGGCCACCCTGAAAAAAATCGTTCAAGTCATTACTAGCAAGAGAAAACAAAAAATTAAAGCCAAACGCACTGAAACAAACCTCAAGTTGATCACCTGTCAGAGAGTTCAGCTACCAATTATTAAATCACTTAAGTTAGCTTTGTTAAATATTAGGTCTTTATCAGGAAAGTCACTCCTAATTAATGAATTCATCATGGAACATAAAATACATGCCCTTTTTCTGCAAAGGTTTAAATATATCTGACATTTCTGTAATTGATATTGCATTATCTGACCATTTCTGTGTTTTCTTTGAAAGTACCATCTCTTCTAAAATTTCTAGCCAGAGTGAGATAACTGTAAAAAAGTGTTTTCTCGGGGACAGATTAGTTGAAACCTTTAAAAGTATTTACCCTTCCACCACATTCCTCTCATCTCCAAACTCCAACTCAGTAAATAAGCTGGTAGATAATTTCCTCGTGAAAATCACAGACATCATTGATTTCATTGCTCCGATTAAAGTGAAAGTAGTTTCAGGTAAAAATAAGTCTCCGTGGACAAGCAATCCACTGGTACGTAGTGAAAAAAGGGAGTTTCGACGAGCTGAGAGAAAATGGCGGAAAACCCGACTCCACGTTCACTGTGAGATCTTCAAAGAGAGACTGAACAGATATCAGTTATCTTTAAAAGAAGCTAGGGAATCTTTCTTTTCTGAAATTATTAACAGAAACATTAATAATGCACGGACTCTGTTTGCAACAGTGGACAGACTAACTAATCTTCCAGTGACAGTAGCCCCTGAACAAAACTCTACCAGGGCCTGCAATGAATTTGCCAGCTTTTTCACTGAAAAGATTCAAGCTATTAGATGGTCAGTCTGTACCCCAGCACCGAGCCGACTACCAATGTTATACCCAACTAACACCAATGTAAAAAAAATGTCGGTATTCCATGAAATAAACTAAAAACTATATACCTAGAAGAAATCATTAACCAATTAAGCTCCTCCTCTTGCTGTCTTGATATCCTACCCACAACTTTCCTTAAAGCAGCTGTGGGTAACTTGAATAAAAGTAACTTTTTGTGATATTTCCTAAAACTGTCCATATGTCCTGAAAGTAGGAAATGAGATTTGTAATCTGTTCAAAAAAGCAGCTCAATTGGTCACGCCTACAGCCCCTACTGCGATTTGCAAGAATCCACCGCGCCTGGTAGAAAAAACCCAATCAGAGCCAGAGCAGCGTCTGATGGAGTGTCTGACATCTGTCTATCACTCCTCACACGCACACCGCGACCCGCCCCTCGCTCCGCTACGCTACCGGCTGTGCACTGTCAGAACTAAGGTCAGAACAGCTCTTTGACTAGCAGCAAGAAGCTAGGAGTTAGCTATGGCCGAGCAACAGCCACCTAAAGAGAAACTGCCCGTACCACCACTGCCAACAACAGCATATACAGGGTATATGCAGGAAACCTGAAGTTAATTTTAATATCTTTTTAAGACTTTTTAAAGACCTTCCAAAAAAACTTTAACACCTCCTCCCCACTTCGAGTTGTAATCAACGCATGTTTAACTTGCTCAACTTTATTGATCTGCAGTTAAATCCATAGAGCACAACCATATAACAGAATTCAGATAAGATGGGAAGGAATAAAGCTCGAAAGAATAATTTAAAGGAAAGGTTTATTGAAATCTAAACTAGGTCACAGCAAGTAACATTCTCAAGAAACCAGCTACTCACAACAAATGCCTTCGTTTGAGTTGAGTGAGTGGTGATTCGCTGCAGTGTTAAGACACCAGATAACCTCCACGCGCATTGTCGGTGTACCGCCCATAGCCACCTTAATGTTGGCAGAGAATGAGGCAGGGGTCGCTGTCGTAGCTGTGCTAACGAATTCAGCTGTCGTACTTGGAGGTAGCGTCACTGATGGAGTACAGAAACTGGCGATGGACAGCTGTTGCTGCTGCTCTCTGCGGCTAGCGGCAGTCTTGTGGCCAGCACCGTTCATATTCATCAGGATTCTCCGGTACATTTCTTGCTGTGTGAAAGCAGCCGAAAGGCAATGTTCCGGGAAAAAGGGGCGTGTTTGAAAACACAACTCCGGTTAAAGACCGGATGGAATTGTCCGCAAATATTCCAGAACTTCTGTCTGAAAACGGCTTTACTGTTAGGAAATATTCACGAAAGTTTGTTTTCTCCAAAACCTTCAATACTGAAATAAGTGGGTTTTTTTTTCCTTTGTTGACTTTACTGTATTTACCAAGTAAATATTGCCCTAGATTACTGTTAATGTCGACAAGATTTATGTCCGCTCATTTGTTGGCCAGCAATATTGATTATTATTATATTAACAATGTTTGACTTCTTATAGCCAAATAAACAACTAAATAACAACTTTTAAGCTCAGGTATAGACAACATCTTTTCTAACTGTGCGGAGGTGAGATTATGTTTTGCTCTTACCGGTTTGCACTCCATGTTGCTTACGCCACTTTGCTGCTTCAATTCGCAGCAGTTGTTATGCCAGTAGCATAGCCGAAGGAGGGAGGAGGGCATTGGAGGCGGGGCTTGAGTGCATCGGCGAGGGAGTGATGTGAAGCTTGTTTGGGTTTAAATTTCCAAGCAAAGTCTGCTCTCCTCTCTGAGTTACCTACTGCAGCTTTAAGAAAGTTTCCCCTGTCATTGGGTTTGATCTGATTAAAATAGTTAACTCATCCCTCCTGTCAGGTCTCTTACTCCAGGCTTTAAAAACAGCAGTTAATAAACCACTCCTAAAAAAGAATAATCTGAACACGTTAATGCAGAACTACAGACCAATTTCTAATCTTCCATTCATCAGTGAAACGATTGAAAAAGCTGTGTTTCAGCAGTTAAATAGCTTTAAAACAAACACCAACCGCTTTGATATTTTTCAGTCTGGTTCCGTCTGCTGTGGCTCACCACAGCACAGAGACTGCCCTTGTCAAAGTTTTCAATGACATCCGCATAAATACAGAATGTGTTAGAACTACAGTGCTGGTTCTGTTGGACCTCAGTGCAGCATTTGACACTGTTGATCATCATATACTATTAGAACAACTGGAGAGCTGGGTCGGACTCTCTGGTACAGTACTTGGCTGGTTGGAGTTTTACCTAAAGAACAGGGACTTCTTTGTTTTAATAGGAAACTTTTCATCAGAACAAACAGAAATCACATGTGGGGTGCCCCAGGGCTCCATCCTGGGGCCCCTCTTATTTATTATCTACATGCTCCCACTAGCCCAGATTATAACAACCAATAAGATTAGCAATCATAACTATGCAGATGATACTCAGCTCTACAATACGATGTCACCTTCTATCACCTGAAGAACATTTCTAGGATTAAAGGACTGATGTCGCAACAGGACCTAGAAAAACTCATCCATGCGTTTATCTTTAGTCGGATTGATTACTGTAACAGCGTTCTCACAGGTCTGCCTAAAAAGTCAATCAGACAGCTGCAGCTGATCCAGAACACAGCTGCTTGTGTCCTCACTAGAACCAGGAAAGTAGAGCACATCACCCCAGTTTTAAAGTCACTACACTGGCTCCCTGTAGCTCAGAGAATAGACTTAAAAATACGTCTACTAGTTTATAAATCATTGAATGGCTTAGCACCAAAGTATGTTGAAGGTCTACTGTTACTATACCAACCCACCAAAACACTCAGGTCCTCGAATTCCAGTCTACTCAACATCCCTAGAATTAGAACCAAACACGGAAAAGCAGCTTTCAGTTTCTATGCTCCTCCAATCTGAAAAAAACTTCTAGAAAACTGCAGAGCTGCTGAAAAACTGAGATATTTTAAATCACAACTAAAAACATATCTGTTTAGAGCTGCCTTTGAGTAATGCTTTGATGTATCATGTTTTGTGTATGCTTATTGCTGTTTTTACATTATATGCTTTGTCTGTGTTTTACTGCTATTTTTGTTTTAACTCTTTATCATGTAAAGCACCTTGAACTACCTTGTTGTTGAAAGTGTGCTATACAAATACAATTGCCTTGCCTATTGACCATAAGATTACTGTATTGTTTATTATTTTGATAGCACCTAATATTACCTAAAAAAATCTATGTGTTTTTAATTTACTCCTCCAACAACAGCACAATTTATTGTCCCAATACCACTGGGAAACACAACAAAGTATCAAAGATAACCAAACTGTCGTCATTTTAGTAAATCAGACATTGCATTGTTGAAGCAATAAAGATTCAAGAATTGCCAACCCTGGAAGCTGCAAAGATCCACATTCTGAGAAACCATAGATAGTTTGCCATTATCTGACATCACAGATTACCCTTTGAGGCACTGCAGTGCCTGTGCCACAACAGATCTTGGCAAACTGATGTGATTTTAACATAACACAACAAGCATTAATTGATATTTCAGGTAATATTTCCTGAAACCCAATTTTTTTAGGAAGCTGGAAATGTTAAGGGTTCAAACTGAACTTAGAGTGCGCTCAAAGGGCTGTTGGCTCTCGTTGGAAAGATCAAAGGTGTTAAATAACTCATTCTACTACTGCTGTCAATGGGTTTATTAGCCTGGTGCCACTGAGATGTCTCCTTCATTAGCCTCGGTAAAATGTCAATCACTGGATGTGAGTGTGAATCAGCATCCCTACTAAGCAGACACATGTGAAGTCTCTGAAGCACTGGGACTGATCATTCACAGAGCATCAGACATCAGATGGGTATTAATGATGGAGAAGGAGAGGAGGGGCCCTTAAAGGATGCATTACTCAGTCGGCATGAAAGTGTGTTTTACTGGGGGATTGCTTAATCAGACTTAATCAGAATCAGACTGCAGGACAGCAGGAGTTACTGTCTATGTGTTCATGTGTTACATCATAAATATGCTTAAACTTTAGGAATGGATACTTTGTTTTGAAAATAATTTAAAGGTGATTTAATTGGAGTTTTATTCTTTATTCCCTGCATACTCAGTATGTCTCTATACATACTAAATATTGCTGCAGCTATTTTTGACAAAAATGACTGAGACACACTGCAAAATTACAAATTACTTAATGTGTCTAAATAGGCAATTCAGCAACATGCATGGCTCATTAATGTCCAACATGTACATGGAACTTGTCAAAGTGTGAAAAAGGGAGTGTGAAATGAGAAACCAAAACAATAAAAAACTAAAGAATAGATAAAGACAAATGAGATATGAAGGACAATAGTTAAAAGCAAGTGATCATTAGATAAAAGGAATATTAGGGGTCAATAAGGCAGCAAGAGGTCAGTCAGACGGATACCAATCCATTCGGTGTCTTATTTGGTGTAGGTCAACAAAAAATAATTTGCACATACCTTTAGGTGTTTGTTTTTTTGCCTGCTTGATGAAAGTGTTTTTAAAAAAATTAATCTGATATTCTGATCAGTCACTCAGTACTGAAGTAGCCTTTTTACTAAAGACAATTTTTACTAGTGATGTTACCATGTGTGCCGAGGCTATGAAGCGTGTGTCGAGCAGTGGAGGGGGCGTTTCCATAAAGCAAGTATCGAGGCCTGCTTCATTTAGGGGAGGAGCCGAAAACGATGACGTCTGAAGCCCGGCTTTACCACGTGACTGCTTCGGGAAGTGGTTCAGAGCTTGCTGAGAAGTTTGACAGCAATATAAATCCCCTCAGGCTCCATTCAAAATGCGGGTTTGTGTAGTAGAGTTGCAGTCAGTTTGGAGTTTGGATAGGAGAGTTTGGTTAGCGTTTATATAGTTTGGAGATAGTTTTGAGAGTATAGAGACAGATAGGTGGAAGATTTAGGAGAGTGAGGAGAAAACGATAATATTTAGCCTAAATCTTATCTTTCTCTCCTCACTCTCCTAAATTCTAGGAGAGTGAGGAGAGATACATAAGTGAGAGGATGTAGCCAACTAGGAAGAGGAGGATTTATCTGGTGTGGGAGCCAAATATTAGCAGGCTGGAACCTCCCCCTGGAGTATTGGGATGAGCAAAAATTGTAGTACCCCAATTTATATAGTCTAGCACTTGTGTTTTTGTGCACGCCGGCATCTTCTGTACCTTGTGAAAGAGTGTTTTCGAAGGCTGGTGAGGTGGTGTCAAGAAAAAGGAATTGCTTAAAACCTAAAACTGTTGAGAAACTGCTATTTTTGAATAAAAATGTTTTTCCCCTGTTTTGTACATCATTGCCCAAGTTACACAATCATTTTCAGTGCCCTCTTCCTAGTTCCACAAGCATTTTCACTTTCCTCTGCCTGCTTAAGCCCATGCCTTTTGCATCAAGTGACAGAAAAACATTATTACACAACCTGCATAACATATGATACTACCGTTTTGGGATAATTTACAGACAGAATACATTCAAAAATATTTTTATTATTCACATTTGTAATATTTTATGTAGCGAAATTATTTTATAGGAACTCGAACCACAGCAGACTTACAACTTTAATGCATCACACATTAATTGGCTAAGAGCTACAGCTGCCTGTGATTATGGACCTGGCCAGTAGGGGGGGGGGGGGGTTGTGTTCACATGAAGCCCCCGTGAGCAGAACCCTTCCTTGAACCAACTGACTCAAGTGGTTCAATGCCTCAAGGGGCTTCATCTCACCATCACTAATTTGTACTCTTTTTACTTTACTTGAGTGCAAAGATGTTGAAATATCGCTAAGCCTACTAGAGTACACCCACCTTTGGTTCTTTGTGTTTTATATTGTAGGTTGAATGGCTTCCATGGTTTCTGAGTTCTTATAGTGGTTCCCTCCACGTGGTTTTCCTCAGGTCCTTTGTCTCCTGTCAGCTGCTTTCAATCACCTAATTAGCCTCACATGATCCTAATGCCAGTAATTACTTTCTCTAGTATATGAGCCTCATAGTTTTCTTAGTCATTTGTTAGATCCTTCTGTAATCAGTATTGTTTGTACCACTGGTACTTGCCAGGTTTGTTTGTGGTTTGCTACTAGTCTTATACCCTTGTAATCAGTTTTATAAGTTTCATTTTCCATTATTTAAGACATTTCTCCTGCCTGCCTGGATTTGACTGCTACTTCACTGTCATTACAACACATATTTAATTCCATCCATCATTATCTGTACTAGTCCATCCTTTGCAGGGTTGCGGGGGGGCTGGTGCCTATCTCCAACAATCACAAGCCGAGAGGCAGGGTGCACCCTGGACGGGTCGCCAATCCATCACAACACAGAGACATACAGGACAAACAACCGTGCATGCACACACTCGTATCTAAGGGCAATTTAGAAAGACCAATTCACCTAACTGTCATGTTTTTGGACTGTTGGAGGAAGCCGGAGTACCCGGAGAGAACCCACACATGCACAGGGAGAACATGCAAACTCCATGCAGAAAGACGACTGTGGCACAGGAGTTAGGAGTTCGTCTTGTAACTGGAGGGTTGCCGGTTCAACAGAGCATGGTTCTCTGCTCTGTCTGTGTACTTGGGCAAGACACTTCAACCTTCTGCCTACTGGTGGTGGTCAGAGGGCCCGGTGATGCCAGTGTATGGCAGCCTTGCTTTTGTCAGTGTTCCCCAGGGCAGCTGTGGCTACAATGTAGTTTGCCATCACCGGTGTGGGAATGTGTGTGTGAATGGGTGAATGTCTGAATGTAGTTTGAAAGGCTTTGGGGTCCTCAGGGACTAAATAAAGCGCTATACAAGTACAGGCCATTTACCATTTACCCCAGGGCATTGTTCGAACCCGGGCCTTCTTGGTGCAAGGCAACAGAGCTACCAACTGTATTTTTGCATGTTTCGTAATTTTATTTATTTCATTCATATTGTTATAGCTACTTCAGGCTGATCAGTCGGGGTTGGGTCTAACTCTAGGTATTTTCATGCAAGGATAGTTCATGGGGCTCGATTTTAATTAGGCAGGAATGCTGAAAAATGTGCTAATGTGACCAACACTTAAAGTGCCGCTGTTTCACAACTTTTAGATGCATCCATGCTCCAACACACTGTCCAAGGATTGAAAAGTTTTAAAATCACATATGTCCCAAAATCATTCACATCCCTTTCTCTCTTAATTCAGTTTTTCTCTTTTGATTGTTGGATAGTCTGGTTGCATACCCAATGTAAGTATAATGCACAAGGGTTCACTTATAAGTAAACCAAGAGCCCCGTTGTCAGCCAAACCAGTTCACTTGTTTGCTGCACACTGACCTGAACATGCTACCGTAAGGTACAAACTCTGTTCTGTTTAATACTCTGATGTAAAAGTGGTCTGAAGCAAAGAGAGTCATTTCTAAACACTTTTCAACAACATATACTTTCCATCTTTCACTTTTTACAGCCCATTTTAACATTGTCTAGATCAAGAGCTGATGGTTAACAGCCATTGATAGAATACGACGTGCACCATGAAAACCCACACACTGATATCTGGTTGGCTGATGCTATAAGCCTAGTCATTCTTTTTGAACATGTTCTGTTCAGAAGTGTTAACTCCTCTGATTAAACTATACAAGGCTGCGGCTTGTAACCAATGTGTTTAAAGCAACAATTGATGTAATAGACTGTGCCTCTTCGATGTGCAATGAGTCATCTTCTTTATGTTTTCACTGTTATTTTCCTCGAAGGGATGTATATTGACAAAGTAGCATCTTCTTTTATTTTTCACTTTGACAAAAAAAAACTATTTAAAAGATGTTGTTCTCCATTTTTGGATATTACTGAGCTGCATAATCATTAATGCATACTTAGTGCTTGTATTTAAACTGCTGTCACTCTTTTTCATATCATGTTATGCATGCTAGTGTTTTACCAATTGATGTGTATGTCTAAATGGGAGGAAATTGAGGAAGGAAATTTTGTAGAAAATCAAGTTCTGTCACATTTTTGATGCATGTGGGTCACTTTAGATCAGTTTCCAATCAGAGTATTGCAGGTATACTGGGATTAATGTTGAGGAGTTCTGCTGCATTATGACCGAGTACATTTAGTTTCTGTGACATAGCAGCGTCTTTGAAAATTGTTTTATGGATCAACAATTACATTTTATTGGAATAAGAATGGGACGCTTCCGTTGTAGTGGCGAGGGCAGGACGAGTGAGGATGAACGGTGAGTTGCAGACAGTGTATCCAATTTCGTGTCTTTGTCGGTATATTTAGCGCGTTTTTAGACCCCTTCAGCGATTCTTTTTAAAAAAATAAGTGAAAAATCTAGCGACTTTTACTGTGCTTATTGGAGAGTTTTGGGTTACGCATGTATCCTTGTTACTCCGATTGAGCAGCGGTGCAGCCGTGGGCTCGTCTCCCGTCTCAGAACATTTACAGCAGGCAAGCAGTCTGCGTGCTGCAGCTCCGCCCACCCCAGGTCCATCTGGACTCAGAGCAGATTTTTACCCAACTGAGTCCAGAATGCTAACAAAGCCAAAGTTGCAGGCAGGCAGCATTGGGACTAGTCTCAAAAACAGAGAAATGTAAATGGCTGGGACTGCATTTGTTAATGTCAGGATCCGTGGGTATTTTGAGTTTTTCCTTCCACTTCATTTCCTTCCACTTCATTTCTGTACCCCAAGCTGCTCTCTTGTTTTGTCCCTCCTGTTTGTATTTAAACTTAATTATTTTCCTTATCTACTGTAGTTTTATCATGTTAGGTTATTCCTTGTCTTTATTAGTTTATTCTGGCACTTCCTTGTTTCTGTGTTTCTTCTTGCTCTTAGATGTTTTCACCTTTTGTTTATGTCCTCATTTGTTTCCTTAGTTTATTTCCCTCTAGATAGTTTCCTAATTTATTTCTTCCTTCTGTTCTCTAGTGTTTCCTTATGATTCCTTCCTAGACTTATTATCTTTAGTTTCTAGTTTCTTTAGAGTTTTCTGTCTCCTTAGCCATTCTACCTTCTGCCCCAGCTGTTGATTGTTTCCACCTGCTCTCTCCCTCTCACCTGCATCTGATTTCTCTAATTGGTCATTGGTCTCCTCTGTCACTTCCTCAATTCCTCCCCAGTATATATTCTGCTCTCATTCAGGCCCCGTTTGGCCTCTCATTTTTATCACAGAAAACGATTATTTCTAAAAACTCCAGCCAAAGCGGAGATTTGCGTTTTCTCTGTTTTAAGTGTTTGCGTGTGGAGTTTTCAGCTCCGCAACGCCACTTTAAGCGACAACAATGCTCCGACATCACTTGTGCGACCTGTGTTTACACTCAGAAACAGCATTTATGCCCTCAGAGATGTGTTGGCGTCATCGATTGTCCAAGCGCTTTTTGCTTGCTTGTTTTTACAAGCTTAATTACTGCTCTATGTAGAAGTTAGAACATAGAAAGTTACTCTGAGTAGATAGGATTTGGGGGAACTACTGCCCCCTACAGGTTTGGCATGTCTGTGAATGTGATTAACAACACACTTATGGGGTTAGGTGTGGACGGAGATTTTTTTTTAAACGAGGTGGTGAAAATATTAGTTTAAAAAAAAACCTGGCTACGTGTGCACATAGCCTCAGTCACTACTTGCTGGTCCGTCGTCATTTTTTCCCTGTCTGGTTCCTGATTCCTGTTGACGAGATAAAAATTCTGTATATGTTGTATGAGGGTTTAATTCTGTAGTGCATGTGGCAACACTTAGAAACAGTGAACAATCAAGAAGAATGTGGTACATCATGTGTTCCTTATGTGAAGAAGCTGTGACCATTCTATGAACGAAGATCTATGTGGGTGGAGTTTCATGGAAACTCTAGTTTCAATAAAGACTTTGAGCTGACGTAGATCTGGGCTCAGTTACTAGAACTGAGTCCAGCACACGACGTCTCGCTGTTAAAATATCTAATTGTTGTTTGTTGTTCTTATTGCTCCTTTTTACAGAAATGAACACGGGAAGGTGAAATGAGAGCCCAGAGAGCCCAGGGTCATAAATTAAATGGGTGTCTGTTCCTTTAAGAGAGGCTGTCCAGTTCCTGTTTTTCCCTCATCACTGCATTTGTTGGTTCTCCTAAGTTCTGTAAGTTCATGCTCCTTGTTTTTGTTCCTATTAAATCATTTAAGTTTTATTTGCTGCTTTTTGGGTCCTTAATAATACACAAACATGACAGTTAAAGTCTATTAAAAACAATGTCGTCATAAAGCCATTTTTTGTTATATATTTGTTCTGCCACAATAATGTAATGAATTTAAATAAAAATACATCAAGCGGAGGGCTTTTCTCAGGAATAATTAGGTGCAATTAAAAAATAAATTAATTAGATTAATTAATTACAGCTCAAAATTAATTAATCTCAATGTTTTTTAATCTTATGACAGCACTTGTCATTATTAGACACAGCTGACAAAATTTGGCAGGAATAGCGGACATGTATACGATACACAGAACACAAGAGCTGCGTCTCCTTTAAAAGTCCATTGCAGCCTGTCTTATCTGGTGGTCAAATTAGGCACGTTTCCACTATTGTAACTTCCAGGTAATTTTACTGGACCTTCAGGGTATGCACATGTCTCCATTTCACCCGTCCGGCCCGAAAGGACCACTCACCGAGCCATTTCAGGAACCAACCGAGCACCAGCCTTGGGGTATGAAATCAGTATGTGTATATGGACAACCCTGAGCATCCCCTTCATGAGACTATCCTACAACAACAGAGTGTCTTCAGTCAGAGGCTTCTTTAGTTTCGCTCCAACACAGACTACTACAAGAGTTCCTTCCTGCCCACAGCCATCAGTGTTTACAACTCCTTGAAGAATTAAATAGTATGAACAACACCTCATTTCTCTCTGGAATCAATACATTATTTTGAATTCTATTAAAGGATGGCTTGGCAGGCTAGTGCATAACGACATAGCAAACAAAAACGCAGCAACAATCACTTCTTCCACCATTGTCAATCTCTTGTTATTTTTGTTGCTTTGGGCACCTCTTGGTGCTGATCAGTGGCACCACTCACTGCCGAAACGGTCGTGATATGCAAAGTTTACAAAATTCTTTAAAGTGGACCTGGCATGAAATTCCCTGCGACGTTTGGGCCCTTTTTAGTCATACTCTACGTACCTTAATACTGTATCAAAAGATCGTTTGCCGTAACTCAGCCTTGTTGTAGAATTGCAGCCCCTACTAGGTGGCCCTTCTGTTAGCATTAGCACAGAACGACCGAGTTTTGGTTGGCGGGGCCCAAGCCATGCGCCTCTATTGTCAATTGAGTCTCTAACGTCCGCATCTGATGAAACATTGACAGACATGCATTTGCGCATCACAAATTGCCAAAATTCCAATATTATGTATGAAATGTAATTAGGTTTAGGCCTAATTATATTGTGTGTTGAACAATAATCTGTTTACAAATTACAGGCCTAATAAAATATTTGATCATCCATCCGTCCTCATTACGTCTCTAGCTTCACCATGACAGTAATGGCTCAGTTATCGGCTACTGTAATGGCGTTTCACTTTGATCTGGAATCTGATCCGGAAGGCGAGGCACCTGAGGAGGAACCAGAAAGGTAGAGGACGTCTTCCACAGGTGATCCAGACCCAGACAGACGTGCTGTGCACGGAGGAGGGGGAGGGGGGGGGGGGGGGGGGGTGGTTATGTGTGAGAGAGACGTGAGTGACAGAGAGATGAAGAGAGAGCAGGGAAAGGAAAAGCTAAACGAATACGCTGCGTGTTTTAAATAGCGAAAAAAAGAAAAGATATGACGTTCGGTGTTGATTTTTTGGGGGAGTCTGTGTTGAATCCGTGGCGGTTGGAGTTTAATCTGTGGCGCACCGCCACAGATTTGTCTATATGTGTGGGAAACACTGGTATATAACAGCTGATGGACATAATTGCGGAAATTTACTTACTTGTTAAGGGATATTTGCTGGTTAACGGAGAGTTGATATTGATCCTGGTAAAAGTTTAAGACGATCTGCGAATCCACTGCTGTATTCTACCAAGTTAATAAAACATTCGTCAGAGAAATGTTTGCCACAAACGACCACGCGCTTTGAGAGTCGGTCGGGTACATTCCCTGCATAAATAAAGAAAATCCACAAGCTTTTCAGTGGGGAGGACAGTGTCAATGCGGTCTGGACTCCATGCTGCTGGTTTGTTTTTTGCCTTTTACCGTAGCTCTGGTTGTTTAGGTTGGTAATACGGGCTGTGGGGGGAGGGACTTGGAGAGTGTAGTTCAGAGAAGGGGGTAATTGGCTGGAACTCGATGACGTCATATGCCGAAACGTATGGTCATATGCCGAACTGCAAAACAGCCCGTTTCTGA
This sequence comes from Valencia hispanica, assembly GCA_963556495.2. Lineage (NCBI taxonomy): Eukaryota > Metazoa > Chordata > Actinopteri > Cyprinodontiformes > Valenciidae > Valencia > Valencia hispanica. The sequence continues at coordinate 12,911,864 of OY747709.1, read as the reverse complement.
GTGCTAATTTCACTATGTAGGCAGACATACCCGGGGCCAAAGGAAACACTAATCATTAGTTTTAACCCCTTAGGGGACATAGGCAGGCTGGGGAAACTAAAAAATATGACCAAAAAAATGCTAATTTCATGCCAGGGGCACTTTACAGGGCTAATTTTGTAAGGAGACACAGCGGATGAGAGGCCGGGCCAACAGATTTACCTTTTCAGATGAAGGTCCGGTGAAATTACCCTAAAGTTCCGATAGTGGAAATGCGCCTGGTGTATGTGCTACAGTGTCAAATGTGTGACTCAATATGTTGTTTGCATGCTATTGTAAATTTAAAAAATGTGCTTCAGGAAAAAAGACCGATTAAACGCTATCGCTTGATTTCATCCACCGACACCTTCTTTTATGTCACAGATCAAGATCACTGGTATAATATCAGATGTACTGGAATTCAAACTGCTTTACCAAGTCGTACTGTGAAGGAGATCCTGGACATTTTCAGGAGAACTGATTAAAGTGATGCCTGTCCTGGTGGTTGGTGTTAAACATTCTGATCAAGCTTAAAAAGGTTATCAGATATTGACCGTCTTGAGGGCTGACATTTCCTGTTCAAAGCCCGGCAGTGCGTAAACGTGTGAGAGAGCAGCTGCATATTTAGCAGCGATCCTCCATATTCAAAGTGAGGCAGGGACCTTCTGAAGTTCAGGTTGTTCCTAACTATCAAGTCAACCACATTCCTTCCAGCTTCTTGTGTCATACCGTTCATACTTTCATGCACATGCTCTTGTTTACTTTGTCTTCACTGCCATTTTATTCCGTATCATTTAACAAGGCACAATTTACAGAGCTCAGGTTGAAGACCTTGATTTTGAAAAGCTTCCACAGGCAGATGTGCTCAAACTCTCCCCTTAGCTGTTGCTAGGAAACAAGTCATAGAGGACCTAATGTAATTAGCTAATCTAAGGAGAAAATAGACAAACTTAGCATCGGTTTCAGCTGCAGCGTGACACTTATTTTCTCACCTTGCGTATGTGCAGAAATAGCAGGCGCTGGAACAACAGCAGGAAAGTTTTTTGGACAATCGAAGTTGTTTTCTAAAGGAGTTAAACAGGGTCCTTTTTAGCTTTGAGTCCATCAAAGCATGGTCATTTTTGCCTCGGAGTGCAGGTGCTTCCTCAATAAAAGCGGAGCCACATAAGTGGATAAATGAGAGGTGCCTGAAGCACAAAAGCAGAATGCAAAGTGCTTCAAACTCATTCAAAACAACTACAAAACACCCCCCCACCGGTGATAGAAATGCATCATGTATGATTATAGCCCGGAGGCACAACATGCCAAATCAAACCTAATTGTGGCAAAGAGGACATTCATGTCATAGCTGTGGCAATATCACAACCCTTGATTTTTAGAAAATGGATGTCATCAAGGTGCTTTGGCTCTGCAAAGTAAAAATGGCATGTTTAATTTAGTGGAAATGGTAAAAACTGTGAAATAATGGGTTTAGGGTGGCATCTGTTTCTAAAGAGCTGGATAACCAAGCAGCAGTTTTGCACATTAGGCGTAAAATGAAGCCATCCCTCTTTGTGATCCTAAGAAGGTTTGCTGAGGCCTGCTTGTTTTCTAAAGCAGTCTTTTTTTATTTTTCATTTATGAAAAACAGCAGCAGAAGTGCATTAAAGTTTTCAGCACTTTCCCCAGTGCGTGTAAGAGTTCATTGAGCTGAATGCAGAAAAATATATATCAGTACCATAATTATATCCGGTACCTCTATAAGGTGCAGCCAGGTACAGTCTCATGTCTTTCATTCAGTCTCATTGCTTCTATAGCAACATTCACAGAGGGAAGTTGTTTCATAAAAAATAAAAAAAACATCATGACTCCAAATAAATGCATCTCTTCATTTGCTTCTTATATCAATATGGAGGTGTTTTTAAAAAAGATCCAGTGACTCATTGGAAACCTTTTTGATTTTTTTTAATTGTGCTTCAGCATGCACACCGCACAAATTGGTATCGCAGTAATATTCAATAAATCAGTGTTAGAATTCAATAAGCTTGTGAGGGCTAAAGGTTTATTGAACTGCATGTGTAGGTTCTGGATTTCATACATCTGTAGCCCAAAAAGTGATCGGAAACAGATGAATTCAAGGACCATGATGGGTGAGCGGATCCTTTTGTCACTGTAAGTGAATGTGCACATAGTATAAACTCAGCTCAAATTTAATGTGCAATAGGGCCATCATTGTAGTGTGTAGGAAACCATCTCATCTGTATCCTCCCCTGCTGCTGATAAAATGATCAAAGTCCTGATAGTGAAACTACCGGCATCTTTACCCCAGCAAAGGAGACTCACTCAATTAGGACGCTACACGACAATTAAAGTTAATCTAATTTAATAAAAATCAGCAGAGAAGTTACATGGCCAATCAGCGCTGGCCAAAAAGCCCTGAACAAAGACCTTAACGTTACTTATACACTTGACTTCACCTTGTTTACAGAAAAGGGAGTGTGACCTCACATGTCTGTAAATCTGTAGCTCTGTGTACGAACCGTACATGCGTGTGCCCGAGACTGTCTAAGTGGCGTGCTGCAGCAGACGCGAGATAACATTCTTTATTGTTGAGCAATAGGACTAGAGAGGGGGGTGTTATCTATTTTCCTGCTTTAATAGAGGCAGATCCCTAGTTTGTTTCACTGGGACTGAGCTGTAAAATTCCACTTAACCACAACAATATGCTTCTATGTTTTAAGTATCTCTAACAATAGTGTTTCCTTGTCCACATTTGTTTCCTCCTCCAAAATAATGCAGAAACTGATGATAGAGGTGCAAAAACCGGCTAATATTTACACGGTAATTCACCCTATCCTGAGGAAACTTAGTCCTAGTAGAGATCTTATAGCTGTGGTGGTAGTGTTATTTCAGGGTGGCTGGAAAAGCAGCAGAGAAAACATGTGTGGCAAGTACTAAGAGGACTGGAGACTGCACCGCTGTCATAATACAGTAATAAGAGAGCCTCGCTCATATACAATGATTTGCTTATATGCATGCATGCATTTTACATTTTACCATGTTGCATTCAAAGAGTAATAATTATGAAGTGGAAGGAAAATTATCCATTGGTTTCAAAATTTCTTACAAGTAAATTGTAAATATACAATCACCTTTTGCTGCAAAAAAAAGTGAGTCTTTAGGATAAATATGTCTCCACTGTTTGCTTTTTTACAGCTACAAGCTCAATCTTTTTTGCTCAAGCTCAATCAGACTGAATGGGGAGTGTCTGTGAACATCAGTTTTCAAGATTTGCTTTAACTGGATTTAGGTCTGGACTTTGAATGGGACATTCTAACACATGAATGTGTTCTCATCCAAACCATTCCGCTGTAGTTCTGTATCACGACCGTTTCAGGAGTGAGAGGCTTCGCCGATCAGTGCCAAAGGGCGCCCACAACAGCAGAGAAAAACAGGAGATCGAGAATGGAAGAAGCAGGGATGGTTGCCATGTTTCTGTTTGCCATGTTGTCATGCACTGCTTCACCAGCATCTCTTCTAATTTTAGAAATGCTGGTTGTTTGGCAACGTATGCTGATATAATTGTACAACCAATCAGCATGAGTTAACCACAAGTCCCACCCAGTGACTTTACAGACATTTTCTGAGTACATACCCCAAGGCAGGTACTCGGTTGGCTCCTGAAATGGCCCGGAAAATGGTCCTTTCAGGCCTGTCCGGTGAAACACACAACTACTGTGAAGGTCCTGTAAAATTACCCTGAATGTCCAATAGTGGAAACAGGCCTGTAGTTGGTGCAATAAATAATAAAGGAGTGCACAATATGAAGCTGGGAATGTGATTTTTTTGTGTCTTTGGAATGAGTAATTTAGCACCTGTATATCTCTGTCTTCTACAGTCGTGGCCAAAAGTTTTGAGAATTACATAAATATTGGAAATTGGAAAAGTTGCTGCTTAAGTTTTTATAATAGCAATTTGCATATACTCCAGAATGTTATGAACAGTGATCAGATGAATTGCATAGTCCTTCTTTGCCATGAAAATTCCACAGCATTTCATTGCTGTCATTAAAGGACCTGCTGAGATCATTTTAGTAATCATCTTGTTAACTCAGGTGAGAATGTTGACGAGTACAAGGCTGGAGATCATTATGTCAGGCTGATTGGGTTAGAATGGCAGACTTGACATGTTAAAAGGAGGGTGATGCTTGAAATAATTGTTCTTCCATTGTTAACCATAGTGACCTGCAAAGAAAGGCGTGCAGCCATCATTGCGTTGCATAAAAATGGCTTCACAGGGAAGGATATTGTAGCTACTAAAATTGCACCTAAATCAACAATTTATAGGATTATCAAGAACTTCAAGGAAAGAGGTTAAATTCTTGTTAAGAAGGCTTCAGGGCGTCCAAGAAAGTCCAGCAAGCGCCAGGATCGTCTCCTAAAGAGGATTCAGCTGCGGGATCGGAGTGCCACCAGTGCAGAGCTTGCTCAGGAATGGCACCAGGCAGGTGTGAGCGCATCTGCACGCAGAGTGAGGCGAAGAGTTTTGGAAGATGGCCTGGTGTCAAGAAGGGCAGCAAAGAAGCCACTTCTCTCCTAAAAAAACATCAGGGACAGATTGATCTTCTGCAGAAAGTCTGGTGAATGGACTGCTGAGGACTGGGGCAAAGTCATATTCTCCGATGAAGCCTCTTTCCGATTGTTTGGGGCATCTGGAAAAAGGCTTGTCCGGAGAAGAAAAGGTGAGTGCTACCATCAGTCCTGTGTCATGCCAACAGTAAAGCATCCTGAGACCATTCATGTTTGGGGTTGCTTCTCATCCAAGGGAGTGGGCTCACTTACAATTTTGCCCAAAAACACAGCCATGAATAAAGAATGGTACCAAAACACCTTCCAACAGCAACTTCTTCCAACAACAGTTTGGTGAAGAACAATGCATTTTCCAGCACGATGGAGCACCGTGCCATAAGGCAAAAGTGATAACTAAGTGGCTCAGGGACCAAAACATTGAAATTTTGGGTCCATGGCCTGGAAACTCCCCAGATCTTAATCCCATTGAGAACTTGTGGTTAGTCCTCAAGAGGCGGGTGGACAAACAAAAACTCACTAATTCTGACAAACTCCAAGAAGTGATTATGAAAGAATGGGTTGCTATCAGTCAGGAGTTGGCCCAGAAGTTGATTGAGAGCATGCCCAGTCGAATTGCAGAGGTCCTGAAAAAGAAGGGCCAACACTGCAAATACTGACTCTTTGCATAAATGTCATGTAATTGTCAATAAAAGCCTTTAAAACGTATAAAGTGCTTGTAATTATATTTCAGTACATCACAGAAACAACTGAAACAAAGATCTAAAAGTAGTTTTGCAGCAAACTTTGTGAAAACTAATATTTGTGTCATTCTCAAAACCTTTGGCCACAACTGTACATCAAAAGATTGTAATCACTTTCTTTTAGTTTTCTTAGAGCATAAAAGCCTATTTATATTTCTGATGGGGTAAATTTTACATATGATCAATTTTCTAAATATTATAAATCAGCCTTTAGCATATTTTGAGTGGGGAATTAAATGTTAATAAACAACTGTTAAAAAAATATTAAAAGACTAAATGATAATTATCAAATGTTCTTGTGGTAGATTAGGTCTGAGGACAAACAGTATAGGTTTGGAATCCTAACCTACAGTGATGCTGTGTCAGAGGGGACCTAGATGTTGTTCATTTGGTGAGATTTTTTGTTTTTTTTCAGTCAAGATTTGATGCTTGACCTGAACTTGTGCCTTAAAGACCCACTCCGATCATCTTTTTGACCTATTTTAAAGTGTTCTCAGTGGTCTCTAAATTATGATTATGCCATTTTTAAACAATCACAAAACTGTGCCGTTTTCTAGGACATTGCTTCAGAAGAGCGGCAGTAGCTCATTAGCAATTCGCCTCTGTGTTGTGGGCGGAACCGTTGGCGTGGAGGACCCCTCCCTCACACAGCAATGGCTTCTGTTTGTGCATCTGACTCTGCTTTTGCATAAAATTAAACCAAAATAAAAAGATTTTTAAAAAGAACCTATAAAATGCATTACTTTATATTATAATCTACATCGCTTTTACACAGCAGCATGCAGCACTGGCTGTTGACCCATAAATAGCTGACGTAATTCTAGCAAACAAGCGGATGGTTGAATTAGCTCGCTACACAAAAACATAAGCATACCGGTAAACATCCAGGTTGTCCACTTGATGGAAGGCACTGCACCCGGCTTCAAAAGTAGTTTACTAGCAAAGCCCATATTTTCCCCCTGCCAGTTGGTGAAACAGTCTTCTCTGAAATGTTGACTGCAAACCGATGTGCTCTGACCAAGAAACGTAATCCATTTCTCTCTCACTGCAGATGGTTCTGGTAAAGTATGAACTCTAATAATACAATTCTTCTTAGCAGTGCAACCCGCTACAGCACACAGGTGTTGATCCTCCATCGTCTTCTCTACTCCTCAGAACCTGAGCGGGCGGGGCAGAGCGGGCCAGTCCCGTTGCTACGTCACAAACGCAGTCTGTTCATAGCGATTTGAAAGCAGAAATACTCAAAAATGCAATATTGAGCTTAATTTTCTTAAGATATGTCCTCTGGCATCAGCAAAATGCCACAAGAACATGTTAATAACACAAAAAACAAGATTTTCATTGGAGTGGGTCTTTAAAGACTTGAGACATGGAAAAAAGGACTTGTGAACATCTCTGCCACAGCAGAATGTTGCCACCACCATGTTCAACCATGGAGGAAACTACTGTATCTATGCCTTTCCTTCCACGTCACTTTGTGTTTATCTGTCCCCTGAAATCCAAGAGAAAGAGAGTAAAGTGTGTTCTTGAGGTGACAAAAGGAATGAAACTTGAACAAGTATAAATACTTTTCCAAGAAAACATTTAAAAAAATGTGCCCATAATGTGTTTAGTACTTGCTTTAAAGGGTGGTTTGGATTTTTTCTTTTAATAGGGTGCAAAGCTTCATAATGCAGTGATCCTTTCTCTTCAGTGAAGAGAACATTAGCGCCAATTCTCTGCTTTTTAACTGAGAAAGCTAGCCTAGCTGCCTTTCACCTTTTCAGTTAAATTTAAACACCACCCTCCTCTCACACATTACCTTTTAGAAGAGGTACAAACAACATTGGTCATAACATTATTTTCTTGTCCTCAGTGACACCTACAACAATAATTACATCTTTGCACAAAAGTGAGAGCAATTGGTCTTGTCCCAAGTCTATCTAATCTTTCACCTGACATTTTCCTGTCACCCCATAAAATGAGCAGAGCATGTGGAGCTGAAGCTTTCCAGACTGCGAGCCCTGACATTTCCCGGTGTGCTCAAGCAGTTTTTAATACAAATCTGCCTATTTCAGCCTCAGGGGTGAAGTTTGATTTGGATTTGATGTGATCTCAACATCCCTCAGCAGCACTTGAACTCTTACCTGAGATGGACCATAAAGAGTGGAGAGTAGAGACGATTGGCCTCGCTCTCCGGTGATGCTCCCTTCTTTTCTTTTTTTCTTCTGCTGCAAAAAAAAGTAGCTTTAAAGTCTGAGACACTGATTAGTGAGAGGCTGAGAGAACGCTGAAGGAGAGAGATGGTGCAGAGAGAGAGAGAAAGAAAGAGAGGACGACGGATGGTGAGAGGACACGAATGAGGCGGGGGGGCAAAAAGAGGAGCTGAAGCAAACAGCAGGAAGAGCAGGGATAAGTTTAAGCAGAGACAGAGATGAAAACTCAAGGATGAAGGCTTTCAAGAAGAGGAGCGTGGGTGGAGGTGGAGATCTGAGGCAGCATATCAGAGTACGGGTGAAGTGCAGGAATGATTAAGAAAAGGAGGATGAATTGAAAGCAGCAATTAAGAGCACAGCAGATGGAGGTGCGTTAAAGAGAAGCAGCTGTACTGCTTGTCTTCTGTATGTTAAACACCACAGAAGCCTGTACCTTTAAAATGTACATTATAGTTCCTAACCTTTATTTAGCCTCTCTGTACATCTCCAGGCTTCAGATGTCAGTTGTTGTGCTGCATCCCCAAAAAGTCTGAGTGCCTTGCTTAGAGCACTCTCGCAGTAGTGAGTTCAATCATCCTCTGGAGTACAAGGTTGCCCGCATTGAAATAAAATCATTCCATCCAATTTAATATCCGCATCTTTTTCTTCAAATATGATTATACATACAAAAGGGTGTGAATTCCTGTGAGCGATGCTAGAGATGACAAAGGCAAGTTTAATGCTGTTATGATACAGAGCTTTTCATTCTGGTGAAGAAAATTCACTCTCGAGATCTGTTTTGAACCTGTTTTGTCAGAAATAATAAAGGGAGCATTATGAATTTTTAATCTAACAGAAAGAAAAGCAGCTTTTAAGATTTAAATGCAGTGAATAGCTTGTGGAGAACCCCCCCCACCCCAAAGACTGTAGGGTCACATGAAATATAACAATTTTTCGTCACAGGAGTTGGAGGAACATCACTAAACTCAAAAGTAAACTTTGCCCAAACATTATGAGACATTTTGTGAAGCAGATATGCTAGGAAAAATGCTAGCTGCTAAACAAGTGAGAAGAGGCAAAAATAAAACCAAATCTTAAATCGCTCTTCATATTATTGCATAAACTAGCATTAGCACTGAAGCTAAGCTAACTGCTATAGCAAGCTAGAATAGTTTGAAACTCCCCTGAGCCACTGCTTTATAAGCTCTGGGGTTGTTCATGGTTAGGCGGATAATTATTGAAAAGAATGTATTTAGCAGTTTTTAACACAAGTTAGGGATACCACTTTAGTATTGACTATTAACTGCCACTATAATAACAGTTCTGCAATACTTCACAGGTGTTTGGGGCTTCTTGTTTTTGTTGTGTTTGCCCATTTTCCTTGGTAAAATCCATAGGTTTCAAATGTTTTTCATTTTTGGTTTATTGCTGTTCCTCAGAAGTGGCTAGGGTGAATCATTATCTCATTACTAGGTTAAGAGTCAGTGTTTTCTTTCCTCTGTTTCTCTAAGGACAATTAAATTGATGGACCATTGTTCTTTCTAGTTTTTGATATTGTGAAGTAGGAAGGATTATTGCTGTTACATTTTTACTTTTTGATCATTTGTTATGAAGGGTAACCATGGCAACAATGTGATACACAACCAGGAGCAGCTGATTAACATCACAAAATATACCTTAAATAATAATACCTTAACTGAAGACACAAATCCCTGATGAGTTAAGAAGTAGGCATCGTGGATGCAGAGCAGGAGCAAAGAGGAGAGAGAGAAGGAGGAAATTCATAACATCAAACTTTTGTTCGATCATGATAGGCAATGTGAGATCACTGGCTAACAAGATGGATGAACTCCAAGCCCTTGCAAGGACTCAGTCGGAGAATTTGGAATGCTGGATTAGATAAAGCGCTGTACAGTTCATGTACATTTTTTGTTTTACTATCGGACCAAAGCACACATTTTAAGTTAAAGTTCAGCCAACATTTTGATGGTAGGACAGAAAAAGTTCTTTCCTGACCTCACTACCAAACAAACATCTTCCATGTAAAAAGCATCTAAAGGTTGAAAATAGAAACTTGGTTATCCCAAGATGCCACTTTTTGCTGCAGTTCTCTAACAATTAGCTATCTCCTTGATGGCAAGATAAACTTGGGTTTTTAATCCATAGTTTTTTGTCCCAGTTAGAGTTTTAATATTTTTTTCTCTTTGCTCTGACTGTAGATTTGTAAAAGTTTCAGGGGAGCAGCGAGCTTAGTATTTCCTGACCTATTATGATAAACTGAAATGGCATGTTCTCTTGTCTTCCCAATTTGAACAATGGCTTAGATAAAATGTGCCTCTGTTTCATGTTATATCTGTATCCAGGAAGTTACTAATCTAGAGTTCAGAGACACTGAAGTTTTATTTATTTTTCCAAAAAACCTTTCACAATGCCTCACTTCAGCTGTCATCTGCGCTTTGGCTCCACTCCTCACACATTTCCTCACACATCTTGTTCCTCTGGCAATGATTTGTACAAGTATTTGTAAAATGGCAAGACTGAACTCACTGTTTGCAATTTACATCTTCATGCACATGTGTATAGGAAGTGTTTTCCACCTTTTCCTTTAGGTGTTGCAGTAGGATTGTTTGCAACTTCTAGTATGCCAGAGGTTGGAGTTTGTCTTGGTAGCTAATTGTATGTTGAGCTGTATTTTATTTTTTTTATTGGTTTGCAGTTTGGCTAAATGGCTTCCCTTTTTATGTTTTGATATGTCAAATATGTTGTAACTATTAATTTAAAAATTATATTCAAAAATTATAACTAATAAATTAATATAATTATTGATGACGTTCGAGTTTAACCTGTGTATTAAAGATCATCGAGGCACCAATCTCAGAAATGAGATACTTTTAAATAAACCAAACTGTCAGTCTCTTCTGAAAGGGCGGAGTCCGTCCGCGAGGATTAACAAACTTTACAGCACACACTGAAATAGAACAGAAAACTTCTCGTTAATCAAGGGAATTTATTAATAAAATCAATCAACCTTACAGCCAAACATTTCATTTATAATTTCCATCTATTCTAACGCATTCAAAAATATAGAACAAAGTTAACGTCGAGGGAAGGGGTCACAGCGCGTGTGTGTGTGTGGGAGGCGTGTGTGTGTGTGTGGGAGACAGCGAGCGAATGAGGGGGGTTTAGCTTACACCCTCAATGCGATCAATAACCCAAGCCTTATCAATTGGCGCGATCGGTTCACAAAGGGAGACAAAGTAAGACCGCGTGGCGATTCAACAAAGGCTAGTTTCAATTGGCAATGGTGGCTTAGACAAAAGAAACGGGGATGACAGAAAAAGGGGCTCAACGGGAGGCCACGCGACCGGTCTAAACAGACACGCGCCGACCGCAGCGGACAAAACAACAAGCCGAGAAATAATACAATATAATATATTGCTTCTGGTTGCAACCAAAGTAAAATAATAAAAACACAAAGCATGCAAACATTCAGGGTCGGCGTACAGTGACGCCAGACGACCAGGAATAACAGTGGTTTACAAGTTCACAAACTTATATCAACCAACCGAAACAGGATATCCTAACCCGTTAGACCTAATTCTCCTCTACCCAGACCAACAGAAATAAACCAGGTTTATCCTACTTGGTGATGGCTCTCTTCACAGTCCACGACGAAGGGTGTAGAATGGCCTGAGGGTTTCAGTTTAAAGGAGCGGTTTGCTTGGCCGGTTCACTTCGAAGTTTAAAAAGGGGAGTTCTTCCTGGTCCAGCAGGTTTGAATGAAAAAGAGGGGAAGGTTTGCTAGCGGTGAAGTAAAGCGTCTCCTTGCGGCTCCTCGGGTAGGAACCAAAAGACAATGATTTTAGTTTTCGCGCCCCCATTATCAACTCTGTGATGTCATCACAGGCCACAGACCAATGAGAATGGGTTGAGGGCGGTGCAACGGATGCTGGAAGATGCAGTTCGTACAGTAAAAGGCTATAGCCTCAACAAATATATAAATGAAGTCTAACTTGTGGCTTTATTTTGACAACACAAAAACTAATTGAGGAAAATGCTTAACTCCCTCATCACTCTTGATAAGGCTTCTTCTAATCTTCTATCCAAGCCAACTGGGATTAAGATTTAGGAAGCTGCAGAACCTTCAGTCTTTGCCGGATGAGCTATGCCTAGCCTCTCATGCTGCGTAACTCTTGAGCATTATTTCAAATTCCCTTAGTGAAGCAAATGTTTACTTATCCGTTCTCAAGTCACCTGTTGTCTACTGTGTTCTCAAAGTCTAACCAGAAGTCTCAAGGTCACCTGTGTAAAAGGGGTTTCCTCAGCATTAATCTTCCTGCAGCTCCGTCATCCTAAGGCATTTCACTGCCAGCCCGCTCTCCTGCTTCAAGCTCTCCAGTTTCAAGTCCTTCTGTCACCTGCTCTCAAACCTCCTGGATCACTGGGCTTATCTCCAAGCTCCCACTCACCTCTGGACTCCAAAACACCATTCGTCCATCGCTTTAGGACCTGACTCGCTTCTACAACACACTTCTCTCTGCAATATCATTCACTATCAGTTCTCAAACTATTCAGTCATCAAATAACTCACCTATCCTCCCCAGATGTTACTGGATCTTGTTGCCTGAAAGATACCAGAACCTCATCTTTGTACATCACCATCTTCGTTCTGTCATTGTAAATAAACCTTTTTACTTTATCACTTGTCTCCTCGGGGTGATTCTGCACGTGGGTCAGAAAACAAAATCCCATTCTGACAACAACGCAAACCCCGCGTTTGAAAAAAAGTAGAAATAACCATGTACTTGTGTGTTTATAAGAAACCAGAACAACTGAGCAACACCAAACAATGTAGGATCTCCTTTTAAGGAAGAGTTCAATTCTTTCACATGACACACTAACGTTATATTCAGTGAGCAGATAGAAAATGTGCTATAGGGCAATCTATGAGGTGTTTTGTGAACTAGTGAGACGATTACAAAAGTGATTTTTGAAGTGAATTAGGAGCCAATAAAGAAGCTTTTTTTACAGAGGCAATATATGTTTCAATTCCCTTGTTAATGCAAGAAGTCAAAAGTTTCCTCAAGTTATCTATTTTTCTTTTTCTAGTGACCCTTACCCCTCCTTTCCACCGGACGCGTAAAGAGCACGTTACAGGAGCAGCACGTCATACGCAGCTGATAGCCACCACTGTAGTCAATTGAACCCTTTCCACCGGAGGCGAAAGCAGCACAAGTCTGCCTAAATATACGCGGCAGTCCTATTTTCTAAGCAGCACGCCTCTGAAACACGTACATTTCAACATTTTGAATAGGGGAGACAGGAAATATACGGCTCGGCACCTGAAATTTTCAAAATAAAAGAAACGTGCTGCTTTGCGGTTGCTTTACTTAAAAAAATGTCCCTATCTGTGGGCCTGGTGAGAAGTCAGTACCTCGCGGGAGGGTCTCATTTGTGTGTCATCACACAAATGAGCGATTTTGGATATTCCCTGACATAACATAAACTTATTGGCGAATATAAAACGGACATAACATTAAACACAAACCTTTTGGAGCCATGTTGTTGTCTTTTCCTGGTTATTATTGTCATAGTCATTTATATATGTCTATGGTTGTTGTGTTTACTGACAAAACCACGCGTGAGTTTGCTAATCTCGTGTGATTTCGTGCTCTCTCGGTGACAGCTGCTTCCCTGCTGCTATGCGCCTCATACACACCCAGTGGAAAGGGCCAAGCAGCAGAATACAGAAGTGAAACGAGCTGCTCCTGTAACGTGCCGCTTACGCGTCTGGTGGAAAGGAGGGGTTACACACACTTTGAAAATCCAGCAGGCATGAGTGGCTGTTTTTCAGTCAGGCCATGAATATGTGCTAGTGGAAGAGAAAATTCAGATAAATCCTGCAGATGCCAGGGAAAAAGTGACTTCAATCCATAAAATTTTAACAAAACTTGAGGATACCTCTTGGGAGAGATAACCAGGATGGTGCGATTTGCTGCTGTGTAGGACAGTGATTCTAATGGGTTTTGATTCAGTCAAAGCTAAATTGAACATTTTGAAAAGGCAAATCAAAAGTATGCTGTGAAAGATTTCATGAACTGAATATCAGTTCACCGATGACGATATTTAAATTCTATAGAATCGCAACCCCAGTATCTGACAAAAATATATTCATATAGTATGGGTTTGTATTCATACTTACTTGAGATTTTCACCTTTCTTCTTCCCATAAACTCTGACCAGATACTTAATCCTTCTTAAACAAACCTAACGCTGTCACCCCTACGTATGGTTTAACATCTTAGTTTTCCACCAGAACTAGCACAGGGTATATACAGAGATCTCAAAATAAATTTTCATACGTTTTCAAGACTTTTTAAAAACCTTCTAAATTGAAACTAAGACTTTATCGCAATAGACTCATGAATTATAAATATTACACTAGTTATTACATTATTTTGCAATGGGCAAATCAGAAAACAGCCTGGAAAAGTTAGATTTATTCGCTTGTTAGAGTTCAGCAAGTGGTGGTTTACCGCTGTGTGTAAACACTAATAACCTCAGCCCACTGTGTTGATGTGCCCGCTAGCGCCACTCTGAGGTTGGATGCGGCAGACGACAGAGCTGAAGTCATTGCTGTGGATGTGGTCACGTTGGGGAGTGGTGTACTGGTGGTGTGAGGTGTGGCAGGTGGCAAAGGTGCCACAGTTGCTCCCTCTGTTGAGTAGCAGCTTTAGAACTAAAACTGCACAGCAGGTGGTGGTTTTTTTGGCTAGCTCCTTTCATGTGCGTTTTGATTGTGTTGATGCCCATTGAGGCAACACATCAGCAGAGATAGTGCATAAAGTCATATGGTCGAGGAAACTCGAGGAACAAACCGGCAAAAAAGAAATAACTATTTTACTTTATCAGTTTAAGTGCGTCTATTTTGATAAACAGAATTCAAAAACTTGTCCATATTAAACAAGTTTAAGACTTTTTTTGTACTTTTTAAGAGTCTTTATTTTCCTTAAATCAATTGATCAACTTTTAATACTTTTCAAGAACTTGTGGATACCATAGCATTTACTTATTTATGTATTCTGGTCAGTAAATTCAACTTTGGTTTCATTTGGTTTCACATGTTGGCTGTGTCCACTTCCAGGTTACTACATGGAACTGTGGATCTCTTCAGCTCCTTTTCGATTGCAAGGCATTGCATGGATTAAGGGCGAGAACATTAAACCGTAACACCATAAACATAAGAGTGTATATCCCCTATGTGTTAAACAGCAGTAGTTATGATTGCCACACAAAATCTGACAATACTAATGCTTACTCTTAATGAAATAAAACCCTATTACAGTCACCAAGGCAACTAATCCAATGCGACATCTAGGTAACACCTTGACCTCTTGTTTCTTCCTCCCTCTCTGGCTACCTGGCTGTGTCAAGCTGTCACTCATAAACCAATCACAAGCTAACATCTCCCTCCTCTGGTCTCCTGTCACCTTTGACCCTGTCCATGAACTCGGGTCTCCTCCAATAAGGCTTAATGTCAGATCGACTCACTCATCTGTGGCTGAAGACAGAGCCGCCAATCATCTTGGATAATCAGAAATGGGGTGACCCTGAGGCGACCCAGCCTCGCAGACGGCTGACAGCATGAGAGGCACTCAAGTGGAACTTGCAGGGTATTTTCACAGTCTCTCTGCACACCTCTGCACCGAACTCACTCGCACAGCATTATAGGAGTGCAGACACTGCATCAATAGTACTAGGACTTTTTTTTTTTCACACGATTATATATCAACAAAAGATAAGCACACAACTGTCTTTGCTATATTAAAGTAGATCTGGTCCTAGTTTATCCTCAAGGCTTCTGGGTTTGTTATTCTATTTGTCAAAAAGCAACCAGTGATATTTTAATGGTGGACTTGAGCATTTTAAAAAGACAGTTGAAACCAGATATTTACATACACTTAAAAAAAACAACTATTTATTTTATTTACTGTCAAACATCAAATCAGAATAAACATTTTTGCTTTAGATCACTAAATATTTTTTGTATTTGTGAAACGTCAGAAAAAAGTTTTTTTAAATTACTTTCATCAAAATAAAAAGTGTGTATACACTAAGGTTATTGTATCTTTAAACAAAAAGAAAACTCCAGATGATTCCATTGTGAGCTTAAGAAGCTTCTGAGAGGTTAAATAAGACCATCTGAGTTAATGGGCGGTGCATCTGTGGATGCACATAAAGGCACACCCCAAACAGACTCTCTTTCTTTGACAACATGTGAAAAATAAGAGACATGTATCGTAACATCAGCAAAATAATTGTGGTCCTCTACAAGTGTGGCTCATCCTTTGATGCAGTGAAAGGGGGTGAACTCTTCACTCTCTGCTGATCCCACTCTGAGTTTATGTAGTCGTCCACTTTGTGGCCGAGTTTCTGCCATCCCCAACCACTTCTACATAGGATGCATTCACACCAGTCCTGGTTTATTCTGCTTTAATCAAACTCTAATTCTTTTGTCCAGAGTCTGGTACATATGGAGAGGTGTGAATGCCCAATCAAACCTAGGTCTCGGCTTGGTTTATGTGAACTCTGGTCCAGTTCGATTGTATATGTGAATGCCAAGCAAACTGGGGAACGCTCCAAAAGCAGGAAGTGGACTATAGCACTGTGCTATTTAGCAACAACTGCACGGTTGTTATCTGCTCATGCTGAGCCCATTGCTGCAATGTGTTTGTCTGGAACATTTGCCAAAGAAAATAGAGCAATCCTAAAACTGCTCAAATCTGATGTGAATTTACACTACCGTTCAAAAGTTTGGGGTCACCCAAACAATTTTGTGTTTTCCATGAAAAGTCACACTTATTCACCACTATACGTTGTGAAATGAATAGAAAATAGAGTCAAGACATTGACAAGGTTAGGAATAATGATTTGTATTTGAAATAAGATTTTTTTTACATCAAACTTTGCTTTCTTCAAAGAATCCTCCATTTGCAGCAATTACAGCATTGCAGACCTTTGGCATTCTAGCTGTTAATTTGTTGAGGTAATCTGGAGAAATTGCACCCCACGCTTCTAGTAGCAGCTCCCACAATTTGGATTGGTTGGATGGGCACTTCTTGCGTACCATACGGTCAAGCTGCTCCTATAACAGCTCAATGGGGTTCAAATCTGGTGACTGCGCTGGCCACTCCATTACCGATAGAATACCAGCTGCCTGCTTCTTCTCTAAATAGTTCTTGCACAATTTGGAGGTGTGTTTTGGGTCATTGTCCTGTTGTAGGATGAAATTGGCTCCAATCAAGCGCTGTCCACTGGGTATGGCATGGCGTTGCAAAATGGAGTGATAGCCTTCGTTATTCAGAATCCCTTTTACCCTGTACAAATCTCCCACCTTACCAGCACCAAAGCAACCCCAGACCATCACATTACCTCCACCATGCTTAACAGATGGCGTCAGACATTCTTCCAGCATCTTTTCAGTTGTTCTGCGTCTCACAAACGTTCTTCTTTGTGATCCAAACACCTCAAGCTTGGATTCATCCGTCCACAACACTTTTTTCCAGTCTTCCTCTGTCCAATGTCTGTGTTCTTTTGCCCATCTTAATCTTTTGCTTTTATTGGCCAGTCTCAGATATGGCTTTTTCTTTGCCACTCTGCCCTGAAGCCCAGAATCCCGCAGCCGCCTCTTCACTGTAGATGTTGACACTGGTCTTTTGCGGGTACTATTTAATGAAGATGCCAGTTGGGGACCTGTGAGGCGTCTGTTTCTCAAACTAGAGACTCTAATGTACTTATCTTCTTGCTCAGTTGTGCAACGCGGCCTCCCACTTCTTTTTCTACTCTGGTTAGAGCCTGTTTGTGCTGTCCTCTGAAGGGAGTAGTACACACCGTTGTAGGAAATCTTCAATTTCTTAGCAATTTCTCGCATGGAATAGCCTTCATTTCTAAGAACAAGAATAGACTGTCGAGTTTCAGATGAAAGTTCTCTTTTTCTGGCCATTTTGAGCGTTTAATTGACCCCACAAATGTGATGCTCCAGAAACTCAATCTGCTCAAAGGAAGGTCAGTTTTGTAGCTTCTGTACCGAGCTAAACTGTTTTCAGATGTGTGAACATGATTGCACAAGGGTTTTCTAATCATCAATTAGCCTTCTGAGCCAATGAGCAAACACATTGTACCATTAGAACACTGGAGTGATAGTTGCTGGAAATGGGCCTCTATACACCTATGTAGATATTGCACCAAAAACCAGACATTTGCAGCTAGAATAGTCATTTACCACATTAGCAATGTATAGAGTGTATTTCTTTAAAGTTAAGACTAGTTTAAAGTTATCTTCATTGAAAAGTACAGTGCTATTCCTTCAAAAATAAGGACATTTCAATGTGACCCCAAACTTTTGAACGGTAGTGTACATTTCGCAGAACAGGAAGTGTCCTCGTGTTCAGTGCCTCTTGGTGCAGCGCCACCACAGGCGAGGAGGTAAAAATGTTGCTCAAATGGGTCATTTTGTTTGACTAAATGCAGCGTGGCTAAGAGCAACAATGTTGCAATTCTGGTCCCCAATCGAACCGAGTCTACTAAACTATCAAGTGTGAAAATGACTTTAGTTATAAAATCACTAACAATTGAGTGGGGAACATTTAGTAGTGAGGGAATGTCACAACTGGATCTGTTGTACAGGTGACATCCCATTACTTTTCAACACTGGAATTGACTAAGCAACTGAGAACAATTAATTCTTTTTACAGATGTTTGGAGAAGCAGGCTGCATGTCTAGGTGCACACAGTCACAATATCTGGGCTGTACATGGAGATCTTTGAATGAGCCTAGCGGACCACACCTGGTGGAACTGACGTCAGAGCTTATGTCGTACAGGATTTGAGGTCAAGTGCTACAGTTAGGTGGACTGTGAGGTAGAAGAAATCCCTAGAAACCTCAGTGAACAAACCTCAGTCTACAGTGTGTCTATGGTCAGACATGTTATCCAATGAACATCAGAAGTACAGAGGTGCTCTACAGTTTAAGTTTTCTACAGCAGAATGAGAAAGAGTAACAGCATGATCCATCCAAACTCATCGGTGTGAATCTCTATCAACTGTCTTTGATTCTAACACTCAGAATCAGAACACATGTCAGACAGGGTGGGCTTATAACCCAGAGCAAAATTCATTCAAAAGCCTTCAATAAACACCATCAGTGGGAGATGTCTGAACTCAAACAGGGTGCTACTTCTGCAGTCATAACTGTAAATGTCTTTATATTTCCGTTGTAGCATTAAGATTGCTGGAGCTAATGTCCAATCACAAACACTAGAGGAATAGGCAGGTCTCTTTTGTAGGTTTATACAGCATTGTTTTTCACAGTTACATTTGGGATACAGTAGCTGAATGCAACTGTACTCTCCGATGTCCTCCAACTACTACTCCCTGGAGCAAGATTTGGTTTGCGACTTGCCGTGTAATAGGCAGCATGAGAGGTGAAGAGTGAAGTAGGGAAAGCAAATGTAAGGTGAGAAAAGGTTTGGAGAAAGGTTACATTGTTAGCATTCAGCCTCCAGTGTCAGTGTCGGGCAGATTCTTCAATTCCCCCCATTCATCTGACAGGACCTGATGCGAAGAGAGATGGGTTGTAGAACCTAGAATAAAAATTAGACACAGCATTAAAAAAAACTGAAGTGAGAGGCATTCAGACAGAAAAGTATCAAAGGGAAAATCAAACTCAGGCGCTCTGGATGCCACTTTAGAGTTTCTTGTAGTTGAAAAGTCTCACTAGAAGCTTGCATTACAGTTTTTTTTTCAGGTGCTTCGGTGCATTTCTCTGATCAGACGTACAATTCTCATAACTGCTTCTTTAACCTTTTAACATTAAGTCATCTGTGCACATCACAGAACCAGTTTCTCATTCATTCCAAGAAATTGCAAATGCTTCACCCATCAAGTGTTTCCAGGGAGGGGTCCAGAAGGCATCCTAACCAGATGCCTAAGCAAAGCAGTGCAGAGACCTCTAGAAGGGCAGGTGCAAAAAGTTAAAAAGGGGCACATAGAGCAACATTTTAAAATGGCGTACAACAACATAACTTATAGAGTATCATCCTGATTAACAACAACCGATGTTCATCAAGCATCTAATTTGGAATCGCAAAATAATATTTTTACATCATGAGATGGGGACCATACAAAGCAAAAGTAGCCTATTTTTTTATCTGATGGGGTACAATGTTGCTGTTGAGATGCTGTTTCTGCTGGAGTGTTGATCAAAGGCCATAAACATAAAAAAGACCATGTAGCCGATTAAACAGTTGTTATAAAGTATATTATTAACTTGCTGCTGTGTCTCACTAAATAAACCTTAATATTTGATTGATTAACTTCCACAGCAACTCAGCTGCAGACAGCTTCAAAGATCAAACCAGCTCAGAGAGGCTTACTCTACTTTATAGTAGTGTTGGCACCTCTGAGAGATTTAGATTTTTAAAGTAAAGAGATCAAATAAATTCATGGTATCTTTGGCACACAGACATGAGGTAAAAATATTATTAACATTTCTAATAATATAAAAATAATATAGATTTATTTGGATAAGAATAAATAATGTTTTTGACAAATGCATTTGAAGTTTTATAAAAATTTTCACATGTATAAATATCAATTTCGGGATAGTTTGATTTATTGAATTGTGGCACATCTGGCTATTTATACCAGCTGCGGCCCGAATTGTTGGTACAGTAGGCTATATTCGGCTAATGTTGATGTGACTTTTTTTTTTTTATGTGAGCTGCTAAGGCTATGGACCCAACCTTCCTGGTTGAGGGTCTACAGCAGTAACTTCATTTCATTCATGGCTGCTCACCTTCAGCCAAGATCCTGTGTGCAGCGGTGAGGACGCGCCTGGTAACGTTAGGTGAAAGAAGCAAAGAGTGAACCGAAAGTCAGCTGTACCTGCGCTTTGAGGCGTGTTCCTCGGTTGAAAGTCGTTTCTTTAGATCAGAGTGATGGAGACTGCCTGAAAAAGAGTGGAGGGACCGGCTGAGGATGTGTTATTTTTTTTTCTCCCAGCCTGTAGCGCACAGAGCATTTTGTTTAGACTTGGAGCAGCCTAATAAACTGAAAGTCTGAAGATTTCTCTGCGGCCAAACCACTTCTGTGTTTGGGGAGAGCAGGGGGGCGTTGGATATCCGAAGCCACCACAGCAAGTAACTAAACACAGTTTTATGTAACTTCAAAATCAGGACTATATTTTCCTTCACAAACAGACCTATTTAAAAAAAAAATAATTCTTAGCCATAATTTGGTTGTTGGAGGGTCCAGTTTTGAGCCCCCTTCTACCATGGGCTCGGGACAAATGTCGGCCGCCATACTAAAAGGAGAATAAATGTTTTCTTACGCAGTTGCATGTTGCGCACACACCATGCTCATTTCACTTTGTCAGTTGCCATAAGACAACTTAAGGGGAAGAAAGTGTATATAGTAATCTAGTAACAAAAGACAGTAGATAAAATAATCTAAACTCTTGTAGCTATTATGGTATACACTACTTACTATGGTATAACCCTACTTGCCAGCAGCCTCTCTCGCAAAGCTAAGCAGCTGAGGAGTGGATGCAGAGGCATTGGTTAATAGTCATCATGTGACTAACAGCAGCTAGATCATTTTCTTTAGCTAAATTGTTATTAATAGTTAAATGTTGATGTTGAGGGGCACAGGCAGGCATTCGCACACATGCACACTGCAGAAGTGTGTTTATTTTTCCAAAAAGGGCACTTGGGGCATCATGGAGGAAAGGGGCAGAGGCACTAGCCCCCTGTTAACAACCGGGTTGTAAAGTTGGTACTAATATTTGAGAAATGCACTAGCTGTTTGTGCAAATGTTGAGACTGATGTAAGAAATGCACCAAAGCACTTGAAAATAACTGTAAAAACTGTTGCTTTGGATGTTATCTCACAAACTTGTAATAATATAGTCTTTCTTCTTTTTTTACTTCATTCTTGTTTCTTGCTCTGCTTTTTGCATCAGGGTTTATTTCTCATTTACACTTGAAAAGAAAAGATGAGAGAAAGAAAAAGGTGAGGCAGAGAATAAGGACAGAGTGGATATCAAAAGCTATCACACACTTTGAAAGGTCATTACCTAGCAGGCTTTATATGAAAGCCTGTCTGGTCAAATTTATTTACTTGTAGTTTATAAAATTATGTTGTATTACTAAGAAGAGTATCATATTGTGTTTCTTACATTTTGTGTTTTTCTTCTGTATTCAATTTTACTATTTTCTTTTAATATGAAACTGACATTTTGCTGCAAAATATATAAATTATTGTATGATATTTAACTGCAATCATTATGATACTAGTGTACTTCAGAATGCTATAAATAGGTCTCAGTGAGAGTAAAAAAATATTTGTTTCCATGAAGTCACAAAATACATTTACAGTTTAATCATTAAACTTTTTTTACATACTTTTGCAATCACCTTTAATTGTAATATAATCTGCAATTTTCTAATTAGCAATGTATGATCATATGTCCATAAAATGCAAATGGAATAAATAGACAGACAGACAGACAGACAGACAGACAACGTTGGAGATGTAAACATTATATTTAGTGTGCTAAAAAAGGAATGAAAGTGGTGGTAAAGCGAATAGTCAGACATTTTTTCAAAACTTTAGTTGTTCAGAATAAAATAACTGAATTATTTACTCCACAACAATAATAAATAACAATTTTTGTTCAGCTGAGATTCTGCATCGTCCATATTTTATGAACAAGTTAAAGACTTAAGACCAACTGGTTCATTATAACACACACTCAGAAACAGAGTAATTGGCATGATTGCTTCCCCACACACCCACAGACTAAACCTTCGACACTCTTCTACAAACGGTCCTATCGGACAAAATCTATGCCAGCTACCCAGATAACGTCTTTGTCTGACTCTCTCCCCCTTTCTGCCTATTGAAGTAATTTCATGCATATTCGCAAAGGATAATTTTCTGGCGCTTACCCTAAAGGACTCCATGGTTTTAATATCTGTTGGTGGTGGAGGAAAGCGTGTGTGTGCCACTGCTGTTGGTGAGATTTCAAAAGAAACAGCATACATGACAATGGTGATGAAGTTAGAACTCGGTGAGGCAGCCGGGTTGACTGCTGGGTCCAAAAGGTTTCAACAGAGAAACGAAACCATGTGCAAGTCTACCAATGTAGATGAGCTATTTCTATTAAAAGAGTTAATTGGTTTTAGGTTTATTTTTAGTCTGATGGGAAAGCTTTTAAATTTACAATAAAAGTTAAGGCACTTAAATTGCTTTACATTGTATCACAATTAATTAATTATGTAATTACAATGTAATTAGATGTCATGTTCTGGAAAATGGTAGAGAATGAGGACTATATGTTAAGATTCAAGGGGCCATAATGAGTTTCTTATGTTTTATTCACTACTCTACAGAGCCGGCTGGTATTCACTGGCACAAACACATCAGAATGCTATTTGAACTATGTTTTTTATCAATTATGGGTTTTTGGGTGTCTCATAGTAGCTACACCTAAAGCAACGCTCAAAAACAGACAAATTATTTTTGTTATTTTACAACATGAGCGACAGCATCTCGAACCTCTCATTTTAAATGTCTTATTCACTTGTTTGGTTTTTTCCAATACATTTGCTCATTAATATTTATCGTATTCAAACTTCTCGCCTCTGGTTGGCAAACAGCAATGCGACTCTTATGCTGCCTTCAAACAAATAACTAACTTAGCTTACTTCACTGGTGGTGATCAAGACAAATTCCAACCGTCTCGTTCTCAGCTCTTCTTTCTTGGGTAAAAAATGCAACATTTTGATGTGTTATCTCCACAAATAACACAAGCCAGAACATGTTCTGCCATGTTGTGGAGTTCCAAATGGTTAGTTTCTACTAGCAGCTCTGCTCTCTGCTGGCCGCTAGTACTCATTTTCTATGTGACGTAAAACAGATGGCTTTTTTTTTTGACTCACTCATTTTTGCTCTTTATTTCCTTTCTGTGGCTAATGAAGGCAATATGAGTTGAAGAAAATGTTCACAAGCAGCATGCACATGCAACTCAGAGTGACCAATCATATTCCAAAAAGAACAAGTATTACACGGGTTCTCACTGTATGATACTTTTAAGAAGAAATGTTGATATCTGTTGTTTGTAAGGTAAATACAAATGAATTACCTGTGATGAACACCACCAACAGTTAGAAAGAAATGTCTCATGTGAAACTTCTAGATTTTCTGGAACTCCCTGAAGCAGACAATGAACCAGGAATGAGTTCCGGTGGTAACTTTAGTTGTATTTACCTCTCCGGAAAGAACCTGTTTCTTAGAATGGCATCAAACCCCATTTAACCATGTCACACTTCCAAGTTCATTTAACTGAGATGCTAAGTGGCTTGGCTATTTATAATGTATTTCTCTCTATTTGGGACTTTCAAAACAAAGTAGAGACATGTTAGGAAGGTTGTATTTGTGCACATTTGTAAGTTTGTGTGTGTATGTGCAATATTATTGACCTACATATCAACAAAAGTGCAGTTTTTATTTAACAAATGTTTGTATCCAAGGCAGCCATCTTGGACTTAAGAGACCAGGGTTGGGAGGAACCTCTGATTCCCCCAGTCTGAATTCAGAATTTCACGTGACCTTTCTGTTAATTATCCAAACTTCAAACTTTTTTTTCCTGGGTAAAAAATAAAATGCAAAATTAACTTTATTATTTACCCAAAGTCAGTGCTTCAGAAAACGTTTAATTTTTTTGATAAAGCACAAGAAAATAAAAATAAATAAAAAATCTGCTGTAATTTTGTTAAAAAAATGTCTGTCAGTAAGGTGACACTTGGAAAACTCGGTTTTCACCAAGGTAGGCTTCCTATTATAAAAACTTTGAAAGCTGCTGTTTACATGTGCATCCTATGTCATGTAGTCAGCTGTGTAATAATGATTCAACTATTTAACTGACAAAATGTTCAACAATGTCAGGAACAATTCCACAATTTTTTAAACAGTAAGGACTGAATGAAAAATAAAAACCAAATATCGCCTATGGAGTGGTTTAGACCGGGCACGTTTCAGGCACCAGAAACCTCTCACTGCGCTGCGCTGAGCTAAAGATAGGATTGGGTTCTATTTTTGATGCAACACACTTCCAAAGCGTGTCAAGCTTCAACAGTTAACATAGGGCTAACATGAAAACCCCTATGCAGCATCCTGTAAATTTCAAAATAAGAAACACGTGCAGATTTGTGATAGCATAACTATCTAAGCATCACGTTATCACGTACGACGCAAGGATCTCATTTGCTATCTGCATCTGAAATTGTAGTTGTTATTTTTTTCCAGCATGGATGATGAAGTGTTTATTTTAGCTGTGCAGGAAAGTAGAAAAAAAAAAATCACATACCTCTGTCTTCCATGCAGGCCATTGTTGTTGTCACACGTGATTTTAATTCTTGCATGATTTTGTGATCTCGTGCTTGAAACACTCCCGGTGGGGATTGACGCGCCCTGTCTAAATTGGGTTTAAGAGATAATTATAGATTTAAAGGGGATTATTTGAAATACTATACAGTTATTATACAGATTAAACAGTTATTGAAAGATCTTCTTTTTTTTCAAAAAGAACAACAGTGGGGAGTGACCTTTATTTGTAATTTCATATAGGCTATAAAGAAGGTTTAATTCTTCAATTACATTTACATAAAATGGTGTTTGTAGTGTGTAGACGTGTGCTATTTTATGTGGTTCATTTAATCTTGAATCAATATTAAATTGATCACAGCTATTAGGTGTTAAAATTGCTGGGGCCCACCTAACTTATCATGCCAAAGACGCCACTGGTCACACATAAATTTAAACATGTAGAAATAAAGCAGATTTTGTGAATCATTATGTCCCGACATGAATATAAAACATGTATTTTAGAGACACCCCAGTGTTGTACAGCATGTGTGTGTTGTTATGATTCACATAAATTTAATTGATTTACTGGATGGAGCCACTAAAAACTATGAACAGTCTTCATCAGGGCAGACGGAGTGCTCATATAGCATAGCAGGTGATTAAGTAATGTTATCATTGAGTCATTACTAGAACATTTAAATAGAAGTTGTATATGTTTTGTAGTAAAAAATGCACAAAAATGTGTTGCTGTTGTGAGAATTTTGAAAGTTGGTGTACTTTGAGCGCCTGGTGTACTGTACCTGGTGAAATAAATACGTGCAGTTTGACTGAAAGATTTCATTTTTTTAACGCAGATTTCCTGGGTTTTAATAGAGTTGTGTATGTGTATGTTGAAAAAGAGGATTTCTTGTTTTAAAAGGAAGTCTTTAATAAGTCTTTTAAGAAGTGTTCAGTTAACAAAACGAGATTTTGAGCAGAACCTGAACATTTTGACCTGTTGTGTGATGTAGGTTTGCTGCTGTTAAGAATTTTTAAAAAAAATCTTAAGGACAGATCTAAGTTTGTTAGTAATTGTAAAGAACTAATATTTCACGAAATAATTACAATACTGTTAAACACAAAAGCAGAGCTTTTGCCACTAATTCAGCAGACATATTTGCTGTTTTTTAAAGCAAAAAAATATAACACTGATTTAGTTTTCACACATAAAACAAGTCAAATAAAAGCAAAGTGTTTTGTCAGAGAGGACAATCATTGCCTATTTGGATTGAAAGCCACTGTTAAGTAATATGGCCTTCAAAGTATGCTGTCGTTTCTTCCTGCACATAATGGCTCATAAAATACCATCATACAAACGGAATCAGAAATGTTTTTTGTTATCTGCTATTGGCATAGCAACAAACTTAACACTAAAAGTAAGAAGTGCAGCACTTTACCAAAGCCCCTGCTTTAACAGAGAAAAAACAACAACACTTTTTAAAAATTATTATCTTAACACAGCCTTCTCGATAGTTTTATATATTTGTATACAGTCCAGGTCTGCACAATGTTTATATTTCCCTGGGGGGGCAGAAAATTACTCCACCAATGCACTTGGTTGAACTAAAACTACATTATTATGGTTCAGGTTTGACTCCATTTAACAGCTGTTTTTAATATCTTTGCTGTCCATTGCCACTCTAGTCGGCCAATAAAAAGCTCTGACCCACTGAAGCGAGGTGGAGTAGGATTACAGGGCAATGCTACGTGATACGTTTTTGCTTATGTCTTATTATTCTGTTACGTTTCTTTGCAAGTCAGAATTTTTTTCTATGATTTATCTTTTCAGATTTTTATCTTACCATATATTACATTCTTTGTTACCTAACATGTTGCTGCTCAAAACCCTACCTCTCTAAAGCAAACAACAAAATATATTTTACTGCTTGGATAACTTAGACTATCTTGAAGAAAGTAAGAAAACCAGGGCCAGAAATGAAAACACCAAGGTCAAAACTGTGTTTGATTTTGTTCTGAACTTATTTCATCATTCCGGTTTGAACTACATTTTCTCTCTGTTTTTGCGTTTTAGTTCATCCTGCATTCCTTAGCATAAGACATGTAGGGTTATTGTTTTGAATTGACTGGTTCAGACTGCAAGTTTTTAAAGTAGTTGTATTTCTAAACCTTAAGAGAATATTCTACGGAGACCCTAAGGGGACATAGGAAAAAAGAAGTTGGTTTCTCGCACTCACCACTTACTATCTTGTGCACATCTGATACTTTCTTGAGCATAAACATGGGCATCAGTTTTTTGTAAAAATTGCTAGGGACAATAAACATACACTTGAATGAGGTTTAAAGAGTGCTGAGAACAATTATTATTACTTATTCACAGAGGCTGAGTGGCAATCGGGACGAGCGGGACTTTTCCCGGTTGGCTGGCTGAAGGATTTACACAGCGCAAGACATTTTAAGCGGCCGCGAGGCGAACGGCCTGAATCTGATCTTATCAAAATCATTGATGTTATTATATTAACCACAAATAGCAGCCATATACTCCCATTTAAACTAACTAATGCGTCCACCCAGTATTTATATCAGTTGTTCACTCTCTATATCTTAGTCATGGTCTTATCTTGCAGAACATTCATGGTTACAGATAAAAAAATAAAACTATTTGAGTTGTTTGTTTGTTCTTCCATTTCCTCTTGGGATCAATAAAGTATCTATCTATCTATATATATAATGTAGAATGGAGCAATGCCTCTTGGGAATTGGGAATGTGTTTATTCAATGGACCGATTGCGGGTCAAGTCTGAACATCTCAGTGTTGCCAACTTAGCGACTTTTCAGACCCCTTAACGACTTTTTTTTCCAAAAAGCACCTAGCGACAAATCTAGCGACATTTCTGACCACCCTCAGCTACTTTCTGTGAAACTTTGTCGCCGATATTTCCTGCAGTTTAGAGACCCAGCTTGCTCCTTCCTGCGCATGTGTATTGCTGCATGATCACACTATGTCCACTGACCAATCATAAACCTTTTTCGGTTTATTTCATCCACTCACAAACAAAGTTGTTTGGTAGTTAATGTTGATTCAAAAGTAAAAAATAAACATGCAAGTATATAAGGCCGATCTTTCAACGGGAATTAAGGCAGAAGCTTGTCTGTACTATGCTACATTGGCATCTCACAGCTGTGGTGCATTCAACGAACGTTGAGTTCAAAAACGTAGGACATTTAAAAATTATGACAAAAACCGCCCACTGAAAATAATACCATAAGCAATAAACTTCTATTTAATGGCAGTTGGCAAGAAACATTTGATGCATGCTAAATATGCCCTACTTATTTTTACAAAGTACTAAAAAACAAACAACTCTGCATTATCCAAATTGAGGTGTTTATGTCATTGTGTGGATGTCGATTGTGGTATAGCCCTGTGAGTGAGACTGTTTCACCCTGATTAGGTTGAATGCACTGCACAGAATGATCGTGGAGACAGGGCCGGCTGTACGGGTGGGCAATGCCCACCCAAACAGAGTGCCTTCCCACCCAATAAAAATACAAGGAAACGAACGTGACATAGCTTAGTCTTCCAATTAAATGGTATAAAACATAGCAGGACAAATCTACACTTTTGATTGGAAATGCTGTAGATATATAGCAAAGGTTAATACTGAATATAATATAACTTACATAGAATGTCATATAGCCTAAACCTAATATAGAATAGTTTAACTATAATATATAGCCTAATGTTGTTTAATATATTATATAGCTAAAGCCTAATACAGAATATAACTATAATATAACTTAGATAGAATATCAGGTAGCCTAAGCTTAATAAAGAATAGAGTGTAACTATAATGTATAGCCTATTGTTATTAACAATACATTATATAGCTAAAGCCTAATATTGAATATGATGTGACTATAATGTAATATATAACATGATATAACAATAGTATAATACCTAATATATTTACTGACCCATAATATATATTTATACACATAGCTCGATAGATACTTTATTGATCCCCAAAGGGAAATTCATGCAACTATCCATAGTTCCTTTCCCCAAATGTATACAAATGTTATAGTTCAGCTTCTGTTTATTAATGGAAAAACCCATAAAAGCTTTAAAACTAAAATTTATTGTCAATAATGTGCATTTGTCTATTGCCATCTAGTGGTCAGGGTTCATATATCCAGTTAGTCCTTCCAAAATGTGTAGTCACAAAGAAACAATATAATCTGGGTCTTCATCCAGTGGGCTGGAGGGGGGGGCTGGTGCAGTCAGAATTTTCCCTGTGGATTTTAGTGCCCCACTCCGCCCCTGCTTATTCATATATAAGTGCTGTATTCATCCATTTGACATTTCACCTTTATTCTATCAATAAAAGTTAAATGTCAGACTGTTTCCCGATGCTCGGATGACACCAGACTGCTAACACTGTAGGCTCTGTACGTTCACGGCAGATCGTAGTCTTGAATTTGGAACTACAAATGCAACAACAACAAATGCATTTCCTCTGCAACTCTGGCCGTTCTGTGGAGAGAATCTCCAGCTTCACTACAGTTAATTGCACATTTACTTTTACTGCAGTTTTTTTGTATTTACAACATATGTGAGAGCAGGGGCGGAGTTAGGGGGTGGCTAGTTGGGCATAAGCACCGGATGTTTTCTGAGAAACCGGACTCCCCACACCTATATGTGTGTGTGAGCATGCTGGTGCATATAAGGTTTCTCCAAACGAGTGTTCGATAGCTGGTGTGAGGAGCCATCGATCCATCTCCCAGGAATCGATGCAGACATGAAGGAGATCAGAGCCACAGACGTCCAAAGGACCCCCAGAGCCCAGGAACCCCAGGCGGACCAGCACAGGGTTGACCGCATCCCCCAAGAGAGGAGCAGAGGAAAACCCCAGGGGAATGTCCAGCAGCTACAATGCAGGGTTCCGGGGGGGCACAGTGACGAACCCACAGGCTCTCCCAGCAACCAGGTACGCCAGGGCGGGCCTGGCCATGGACCCAGAGACTCGGCCGCCGCCACGGCCAACACGGCCAAAACGGCAATACGGCCAACACGTGCCCCTGCCACCCCTGGCCAATTCCCACCGCCAACATCCCAGCGCCCCACCCCTGCCCCACATCGGGCGCCCAACCCATAGCAGATGGACGGCATCCCCAGGCCAAGCCCAGCCAGCACCTGGACACCAAGTTGTACCAGCTCCTGAATCCTGATTACGAGCAACGCAGAGTGCCGAGACCAGGCGTCCAAGCAAGGCCAATCAAACCCACCGATGAACTGACCATGCACAAAACGTACAGAACAGGTGATCGAACAAGCAGAGATGCTGGATCCGTATCCCGCTGAGCCACTGAACAGGCACCACCCAACAATCCCAAAACTTGCACCCCCGAAAGAGGTGCCCCAACCAACAAAAGGAAGATGTCAGCCCGGCACATCAGCCGACTGAAACACCGGCCCACCCAGGCCCGGTCAGGCACGCACCAAGTCCGAACCGGATTGCCCTCTCGAGCACCAACTCCTGACATCGAGAGCCACCAGCGCACTAGTGGGCAGGGGCATCAGCCACTGGCAGGGAGTGACTGAGGGAAAATAGGTCCCCCATTAGATGTAAGGCCTGAGATGTGCCAGGCAAGAGGGCAGCCCAAGACTCAACCTGACAGGTAGACAGAGACATACAGACACAGTAATACGTTCCCTTCCTCTTATGCACATACACTCTCACTGACACCAAGACACCCAAGAAAGGATGCTGTACCCTCACTCATACACTCCATACATACTCTATACTCCCAGGTCCAGGTACCGTTGCCCCAGTAGAGCAACCAGCCCCTGTACCCGGGAGGTGGACCCCCTACCTTCTAGGATGGAGAGAAGCAGACCACCAAAGCAGCCACAGTGACAAAGCAGCCCACCAGCCCAGGTCACCGACCAGACCACCTATTCCATTCTTCGGACCCCAACCCCCGGTGGCCAATAGCGAACAGTGGTGTGAAAAGACCCCTAGCCTCCATCCTCCCACTTGAGTATGGTGTTGATGCGTGAATCTGAATTCTACTTTTGAAGGGGGAAAAAAGACTCTCAGAAATAAGTTGCCGTGCCGGAGTCCAGCAGAGAGGCAGTAGCTACGTAAAGTAGCCTGCATACAGCCTTCCCGAGCCCCCTGAAGAAGGAGTGCTTCTGCTTGCTTTCTGGGGATACTGTGCAATGCGCATTAAACACCTGCATGAGAGACTGTTGCTGATATGGATATCAGGAACGTTTTTAGACAAAAGGTACAGTGACAACAGCAGCTGTGATAAAGCGGATCATGATTTAGGTTTGTGAATCTTATTTTAAAAGTTCTGGCTTGCTAAATGTCAGCTTGCTGTAAGTAAAGTTTTGGTACAAAGAAAACAAATGGTAACAACATAATGTTACGTATGAGGTTGCATGGGAAGAATAAAGAAATACAAAGATAATAATCATAGAAATTAAAGGAAAGTAAATATCAGATAGGTGGTTACCTAACTAAGAAACAACTGAAAAAGAGTAAGGTAGTGTCACAATCAATGAATACAGCTAGAGACTATATAAAATGTAAAGATAACATATATTGCACTTTTTTTTTGTTAATCAGTTTAGCAACGGGGGTCAAAAGAAATTCAGTTATATCCAAATTTTACCCTTCAGTTTAAAACTAGTAACGACATTCTATAGTAGCTATTTATAGTAGCTATTTATTAATGTTAATGCTCAATCTGAACGCACTGAACAATCCACATCATGTCATCACACATCAAGCAGATGAATACATGTTACTTTTTTTCTCCACAATGACAAAAACCACTGATTGTGGCGCCATTAACTAAATATAAGCAATGCAATTAAATGTGAAGTGCACATGAAGCTGATATGCACACCTGCGTGTGCATAATCAAATAGTAGGATTGCTGCAGGGGTCATTGTCATGAGGTTTTGAACTTTTGTCTCAGACAGATGACTTCTCATGGATGTTCAGATGTTGTTTAGAAATGTTGTTGGTTTAGAAAGAACAACAGAGAGGGAACAACAGCAGAGAACAGGATCATATCTAAGAGGATAAGATGGATTTGGTTTTTTGGTCAATATATTAACCATATAGTCAAACTTAGTTGCCCTCTTGCTTTATATTATGTGCTCTTAATGGGAGTAAGCTGTATTCCCTGAACCAGTGATCTGAGGTGACTTCAATCAGCAGCTGATTGTGATATTGTTGATAGTTAAAGGGAGAGTTCGCATTTTTAGACATGAAGTTGTATCCCCTCCTCACCATCAGCATAGTGCCTGTACACTGACCCATATCTGTGGTCACCTCCTGGTCAGAGTTCTGGCCGTTAGAAGTCTTTCAAGAAATTGTCTTATTCAAGATGTTCTTCGATCTGCTCCATGTATACTGATGAACATCTTCAGCGCGTTTTTTTTGTAAATGGTGGTGGTGTTGACAAATTTAAAGGAAGTGGCGAGCCCACCAATTGTGCCCACTCAGTAGCTTTCGACTGACATTTTACAAATTTGGCAGGTCTCCATCACCCCGTGTAGGTCTGCCGCAAAGCCCTTGCGTCGACGTATGATGGCGCTGTTTCTCTCCACACCTCCACTGACGGGGATGTGAAGCCACGAGTCATTAATGTGAAAGTTCAAGTCGAGTCTGAAATTACCCTGTGATGGACTGCCGACCTGTCCGGGGTGTAGCAGGAGCGGGCTTAAAACATTCCTTTCTAATAATTCCCATTGTTTATACTAGGTGACCGGACACCTGCAGTTTCACTTTGCAGACACAGGCTGGTGTCTTTACTTTTATTGATTGAGTCTAAATCCAATTACAGACCAAATTTACTTGGGTGTTTTTACCGTTTTTTTTTATTATTCAAATTAGTTCTTACTGACTTTGTATTCTTCCTGTCTTATTGTCACTCAAACCATTTGAGACGTGCCCATCTTCTCTGGTTCTCCTGAAGGTCTCTACCTGTTGTTCCTCTTAAATGTTACCCACCAGTCCATATAAACCAATTAAAGGACATAAAATTAAACTAAAGTTTCAGTGTTATCCACTGGTTGCATGAGCGAAACAACTATCTACATCGGATTTAATAAGTGCAGTTTATCTGCCCTAAGATAACTTTTGCTGCAAATTGACAATACAAAAAACAATTACTCTTCTGTATGGGTCAGGACCAACCTTTAGGGTAGTTTTACAACATTGAGCAACAATGGATAGTTTTTCTAAGAAGAGTCCTCTGAATTGTCAGATGACATCGGTGTCAGTGTGTCAATTGATTTGTCCCGTCTGCCTCCTCACAGAACCTCAGCAGTGTCAGTGTTGGGAGTTGTGGTGAGAAGTTATAAGAAAAATGATCTGTGAGGTTAACGTGCCCTTGAAATGGAGATATGTGTTTGTTAAAGTATTTCACAAAGTTTTGCTGCAAATAAAAAAAGAGTCAGTCTGACTGCTTCTGACCCTGAAGTTGTGAAAACTCATTTGAGGAACTAGTCAGCACAGGGTACTACTTATAATATAATATAATAAATAATCATATTTTTTTAATTAAATTCCAGTTTGTTGAAAAATATTTATTTTGTGTCTCAAGTCTTTGATCAATTAAGTTTTAATGTTGGTTATTATTTCTTATTGTAGATCATGTTTCTTTGATTTAGGTTTTTCTGTGTATTGTTTCATTTACTTTCTGTTTTCCTGGTTGTTAATTCGTTTCACCTTGTTTCCGTCAAATAATCCCCAAACCCTGTATATTCAGTAGGCAACTGGCTCTCATTTACTCTTTTTCAGTTCCTCTGATTATCGGCCCATTTCCACTGGACAAGTTCCAGGACATTTCTAGGGGGAGGGACAGGACAAATATGCTGGTTCGGTCCTCTCAGTCATTGTTTCTCCATACAAATGTGACCCTTTAAGGAATTTGCTAAGATGTTAGTATCTTGCAACCGTTTCCGCAGTAAGTGACATAAACACTAATAGGCGCCCACAGCAGCAGAGAATAACAAAAGGTCGACAATTGAAGAAGCAGGGATGGCTGCCGCGTTTCTGTTTACTATGTGGTTATACACTGCTTGCCAGCAACTTCCAATTTTACAATTGACAGTTGTTTGTCCACGAATGCAGATATCTTTTCCTACTGAGTTACAACCAATCAGCATGAGTTAACCACAAGTCCCACCCAGAGACTACAATTTCCGCCATTTGCGAGTACATACCCCCAGGCTGGTACTCATTTGGTTTCTGAAATGGCCCAGGTAGTGGCTCTGTCGGACCAACCCGGTGAATTGGAGCCACGTGCATACCATGAAAGTCTGCTAAAATTACCCGGACGTTCCAATAGTGGAAACCGGCCTTATGCCTCCAGGTTCATTCTATGTTCCTCCTTGTATTTTTCTGCTTCTCTTCAGTTCTAGTTCAGTTGTTGGAGTATTCATCCTGTTTGTTTTTCACTGTTACAGTTCTACCCCTAGCTGTGTGGCGCCTGTTAGCCTTTCCACCTTCATTTGGGTTCTCACTACAACCACAAACTATAACAGTTTTCCTTCAAGATTGACCTCTGTATTTAGCTACATCCATCTTCCCAAAAACTCTGATCGACCTTCCTGTCCTTGCTGAAAAAAAGCATCCCTAACAGCATGATGCTGACAACTTTTATCTTTTACCATGAGGATGATGTTCAGTGTTAGTTTTCATCCACATAGTGTTTTATTTCAGGCCAAAAGGTCTCATCTGACCAGAAAACATTCTTCTACATGTTGATATATGTTCTTCATTCATGGGCCATGTATTGATTTCTTTTTTCATTCAAGTCTTTACTAGGGACACAATAGCCCCTGTCCCCAAGAAGCCAAGGATCACTGGACTCAATGACTATAGACCTGTGACTGACATCTATGGTCATGAAGTCATTTGAGTGCCTGGTTCTCTCCTACCTTAAGACCCTCATGGCCCCCCTCCTTGGACCCCCTGCAGTTTGCCTACAGAGCCAACAGGTCTGTAGACAATGCCATAAACATGGTTCTACACTTCATCCTGCAGCATCGGGACTCCCCGGGGACCTACGCCAGGATCCTGTTTGTAGTCTTCAGCTCTGCCTTCAAAACCATCCTTCCAGACCTCCTCCAAGGCAAGCTGTCCCAGATGAACATGACTGAGCCCATCTGCAGGTGGATCACTGACTTCCTGAGTGACAGGAAGCAGCATGCAAGACTGGGGAAGAATATCTCGAACATCAGCACCGGCTCCCCTCAGGGCTGTGTCCTTTCTCCCCTCCATCATCCAGACTGACACCCCAATCACCACTGTGGACTCATTCTGCTTCCTGGGCACCACCATCACCCAGGACCTCAAGTGGGAGCCCACCATCACTTCCGTCATAAAAAAGGCCCAGCAGAGGATGTACTTCCTGAAGCAGCTTAAGAAATTCAATCTGATGATGCAGTTCTACACTGCAGTCATCGAGTCCATCCTCACCCCCTGCATTACCCTATCTATCTATCTATCTATCTATCTATCTATCTATCTATCTATCTATCTATCTATCTATCTATCTATCTATCTATCTATCTATCTATCTATCTATCTATCTATCTATCTATCTATCTATCTATCTATCTATCTATCTATCTATCTATCTATCTCTACAGCACGTCCAATCAAAAATGTAGATATGTCCTGCTATGTTTTATACCATTTAATTGGAAGACTAAGCTACGTCACGGTCGTTTCCTTGTATTTTTATTGGGTGGGAAGGCACTCTGTTAGGGTGGGCATTGCCCACCCGTAGAGCCGGCCCTGTCTCCACGATCATTCTGTGCAATGCATTCAACTAAATCAGGGTGAAACAGTCTCACTCACAGGGCTATACCACAATCGACATCCACACAATGACAAAAACACCTCAATTTGGATAGAACAGGTTAAATACATTTTGGGAAAGGGTTATTTACTATGAGTCTACAACGTAGTCGTTGATGCACTCGTTGATGCCTGATTTCGGAATAAATCCGTAATTTTCGTGCACTTTGATGCATCCTCCTCCAGCTTCCGCTTCTTCTTAATTCTGCCTTTTCGGCCCCTCCCTTCTCCGTTCTCTTCTTGCCGTCCATGGGTAAAACTTTAAAATGTTAGCAGTGGGGTTTTTTTGTCATAAGTTTTAAATGTCCTACGTTTTTGAACTCACCATACATTTCGAACGTTCCTTGAATGCACCACAGGTGTGAGATGCTGATGCAGTACACACAAGCTTCTGCCTTAATTCCCGTTGAAAGATCGCTCTTATATACATGCATGTTTATTTTTTACTTTTGAATTAACATTAACTACCAAACAACTTCGTTTGTGAGTGGATGAAATGAACCGAAAAAGGTTTATGATTGGTCAGTCGACATAGTCTGATCATGCAGCATACACATGCGCAGATCATTCCCTTTGCGAAGGAGCAAGCTGGGACTCTAAACTGCAGGAAATATCGGCGACAAAGTTTCACAGAAAGTAGCTGAGGGTGGTTAGAAATGTCGCTAGGCGCTTTCTGGGAAAAAAAAGTCGTTAAGGGGGTCTGTAAAGTCGTTAGAAATAGCGACAAAGTCGCTAAGTTGGCAACACTGGCTGGAGCTACTATCAGTGAGAAACAAAGACTGCAGCGTGTTGTATGCTCTGCTGAGAAGGTGATTGGTTGCAGACTCTCTACAGGACCAGGTCAGACCCCAGCAGACCCTTCTCACCCTGGACACAGACTTTTTGACCTGCTCCCCTCTGGCAGGCGGTTCCAATCTATTCGAACCAAAACCTCACAACATAAGAACAGTTTCTTCCCCTATGCTGTTGGACTCATGAACAATAAACTTAAGACTGTTCCCACCACCCGCTCTGTTTCAGTCACGTAACCCTGTGTTGTGTTTTTGCACCCTTCTGATTTTGCACTGATCATAACCTGCCCTGATGTATATATTAATCTGTTTACCCCATTTTATTGTTATTTTTAATTTATTGCATCTTTAGAAGTGTTAATTTTGTGTTTGCACAAAGTACCACAGCCATTTCCTAATGTTGTGAAACTGTTCACACATATGGCAATTAAACCTTATTATTAACTGATTCTGATAGTCTTCACTTTGGAAAGATTCTCACAAAAGACTTATTTAGCTACTAGCAATCCACTTATTTTTTAATCAGGTACAGATTTAGTAAATCATTTATTGGATACATCAAAATCATTATTACATGTCTAAATCATTGTGTAATAGTTCATGTATAAATTGACTACAACATAGTTTGTTCAGTATTTACATTTACACATTCCTAGAAGTTTTGGGCAAGGAGGAGGAGTTGCAACCATTTTTCATTCTGATTTGCAAATTAATCCAAGACCAATAACTAGCTAGAGCTAACCCTTAGTTTTCCTCATCAAAGTTGCAAAACTTTAAGACCACTTTTGTTTGTGGTTCTGTATCGTCCACCAGGCCCTTACTCTCAGTTCTCATATCTGGGAATATCATAAAGAACCTCTGCTTTTTTTCCAACCAAAACATGACATTCAAATCCCACATTAAACAGCTTTTTTCACCTCCGGAATATTGTTAAAATTAGAAATATCCTGTGATGCTGAGAAACTAGTCCATTAGGGATGTATATTGGCAAAAATCTGGCGATACGATATGTATTGCGATACAGGGGAAACGGTACGATATATCGCGATATATCGCGATACTATGAGTAAGACGTTATATTGTGATTTTTAAAACTCAATTTAACAGTAGGAAAACTATCACAGCATTCTAAACGCTCCAACCTGTTTCATACTTTCACACATCCAGTTTTATTACTAGATCTAGGTGATCCGCTGAAACGAAGGTGACAACCGCCACAAACTACCAGTCATGCTTATAATTTTACTACAAAAATTACTATCATCATTAATGGTTCCATTCAAATCCTAAAAAAAAAATAAAAAAATTGATACTTTTATTTTGAAAATCAATACAATATCGGGAAATAAAATATCACGATATATCGGTGTATTGATATTTTCTTACATCCCTATAGTCCATGCCTTTGTTACTTCAAGGCTGGACTACTGTAATCCGTTACTATCAGGAAGTCCACAAAATGCAGTTAAAAGCCTTCAGTTGATCCGAAACACTGCAGCAAGAGTTCTGATGAATATTAAAAAGAAAGATCACATTTATCCTCTTTTTAGTTTCCCTTCATTGGCTCCCTGTTAAATGCAGAATATAATATAATAGAGTAGAATAGAATAATCCTTCATTGTCCCACAAAGGGGAAATTTAGCTGTAACAGCAGCAAAGTGACAGGTAACCGAAGCATTTAGATTCACACAAGAAAAGTATAAAAATATAATTAATGCTGCGTTCACACCCCACGCTTTGTCACCATATAAAAAAACGCTCACAAAGCGACTAGTTTGAAGCGTATACATTTTTAGACCTGAAGCTTGCAAAGCCTGCCACTTGCTGAACAAAAACAAAAGAGCGCTTGGGCGGGGCTTCTTCTGTTGCCAGATGTTTTAAACAGTGGTGGATCATATCGAGACAGTGGCTTGGCTTTATTTGCTAAATAAAGTTAGACAACATTGTCGTCGGGCGCATCAGCGCCGTTTGTAGATACACCCCATTCATGAGAGACAATCTGAGTTTTGGAGAGTTTAACCATTTGCTCCAGGAGCTGCCTATGGTGGAGGTTGGCTTTCGTTCTGCCGCTCCATTCAAGAAATGTGTAGTGACGTCACTACAGTGAGACGCTTTGATTGGTTGACGATTGGTTGACGGGGGGACAACGTGGAAAGTTCAGCTAGCTCAACCTTTGCGTGGCTGAGTTTTGCCACTTTGAAGCTTGGAAAGCGGCAAAAGTTTCAAAAATTGCCGCAGCCAAAGCACACAAAGCACCGCAGAGACTCTGACGGCCTCAACCATAGACTTAACATGTAATCTTGCCATTCTGGGCGTTGACGTTTTGGGCGGTGTGAACGCGGCATAAGACTTAAGATCCTTCTTCTTACATATAAATATAATATAATAGTCAAGGTTCTTCATAGAGATATAAGCCCTTAAAGGGTTTTTGAGATATAAGAGATATTTTTGTATATGTTCCTAACAGAGCACTTCACTCTCAGAGACCAGGTTTAGTAGTAGTTCTTAGTATTTCTAAAAGTAGAATGGGAGGCAGATATTTTAGGTTTCAGGCTCCTCTCCTGTGGAAGCAGCTCCCAGTTTTAGTCTGTGAGGCAGACACTCATTTTACTTTTACGGCCAGGCTTGCATCCTTCTTTTTTGATAAAGCTTATAGTTAGAGTGGCTAAGGTCATCCTGAGCTATATATGTCATTATGCTGCCATAGGCTTAGACTGTAGGAGGCAAGGCGATTTTTTTATGGCACACTTTCAACAACAAGGTAATTCAAGGTGCTTTACATGATTAGGGGATAAAGTAAAAATAGCAATAAAACACAGACAAACCATGAACGATGCTTTGTGTATGTGTGGACAGGTATAAGGTTAGGTGGGATATAAACTG
Source organism: Valencia hispanica (assembly GCA_963556495.2). NCBI lineage: Eukaryota > Metazoa > Chordata > Actinopteri > Cyprinodontiformes > Valenciidae > Valencia > Valencia hispanica. Next base: position 12,872,374 of record OY747709.1, on the reverse strand, counting down.
TTTAACCTTAGCAGTGTTAGTGCAGAAGCAACTTAAAGCTGCTCTGCAGAATTTGCTGAGAGTGCTGCAGAGAGTGCACCATGTGGCCGTTAGATGAACTACAATCAGCAGAATGCGCACTCCCGTGACTTTCAGCTGTGTGCTCATTAGTCCAAGCTCTACGATGGTCAGAGGCCATTTTTGCTCTTTTTGTAGTGCTAAATAAAATACGTCTCTGCTTTGACTAATGGGGAGCTTGTGTGGGTGTCGTGACTGGCTAGCTTCACTTATCTAAGATAGCTTAGACCGCCTCCTTGTGAATACGCATACATATCTACGTACGTCCATCATTATGTCACGGTACCCACTCTCACAAGCGCGCCCAGATGTGGTACTGACTCGAACGACCTCAAAATAAATGGAATTGCTGCCTCTACATGCAACCGCAGCAAAAAGTACTTGATTCAACTGTTTCACCAGGATATGAAAAAACTTATAATAGATTAAAAAAACGGTTTAATTTTAACAATAATATTACATGATGCAACTTTAAGGTGCTAAAATAACCTGAAGCAAAACAAATACATGTATGTATCTGCCATATATGTTAATACTGGAGAGTGAAGAGGTGATGCATGTGTTTGATTGATCAATAAAACATATATATATATATATATATATATATATATATATATATATATATATATATATAAAATTATGGCATATGATGCCATCCCTGGAAAATTCTTGCCCATTTCTTGCCACCCAATAAATATTTTTCTAGATCCGCCACTGGCGCCAGGCCATTCAATAATTTATTAACTAGTAAACGTATTTTGAAGTCAATTCTCTGAGCTACAGGGAGCCAGTGTAAGGACTTTAGAACTGGGGTGATGTGCTCTACTTTCCTGGTTGTAGCGAGGACAGACTGACCACTTTTCTTCACTCTGCTACTTTTCTCTTATACTACTCTCCAGTTGTATTATTTGTTGTTAATTCAACTGTTAACTTAGTTTTTTTCTCTCCATAGAAGCTACACCTGGTTTGGCATTCTTCTTAGCTGCAATGCCTTGTTGAACGGGGGACATCGACTGCGATGAAGCTGCCAGCAACTGTTCGTTGCTGGCAACTGGCCGCTTCCTGTTATCAACTTTTTACTTTCTTTAAGATAGAAAGTACTCCTACAATAGGTTTTTTTTCTTTCATTGTCTCTAGTTAAATAAACCACTTCAAAATCCTAGTAAATTACTTTGTAGTTTGTGAGTCCAAATGTGTACGAGTACTACAGAAGCCCTGAAAGGCAACGGAGGAAAAAAGTTTTTTGAAGACCCATTTTCTAAGTTTGACCAACTTTTCTTTTTCTCTGGAAATTGAGTTAAATTATTTAAAGTTATTTTTTTCTGTCTCGCTTCAAGCCCTGAAACGAGATGGGGATGAAAAAAATTGGCTCTTATTTTTTTTATTTTTTTATCGCTTTAAGCCCTGAACCTCAACGAAAGAGAGAAATAAAAAAGTATTCTGTCATCAAATTTATAAGTGTTTTTTTTCTGGGTCTTTGGCACAAGCAGGTCATTCTCCTCCATCAAAATGCAACATAACTTAAAGACGGTTTTGTCACAAGGGTAACTGCACTCATGGCATTCCTCTTCCCAGTTTTGAATGTCCTCCTCACTCCGATGTACCAGGTGTTCCTCAGCACCATACAAATGTGGGGTTCCATAGAGGATCGCTCAACATCCATTCGGCACATTCTGGTTAAATATGATCGGAAAAGATTCTTCAAGTTTAAGTATTTTATCTTATGACTTTTGAAGTTAAGAGAAAAAGAAAAGTTGGTCAGACTTAGAAAATGGGTCTTCAAAAACCCTTTAAGGGCTTCCATAGCGTACTCTTGCAAGGTAGTGTACTAGTATTTCTTCTCCATTTGAGCTAACCAAAGATTTCTTTCCCAATCACAGTTTGGTATTGTTATGCTTTTTTAATGTTAGACCAAATACATTTTTAGTTTACATTCATTTTTTTAGCACAAGCTGAGACAGTTGCATAAAACCAAGTCTGTGCAACAAGAATGTTTTTCCAGAACAATAATATATCAAACTTTCATTCTGTATTCAAAATCTTTCAGTTTCTAATAGAGCCCACTTTTGCTTTCTTTTTACCTTTTCAAAACCAGAAAACAATGAGCTGTATTCAGTGAATAGATTTAGAAGTTGTTGATGTTTTTTGCTGCACATTTATGAAAAGTTTGTTTAGAGGAAATTCAAAGTCAAGAAAGAAAATCTGTTTTGTGTGTCTCATTCTACCCTACAAAACAACAAGGATGACCCAGATCGAACAAAGAAAAAGGCAACCAGAAATTGGAAAGATGACAAAAGAGAAGAAGGGAATAAAAGATTTCTGGGTGGAAAAGGAACATTTGTGACAAGTGGTGAAAAAAACAAAACAATGTGCTTCACAAAAGTGCATCACAGGTGGGAAGAGAAGTGGACAGAGGTTTGTAGAAATGGCTTGGGTGAAGATGAAATAGTGTAAGAGGAATGGTGTAGCTGTGTGAAGAAAATAAAAGGCAACAACCATGTCTGGTGAAAAGATAGATGGTAGGGAATCAATGAGAGAAAGTCGTAAAGAATGGTAAAACCTTGCTAAAGTAATGAGGGCAGCAGGGAAACTTTCGAAAGTATAGCCTAGTTTATAGACACAACGCCATTATCCGTCGACGCAAGGTTTCTCCGTGACCCACTAGGACGAACAGAGTAGAGCCCAATATTCTAATTATCCGTCAAACGAGACGAAGAGCGCACGCCTCTAATTGGTCAGCTCAACATCAGCCCAAGATCATTTCACCAGAGCGGTGCTCTTTAGTTGATGTAAGTAGTCATTGCAGCTTTAGCACTAGATGCTTTATATTGCAAGGCCAGTTCATCTAATATGGTCTTTTGGTGATTTTAAACAGGAGGTGTAGAGAACAACAAAACAGACCGCTGTGTTTGTTTGTTTCCATGCGTTTTTAGAGTATTCTATGAGCTGAACTTCTAGTAAAAAGCTTTCCAGCTCAATTAAAACTCTCTCTCTGTCGGCCATTGCTCCTTGAGTGAATTACAAGCTGAAGTAAATAAACTTTCTTCAACCAGAGACGTCACTGCAATGGTAGGCAGACCCGCCAGAAAAGGTCTGCCCCCCCTGCTGTCCTGGTGGAGAATTGCTTTGCAACAAGTATAAACTGAAAATGTCTCCGTCAATACGTCTGCGTGTGGGTGCAAACTTGCTGACGGAGAAGTATAATCCAGGCTTAAAGAAAGATGGTATGAAGACGATATGGGCCTACAAAAACTACAGTTCTGATAGGATGGTGTACTAGCCTGGAAGGTGACGTTATGCCTCCAAAGTAAATACTAAGGCTTTGAGTGGTCCAAGACAAAATGGAGCTAAACTCGTAAGATATCAAATCCACAGTGGGTGGAAAAGGAACATTTAGAAAGGACAAACAGGCCAGAAGCAGGGAGGGTCCTGTGAGAAAAAAAGTGTGGTTTTGGGGGGTTTTCAGGCACCCTCTGCCCCATTTCACCAACGGGTGTCACTGTTAACAAACCTTTGGAGGCCTTCACGAAACAGCTGGATTTATACTGAGAATTTCTACGCCTTCCTTATGGTTTCTCATACTGCCAGACTGAAACTCGGTTCATTATCTCTTACGGAATATTGGATCACTCAGATCTCTGTCAGCTGGTGCTAAAAATCAGACTGCTAACACTTTGGTCACCTCGAAGAGCTTCAGTTCAAAGCTCCACATCTGCCTTCATACTTCAGATGAGCAACTTGGAGGGATGCCTCAAATTCAGCTGATGAGTTCCATTCTCTAGCCGGTGCCCTACTCACTGATTTGTTTTCAACTCACATTGGCTGCTTTCTAAACTCTTCCATTTTTGAGCTCTTTGACAGTCCAAAGACACGGCTGCTATACCTGTCTACAGTATATTTATTTCAGACTTTTTTTGTTATGACAGTAACATCCATAGCATCGGTAATGACTGTGATAAAAAAAACTACTTTAAGAAATGCAAAAACTCTTGTGATTGTTCTGCCAGAGCTTAGAGGTCTTTCTGATCTCACTGTTATCCTTAACCCTGTCTGAGGTAAACAGTAGCCAATAACATGCCTATGCCTACGCCTAACACGACTCATGTATATACATTGTTTTGAGAGTGAATGTTTTCAGAATTACCTGAGACTTTATCCAATAAGACAGCTGAAAACATAGAGGCTGAAACTGAAGCTACTGTTCACACAGGGTTACCAAACTGGACAACAACAGATTTGGAAAAAATGTTGCCTGGTCTGATGAGTCTCGAATTTCATTCAGATCAGTGGCGGCTGGCCAATAGAGGGCGATAGGGCGCGACAGAAAGATCGCCCCAAGCAGTGCAGCACCCAGCCAATTACTGACAAGAAATTCGCACATAGCAACAGGAATTTATCCAATCAGTGTTGTTGATTTGGCCGCATGAAGGGCGATAGAGAAATCGCCCCACGGCTGGTGTGAGGGCTGGTGTGAGGGCGAGCAAGATATCTGGTGGTGACATTGGCAGTGTGATTTCTCTGTCACAAGGGGGCGCTGCTGTAAGCTTTGTGTGTAAAATTTTTGTGTAAACCTAATAAGTTATTAGTTTCCAGTTTGGTTCTAAACTTGTTTGTACAATATTGTATTTATGTTTAGAATAAGAATGCATCAAGTTGTTAATATTGGCATTAAAATAATCAGTATTTCACATAGTACTGGTATCCAGCCGTTTATGTTCAATTGTTTTGGGATGATTATTGAAAAGGACTTGATAAGCTATATGCACAGCTCCACTACTTCCTGAACTAAGTAACTAAGTCCTTTTATTTCCTATCTGTATTGGACAAACTGATCAGTCCAGGTGTGTTTGACCTCAGTAGTCACAACAACAATGGTCAGACACACCTGGATTAATCCGTTTGTCCTATGATGTAAGACAGGAAATAAAAGAGCTGTACTTAGTTCAGGAAATAGTGGAGTTGTGCACAAAGCTCAGAAAGCATAAGTTTGTTTTGAAAAAAGAAAAAAGCACAGCCCCACCAAGAATATTTTTCACCAGCCGCCACTGATTCAGCTGGTAGGGTTGGAATTTTGCATAAACAACAGAAATCTTGGATCCACCCTGTTTGTTGGTTGTGTAATGGTGTGGGGATATTTACTTGGCATAGTCTGGGTCCGTTAAAACAATTTGGGCATCCTTAAAAGCCTCTAGTATACCTAAGTATTGTTGCCGAGCATGTCCCTTAGGGCTGCACAATATAGCTCGACTATATTGTGCACTACAATATAGTGACTATAATATAACAAAGGACTACCACGAGTGCTGTATTGTTGGCTAATATATTGTAAGTGCCATGATCTAACTTAACTACGTTTAAACAATCAGCCTGTTGGATCAAATCTCGATGCAGTAATTGTCCACGTCACATAGATTACAGTGTCCAAGATGCATATAGAGCAGCAAATAGACAAGAATGGGATTCGTTGCAACTGTTTTAGACATCACAGTGGTTACATAAAACCAACCCTAATGTCCATCCCTTAATGCCCACAGTATGCTCACCTCCTGATGGCTACATCCATCCCAATAATACAGTATATCATTTTACAAAGTTCCAAGAATAACCGTTACTCACCTGCGGACTCACCTCTCTCCAGTGTTGCTGTTTCCGGTTCCCACTGTGAAGCTTTCCCGATTCAAGTCATCATCCACCCTTTCAATAAACATCTTAAATCTACCATTGAACTGTGTTTTGTTTCCTGCATGTGGGTTCAGGAAACTGACAGCCCGCTTGACAAAATATAAATAAAATGATCACATATCATCAGTTTTGAAGCGTTCAAACAGTGATTTACACTGTACGTAATAAAATATATATTTTTAATTACTTTTTGAGTGGAACGGCGAAAGAAAAATAATGACAAAAATTGCTACCACACTGTAATGTGTGAAAGGGTTGGGACATTTACATTAGCATCTTATGGAGGAGCCGTCACGAGCAGATTCACGTGATGACGTAGTAGTGACGTAATTGGGACGTAGTAGTGAGTGTTGTGTGTTAAATAGAGTTTTTTTTTTTCTATGATTGTGATTTTTTTTCACTGTGATGGGTAAACTTAAGTAATAATTGTTTAGAAGGATTGTTTGTGTTTTTTGTTCTTCTCTGTAGGAAGTGTCAGGTTCCGTGGATTTTGCTTAGTTTTCCTTCCACTTTATTTCCTTCCCCTCTGTACTCTAAGCTGCTTTCTTGTTTTGTTCCCTCCTGTTTGTGTTTAAACCTAGTTCTTTTCCTTATCTAGTCTTTTCATGTTAGATTTCCTTGTCTTTATTAGTTTATTCTCTCTAGTGTTTCCTTAGGTCCCCTTCCTAGACTTATTTTCTTTAGTTAAGAGTTTTCTGTCTCCCTAACCATTCTACCTCTCTTCCCAGCTGACTGTTTCCACCTGCTCTCTCCCTCTCACCTGCATCTGATTCCCCTAATTGGTCATTGGTCTCCTCTCATTTCCTCCCCAGTATAAATCCTGCTCTCATTCAGTCACTAGTCGCTTGTCCGTCGTCATTCTTTCCCTGTCTGGTTCCTGATTCCTGCCCAGTTCCTGTTCCTTCCTCATTTTGCTGCCTTTGGGTCCTATTTACACACAAACATGACAGGAAGTCAGTTTGAGTTTAAACTCAACAAATCACAAATGAAGGTGATGGAGCTGCTATGGAGGTACTGCTCTTTTTTGGCCTGTTTTTTTGTCTTTTAACTTACATCCATTGTAAATATGCTGCAGTTTTTCCCCTTGTTTTTCTTCACCTGAAATGACCACAATAAAAAGCACCCAAAGCTGAACTTCAGCACCGATGTTTCCTTTGTTGTCAAGTAATACCAGAATCCTTCACAGCATCTGTCAAAATGCATTTTTTGTTAGGTTGCTCGTGTTTTATTTTAGGAAAACGGTTCAATATCAGACAATATTAATATGGACCGGTGGATTAATGCAACAAAAAAAAACAAAGAAACGGCAAAAAACGGTTATTTTTAAGCATAATGATAAATGTAAATCCAATGTGTGCTCGGAAATTTGTTAGCGTTTCCATATCATTGCTCCAACAACATGAGTAACATCCTCTCTGCCCCCTAACGTTATGTGGTCGCCTTAAGTTTACACTATGAGTTTAAACAAGCTTTTAAAATAACATCTACCACTAAAACAAACAGCGCTTGAAAAATACAATTATGCTAAATCAGTGGGAGCTCTGTAGCTATTTCTCTGTGTAGAGCGGGTCTCTTACTTTTCAGAGACCTCTGTTTTTAATTGTTTTGCTAGCTGGTGGGTTTATTTTTAACTGTGATGTATCATGGACCAAGGCAAGCAAATTGACATGCGTTAAGTGTGAAATATAGCTGGATGTAACGGAGAGAATCTGTTTATTTAAAAAAAGTAAACCTCTTTTATACACTAATAATAAATAAAACGGCAACACGGTAAGTTATTTATTCTTTTTGTATGGCCGGTGGCCCGATACCAAATGGCCCACAGTCCGGACCGATACGGTGTGGGGACCTCTGCTCTAAGCTGTATCTAGTTATTTTAGCTAATAAACTATTACGGACTATAATTACAACCCTTTCTTATGTCATTTATAATTATGAAGGGCAAAGTTTATGATCACACTTAAGCTGAAAGGTCTCGTTGAGTGGGCCCATGTACATGTAGCCGGGCTTTTTTAAAACCGAATATCCTCACCACCTTGTTTAATGAAATAAAAACATTCACACCTAACCACAGAAGTGCATTAAGCATATTCATAGGCATGCCAGACCTGTAGAGGGCAGTAGTTCCCCCAAATCCTATCTAATTAGAATAAGGTTCTACTTTCTAACTTCTACATAGAGCAGTAATTTGGCCTGTAAAAACTATCAATCAAAAAGCGCTTGGACAATTGATAATGCCGTTTATGAGTGGAAACACGGGCTGCACATCTGATGTCGGGGCATTTTTGTCGTGTACAGTGGCGTTCCGAAACCTAAAACCCACTTTTTTTTCTGTCCGCAAGCAAACGTTTAAAATAGAGATTGGCAAATCTTCACTTTGGTTGAAGTTTTTAGGAAAAATCGTTTCTCTGTGGATGACAGGACACATTTTAGAAAAATATCTTCATTTTGTGAGATACCCGGCTACATGTGGACAAGGCATGAGAACTGTAATACTTGTTCTTTTTGAAAGACGACTGGTTACTCTTAGTTGCACATGCATGCTGCAAGTGAACATTTTCTCCAACCCGCATTGCCTGTATTAGCCGCCAAAAGGAAATAGATGGCAAAAACTAGTGAGTCAGAAAAAGCCAGTATTCATGGTCTTGCCTACCTTGGCTTGTGACCACTACGGGAAGGCTGTATTGATTTTGCGTCCAGAAGAGAACAGAGCACGTCTCTGCTAGTAGAAGCCCAACATCATGGTGGAACAGGGTCAGGCTTGTGTTATTTGTGGACGTAGCACATCAGCAGTAAATCCTCCGGTTGTTGTTGCTCATACATGTCCCGCTGCACCCTTTCATGTATCCTGACAACTTTCTCTTCATCATTCTCTTTTAAATCATCTAATAAAACCTGTTGGTATTCTAAATTATTGCTGCTGTAATTGTACTTTTCTCGACCACAGGATACCATTATGCTGTTGCTTTCACTATTTGGCCTGTGTCCTCCAGAGCACCAACCCGATCAACAAATGTCAGAATCTTGTTCTACAGTCAAAGCACACAAAACTCTGAAAAAGGATGGATGGTGGTTTATCTATAGTCTATAAATTTAATAAACTTAACAATTTCTTTAGATGGTCCCAGACCTTTTTTAATGGCAGATTTATTGAAGGAGTCTGAAGGAGTTTATTTGGCTTCCTTGCTTTGTTTATTCTTTTCCTACACACTGTTATCAAGTTTCATGTGTGAATTGTCTCATTTTTTTCCACTGATCCATAAATTGCTCTTTAAACACCGTTTTAAACAGTTACACAAACACTTTTGATCAAGACAAGTAACAACCAAATCTGACTTCAGCTAGTCCCTTTATCTGCTAGATTTGAAAATCACAGCCCTAACTCGGGGCATCGGGCCGTTTGTTTAAATTTGGCACGATGTCTCCTCAGGCCAAAACACTAGTCTGCCCGGATCTCTCACTTTGTGTGAAGAAATGATGAAGCTTCTTCCAAACAAGACAGCTGTCCGTAGATGAGCAAAAATGTCCCAGGATTCTGTTTTGGATTTACTTAAAGCAAATGAGCTAGTGCTCAGTAAATCAGCAAGCCCAAATTTTACTTGGGTATATCCTACATGCGGAATTTATATGTAATTGGTACTCTACTTTATTTAGAAGTTAGAAAGCAATTACGTTCCATAAATATCACTGCTTAAAGTAAAAAAGATAAGACAAGGAAACAGTGAGATACCATTAAATGGCTTAAATCTCTTTTTTTTTTTGCAAAGCTCCTAATGAGCTGGCAATAAAGCCGAGCAGATTTGAATTGTTTTGACGTGACTAGCCCTCTCGGACCAGACACCATTATTGCCCATATCCTCTTCTCTGTCAGAATCGGCCCGAAACGTCATGTTATATAGTAATACATTGTTAAAAGTGCTTTCTGAGCTGGATCGAATAAGACGGAATGTTGTAAATTACATAACCTGAGTGGGGAACCTGTGGCACACCCGTGCATATAGATCCACACATGTGGAGACAAAGAGCGGCAAAGGTCAGTAAGATCCCCCAATTACTGCCACTCATTACCCAGAGCGGATAGAGGGAGCGTAGGATGAAACCGTGGTTCTTAGAGAGGACAGCTGGTGTTGAAATGATAATAGTGGTTGGATAAATAATTTGTCTTTCTCACCACCACTCATCCTCTTTCTTCACATTCTGCTTTTCTCACTTGAGCTCTTTTGCTGTCATCCTCTCCTTTTTCCCTTTCCAAGCAGTGGAGGAGGAGGAGCAGGAGGAGCCGGGGCACCGGCATTGTCCCCGCGCCACCTTTTTCTCCTCTCTCATTTATTTCAATTTGTCATGCTTATCTCTCTTCGCTCAGTCTGAGAGGTTGGAGGAGAGGCAGAAGGTGCGGAGTGTATCTGGGGGTGGTGAGGGGCACGTCGGGAAAAGTGGGGAGAAACGGGTGCAGAAATTGGTATCTGCACTCTTGCCATAATGAAACATTTAGATGCAGGCGCAGCTATGCCTCTGCATTAATGGTTGGTGATGAGGGCCTTCAGAAAGGATGGAGTGAGGTAAAGGAGGGTTCGGAGCGCCGGGTAGTTGGAGCACTTCACCCTAATAACCCCTTAAATCCAGGTCAGACTGGAATACCTTCACATAATCAGTTTTGCCACCTTTCTCCAATCATTGCTTCAAAACGTTTTCGGTGTGTGCCGAGAGACACGTCTTGTGTGAGGAACAACTTAAGAACTGTGTGTGCGTATCCTCTGGGGAAAGTCCTATATTTCAATGACAGGAATTGATATTGACATTTTTCATTCCAGTCATGATTTGGCTGTTCGCAAACTTGTTTTAAATTGTTCCTCAGCTTAAATGGTAACAGGCACTCTCTAGTGACAAAGTGGCTTAGATTCTACCAGTAAATGATGATTTACCACTCGGGTGGAGTGTTAGGATTTCATGTAAGAGAGGAAAGGAAACAGGCTCTATATCATCTGCTCAACGAGTCCTTGAAAATAAAAAGAGCAAGAAACTTCAGTGGAAGTTAAACAAATGTTGGCCGCAGTCGCAGCCCGTCCCACTAGCCTTATGGGGCTCTGAGCTGAATTTGCGGCACTTGTTTCACAGCTCAGATGTGGCAAATTTTAAATGAGGCCATTTATGAAACACTGGCATAAATATCAGGGCAAAATGTGAGCCATTTGAGAGCTTTGTTCTTTTTAAAATTATCTTCTGTTAATGTTTGAGGCACTTGGTGAGTTTCCAACAATCCCACGGACATGAGAGTGCCTGCCGTGGATCTGCCCTGAACACTTGTCACTTCGGATCTATCGTGTAATGCGAGCAGTTGTTGCTTGGAGGGTTTGTGCTATTATTTAGTACTGGCCGGTAACTGAATATGACACTCAAAGAGAAAGGCATACCCTTATGCAGTCGTTTAAATACATAAAAGATTGGATCACACAAAGGTTTACACTACAGATACTAACCAGGTTTTTAAATATAGTGATAAACTTTCTCACATGGCAACACGGCAGTGTTGGGTAAATACAAAACTCAACCTCTCATAAAAGGCATGCCTTTTATTTGTTTAGCAGTGGTGCTAATTTGATGAAGCATTGCTCTAGGGCTGGGCGATGTGGCAAAAATAGAATATCATGACTTTTCAATATTATTTTCACGGTTTCGATTTTATCACGTTTTTTTAAAGAGTTATGTTTACACATTTGCCTTAAAAATATGAAATAACAGATTTTAATTGTGATCATTTTTACTAACAAACTAACCAATCGCAAGATGTAACCTGTGACCAACCTGTCACATCGAGCCATTCAGATCCAGGCAGTGCTTAATTTGTTAATCATTAGGTGCCGGAACGCAAAGTGCATGACAGCGCAGGCATGACCAGAGATGCGCACAGGTCCCGGAACCCAGTAAATGGTAGCGGAAAAATAAACGTGTAAAAACATGATTTACTGAACCTGGCTCGCTGTTGCATGGGGACTACCAGTCCCCTGATGCAGGTTCTGCCGGTCAGCATGACCGCTGCAGCTGCCCTCATCACCACTTATTGTTCGGACTCGTTTTGAAAGAGCATCGTCTTCCTTCTCTTTGAAATAAGACAGTAAAATTCAAGTCTTTTTGCCATGTTTGCAAAATCAAGTAGCCACCGTTAGCTCATTTAATGCAGGAAATTTCACATGTTTATTAGGGGCGTAGTTGTAATCTTTCAGTAACCTAGGCTGCATCAACAAATCTCCGACTCTTTCAAATGACGTGGCCTAGGCCTAATATCGCATTATACACAGCATTACAATCTCGGGATTTGGTCTATGAATACCTGCGCATATTATTTTTTATTTAATAAATTAAAAATGTTTTTTTATTTTAATAATATACATGAGAGGGGTACCGGATCGGCCAAAATAGGTCCTGGAACACGGGTAGGCCACTATCAATAGGTGGGGGATCCTGTTCTGGCAGGATCCGGCTCAAATTAAGCCCTGGATCGAGGGCCTTCACCATGTTAGATCCACTGTCTGTTGTCATAGAGGTCATTTTTTCTTTTTCAAGGCCCCACATTTCAAGAGCCTCTCTCAGTCCCGCTGTGATGTGTGCTCATGTGTGGTCCTCCAGAAAGTAGGTTGTTTGCAGTGTTGAACTATGTTTCCTCCAGTTGTTGATGTAATGTAATGTTACTTTCTGTAACATAGAAAGTTCTCTTATATCGGATCTTCTGTTCCTTCTGTGTTCTGCTCTGTCTTCTCAAACCCCCAGACGGTCGTGGCAGATGGCCGCTCCTACTGAGCCTGGTTCTGTTGGAGGTTTCTTCCTGTTAAAGGGGAGTTTTTCCTCTCCACTGTCGCTACATGCTTGCTCAGTATGAGGGATTGCTGAAGGATTGCTGTGGTTGGAAATCTGCCCAACCTCACGCCAATGACTGACGCAATCTGCTGGGATTCCTTAAATAGGAAACTTTTTAACTGATTGGAATGTTTGTATAATTGTATTGAAATGACTTCTTGTTAAGTGCCTTGAGATGACATCTGTTGTGAATTGGCGCTATATAAATAAACTGAATTGAATTGAATTGAATTGAAATTGAATTAATGTATAGTTAAGCTCAAACAGGGCTCCGGTGTCCGGCTGGACCAGAGATCGCTTGTGGCAGCAAAAAACTGCACATTCTTAATTTTTTCTGCAACTTTCTCTATGCGTTCAGTGTACATGCGTGGAATGGCGGTGTTTGAAAAAACTTGCGGCTTGGCAACTTGAATCCAAAACCTTTATCATTTTCTTAAATCCCACTCCTACTTTTCTCACAGGACACAAATCTTTAACCAAGTGGAACATCACCGCATCTGCCCCGCTGTTCCATCGTTTGCTGTCTCTGTCGTAGGGAGTGAGTTTTGTGATGGCTTCTGCTAGCGTTTGCTGCATGGAAGAAGCACTGGCCACTGCTGCTGCTGAAGCCGCAGCCGACTTTTTAGCTTTAAATGCCAGGTGGCTCTCATTGTATTGTTTGGGAAGCCTTCTTTTCAAGTGATTAAACAAGTTTGTGGTGTTGCCATCACTTGCCTTGACGCTCTCCTTGCAAACTTTGCAAATAATGTTTCTTTGCTCTTTGTCGTCTGGTAAGAAGCCAAACCAGTTCCATATAATGGACGAGGAGTTTCTCTTCGGAACGAAATTCTCATTTCCACTCTCAGCCGCGGCCGACGCCGTGCTTATTCACAGGTTGTACACACGTGACCAGGGGGGGTAAAATCGCCATGAATGACTCTGATTGGTTTAAGGTCAAAGGTGCGTCATTCGCCAATAAGTACAGACTTCCCTTCCCATACAGAGGCAGGAATACAGCAGCAAAACTGTGAATCTTGATAAAACAATCTCTCAAAAATGACGGACCGTCAGACGTGTAGATCGTCTTAAATCGTCATTTCGCCCACCCCTACATTGCACAAACAGATACACAAGTCTTTGGTGTAATGATACATCAATTTTAGGAAATGAGACAACACACTGTATAGGGTTCAAGAGACAAAACACGTTTGTATTTTTCAAATTTTAAGGTGAACCCAATGTCAAAAGCAGATGTTAACATCAGCGTCATTAACTGCTAACAGTTAGCCAGTAAAAGTTAGCTTACAGTTCTTACAAATTGTTCCTTTTCCATTCTGTATGCATCTTTTCACATGAAGTTGACTTGTATTCAGTTGTGACAGTTTTGTTCCACATTTCAAAATCAATCTGTTACATTAACTGATGATTTAGGTGCTATGACAAAGGATGTCATGTTTGTTGGAATATCTAAAAAACAATTCAGCACATTGTGTTTATTGCCTATGATCATAATCATCAACAACTTTATTTATAAAGGACTTTAATAGCACCCACACCTGAAACAAATGGTTCAGCACCCGCATATTGTATAGAGAGAGTGTGTGTGTGTGTGTGTGGATGAAGGATGCAAACTATACGGTCAGATGTTACTAATGCAGCTACACATAATTAACATCACAATCTTCTCTGGTATTCTTTATTTATTGGATGGCATTACCTTTGGAGCCACTGCAAGCATTTGGAATGCTGAGGTGAGTAAAATTTCAGCACCGCAGAGAACGCATCAGCATAGCAGAGCATGAGATAAAGTAAACTTATCAGTTCACTGCTTCTGACTTTTGAACAGTAGTTGTGTAAAATGCTGTAGCAGTGGCACCAGTTTGCACCATATACATACATAGCAATGCAAAGTCACTAAAGATTTTGACGGGTGGACAAAATGGATACAGTGATGTAAAAACGCATTTGCCCTCTTGACCATGCTCCCAGTTGCAGATTCGTATTCTCAAAGAAGAAATGTGCATTCTCAAGCTCATCGCTCGTCATGTTCATAATGAGGAAACCAAAAATGTAAATGTGTAATTTGTATTTGTGATTTATTTCAGATGTAACTTTTGAAACTGCATTCTCACCGGGAAAATATACACTTCGGTTTGCTTCATTCAATAGTTTACAAATTTGTAGTTATGCATAACTATTGACCAATATGCACACATTTTAACCTGTGAATATGCTTTTGTTCAGACAGTGTGCTTACCCCATATGCTTGGATCATTGTCCCACTGCATAACCAAAGCGTGATTCCATGAAATTATGTTTTTATTTTAATAGTTATGTCTGCATATCAGGTACCAATCATGCCTGGGTTTGCCTTGTAAGATTGAGCTAAGCTTTCTAAAGATGTAGTTTAATCACTATAATTCCATGATTTAAAAGGAGTGGAGGACGCAGTTACTTTTCCCAGAGGACCAAGGTGGGTTGGATAGCTTTCTATCCGTTAATGAATGAAATCAATATCTGAAATACTGCTTTTGGTATTTACCTGTGTTATCTTGATCAAATATTAAAATTTGTTTGATGATCTGAAACATTTGTGTGTTACAAAAAGGCAAAAAGAAAAAGAAACCTTTAATGTGGACAAACAGGCTTCACACCATTGTATGATTATCAATTATTTGTGGTTTTTTTTTACAGGATTTAATAATATTTTGTTTTACAATATCTTACAATGTATAGTTTTTTTGTGGATAATAAATTATGATAAAGTAAAAAAAAAATATGACTTAAGTTGTTTAAGCCTATGTTGTTCAGTCTAAATTTTGCATTAAATATGGCAAATGATGTGCACCTACAAAGCCCAGGTTTCAAAATGTGCATAGTGAGCGACTGATTCATTGTCTTGCTCGAGGACACTGTTGCAGTTTGGAGTGATTGATTATCAAATGAACATCCATAGGTTGAAGGCCAAACAGCTCCTCTATCTTTAATTGGATTCCAGAAAAGAGTACAAAAGAAAAACCAGATAACAATATAACTATTCTCTATTCATACCTTAGTTTTTTCTGTCACACAGGATTTAAAGGTTTAAAATGTAGGGGTTTTTATAACAAGAAAATAAAACCTAACAAAAAACACAATTGTGAGTTTTGAATTTGAGATTTTCGTTGCTGACGAAATCAAGCCAAAAACAAAAAACAGACAGGATTTACCTTAACCATGACTCGTCAGAAAAGAAACAACAGTGCACAGTGCTTATGTGAGATAAAAGGCGGAAGCCTTTGAGTGAAAACTGCTACAAGAAAATGCCCAAAGATGCGCCAATGTTGCTCAAGTAAATTGGTTTCTTTCTCTTTTTTAATGAATGCCTTTTTAACTTCTCCTACTTTTTCTTTTGTCATCCGGAGAGACAACTATCTGTAAGCTAATGGCTGCCAGAGCCCAACGGACTGCATAACTCTTCCTCGTCTGACACTGTACTGTCATATCCTGCCGAGGCTTCATTAATTCCCCATCCCGGAATCAATGACTTGCCTTTGTAACAGATTTGCAGTCTCAGGCACTTTCTTTCTTGTTCTCTCTACGCCTTTCATTCTCCCTTCCTCTCAGTGGTTCAACCTCAAGGGAAGAGATGTGAAGATGAATGACAACAAGGTCATTTTACCAGAAGCAGAAATGTCCTATACATGATAGAAAGTGTACGTTTTGTGTGAACGTGTACGAGCTTCTATACATGTAATTAAACTACAAACAAGTTGAATTCCCGAAGAATACATGTGAATACATATTGGACTGTTGGATCTGTGCCTGGTATTAAATGTGTGTAGTTTTGTGTGTCATGTGCCGCCATGTGTGTTTGCATGTATTGAGTGTGACATCTCTGCAAACAGTGGCGTGGCCCTAAAACCCTTTCTGACACTGCACATTATTGTCATTCGTTGGAAATCAGAAAGGGATGTGGTTTTCCAGAAATATTCTGTGACCTTTAAAATGAAATGCCACTTATATTTTGGGTCAGATGATTGCTTTGTGGGTTACAGCCCTACCTATGTCATTCTTTTCTCTCTACCTAATAATAATGGATAAATTATTGACCTAACACACAAATGGGCCTTTAAATATGATACATAGCTTGCACATATACATTCTATTCACTTTATATTATTCCTTTAATTAGTCATTTTTAATTTAGCATTTCACATAGCTATATTCTAAATATGTTAAAAGTGCAGACTTACATAATAAAAAACAAATAGCAGTAAAATCCCTAAACAGCTGTTTTTTGCCAAATTATTCTCAGAGAAGGTGTACTGTAAATGATTACATTTGAAAGCTTTTTGAGAATGTACACTGTTATGGTAAAGTATTTATAACCCTTAAACATTTTCACATTTTGTCACACAACAAGCACAAACACCTGTACCTGGCTCAAGTACGAGTTGGACCCAGAATGCAGACCACAACCCAGGAAAGGCTAAATTAGTTTTTACAGAAAAACAGAAGTGGAAGATAGTTGGTAACTTCTTCTCAGGTTCAGCTTTCAGGTCAGAGTCTGTGAAAAAAAACTGAAAGGTGAGTGACTGGCAACTGGAAGTCTTGCGTAAATAGGAAGTGGTGGCTTACCCTGCAGAGTTGGTTTTCCTGGGTGGCCTACTTGGAGACTCAGACTTTGGCAAACTTGAATCCTCTGGGTTGTAACTGAT
The DNA here is from genome assembly GCA_963556495.2 of Valencia hispanica. Classification (NCBI taxonomy): domain Eukaryota; kingdom Metazoa; phylum Chordata; class Actinopteri; order Cyprinodontiformes; family Valenciidae; genus Valencia; species Valencia hispanica. The sequence continues at coordinate 12,855,104 of OY747709.1, read as the reverse complement.
GAGGATTGGAGAGAGTAATTTACCCGGGGATTGTTTCACCCAGAAATCCAGCCACAGAAAAGCCTCCCTCTTTGGCAATGCTGCATACCGGTATTTTATATCAATTTTCTCACCCGCCCGCATTAAAGAAACTTCCATCGAGAGCCGTACCCGTGAAACTAATTTATGTGTTTTTCCACCCGTGAAACTACTTGTACGTGGGTCACCAGTGGGTACCCACCCCGATGCAGAACTGTGATATAAGTTACAACATTTAATTTTGTTTGGCATTAATAAAGTATTTTTCAATTGAACTGAAATTATGGAAAACCACCAAGAAGAACAATATTCTTTACAGAAGGTCATCAGATGTCTCGTTTTAAAATTTGCCACAACAAATGTGAGCTCAGAGAAGAAGCCGCTCTGGTAAGAAACCAAACTTTCTGGCCTACATATAAAACAGTATGTGCATTACAATACAGGCCAAATATTATTAACGAATAATTTTGTAAGCCACTGTACATTTAGCTAGCAATGCTTCCAAGAATGTATTTGATTAGATTCTTCTAAGAATACATCTAATTAAAAACAGTTTAATTCAGTATATATCTGTAACAATATCACAGTATTATTGCAAATTACATGAGTTCCCAGGAGAACATCTACAAAAAGAACATTCCTGTTGCACACCCTTCTTCCTATTTTTAATTCCTTCTTAAGTTTACAGAATTAGGACGTGAGCAGACAGGCCATTATCTCAGAGTCTAATAAATCCCAACTGTTAGGTAACCACCAACCCCTATTACCTTCTCTCGTCACCTCAGAACCGATTTATCTGCAACCACTGTAATGTCACTGTATCTGTTACCGCCGCTGGGAAATGATAATGAAATATCATACTCTTCCTCTGTTTTTTTTTTTTTAACAGTTGGCACGCTGCTCCTTCTATCCCACTTAGCGGGGGAACATTAAACAGCAAAGCATGGCAACGGGACCTAAGAATTATCACTCATAACCGGAGGAGGCAAAGATACCGAAAGACAGAGAGGTAGGGCTCTGTCTCTTGTTCGACCCCGCTGTTTGTCAGGAGACTCAATCAATGTGTAATTACCTTGGATGAGTATCATAAAAAACAATGCCACGAGCCCTTTCAAGGTTACCCCCTCTCAACCCCCCCTACCCCATCACAATTGTGTTATTTATAAATATGGAATGGCTATAAATGCGGCCGTCGAGCTGGATGGAGGTAATGGCTGATGGACGAGATATATTTCCAATTTGTACTGTTAGATCTCCGACAGGTCGATGCAGCTAAGAGCTGCTCTCGCTGCGGCTAATAACGCTGATAATGAAGGTTCGTGCTCGAGTCTAGCTCTCAGGTAAAACAGATAAGAACCTTGAAGTCGTTCAACCACCTTTAATATGTCAGCAGTTCCAGTGATATGCTGATATTTCTTCCACACTCTACATAAAAACGTAAAAGGTATTAATGAAGTCAAACGGATACCATAAACTCAAATAGGTGCCTGAATCATTTTCAATTCATATTTCCTTCGGCCTACAGATAATATGGTGTTTAATTCAGTATTTATGAAGACTTCTTCTAATAAACTGGCACTTGTCGTTAGCAAGACACTGATTCCAAATCAATGAGGTAACTGTCTATAGCTGCTTAGGTCGGGGGTGGCTATCTCCAACAGAGAGACCCAGGACAAACAACCACACACACACACACTTCTACATAAGGGTGTTTAGAGAGACCAATTAATGTAACAGTCATGTTTTAGAACTGTGGGAGGAATCCAGAGTATCCAGGAAGAGCCTACACATGTGCAGGGAGAACACGCAAAGTCCATGCAGAAAGACACCTGGCCGGGATTTGAACCTTCCTGCTGCAAGGCAACAGTGCTACCTCCTGTTCCACCATCCAACCCTAACTGGTTGTCCTCAGGATCATTTCGATTTCCCTCTCTGTTATTCCAAAGACTTTTGTACCTCAGATTGAAATGTTTCAAAGGAAAGAGGTCTTGTTTTACTCCTGGGAATATATTAGTGAGCATATTTGTAGACAACTTGTGTTGTGCAGAGTTCCCAATTGCCGAAATACAAGCAGAATATTTCAGTCATTTGCTGAGTTTCAATATCCTAAGCGTAAGAAAAGAAAAATCAGAAATTTTGCAAAATGTCAGGACAGGTCGTTTTGTTGATTTCTTGTTTAAACTGCCATAACATTCCTATGACCCTGAATCTGAATCTGAATCTTCTAAAACCACTGAATCTGGATGAGGATTTTAAAATCAGTTGTATAAGTCAAGCATTTTCTACTGTCTGGTGTTTGTCCCTATTTTCTGTTTTCCTTTCAAATATAGCTAAACTTCAAGAAAGGCATTGGTTGAATAGACGATTACGAACATTCAACCACTGCAGCAGTGGTCGCAATGTTACGATTAAACATAACAGTTGAACTTACAGTTTCCCGTTAAGTTCTCCGAAAATTGCTATAGAGTGGACCCCCACCTATTCATGGTTCAGTAATCGTGCATTCACCTATTCGCAGATTTTTTTGGGGAACATGACTCAAAATTATTCACAAAAAATTCACCCATTTGCAGGTTTGTTTGTAGCGCATAGCTAAAATATTTGAAAGAAAATTCAGCTTGGGAAACTGAAATACCTAGGCACGATGTGACTTGACATACTAGCTGGCATTTACAAAGCAGGCAATCTAGGAGCACCATTTATTTTCTTTAAAGAGCAACTCACCCCCCTTCCAGAGTCCTACTCCACCTACATTTCTGGTTTGAAAAATGTGGTAAAAGGTGGCGTTGCCTGGTTGACCGAGGGATGCGCAGGGGGAGGGCTGGGTGCTGTCAACACTTCCTTGCTGTTCCAACTCCAACTCGCTATAGAGGCATGGCCGAGACTGGGCTTGTTTATACTCCACAGTGGCAGGATGGCTGATGTTAGAAATACAGGCTGACGTCAGTAATCCAAGCTGAGTCCGTAAAAATGCCGGATTCAAATTCAAGTGCTGTGAAAAGTTTTTTTACCTGAAGAGGGCACTCCACTAACGTTTTTTGGTACAAAATTGACCAGACATTTGGCAGGACTATTGAACACTCCTTTATACAATTTATCAGCAAATAAAAGTTGATTTGGGGGTGAGTTGCACTTTAATGCTGATTGGCTGTACCCCCAAGAGTGAAAATAATGAATGCTACAGATATTAACTCCTCAATTGTGCCAAAATGGTTTCCACTGTGCGTGTTAATGCATATTAAGGTGTTTTTGGTGTTTCTTTTAAAATAGGCAGTTGTAAGTGTTTTTAGAGGGGGTCTCAAGTATTTACAGCTTTTCACTGGCCATTGTGGTACCTAACCCCCGTGAATACAGAAAGATCACTGTATTTTAATGTATCGGTTTTAATCAAGATGTGTCACTATCTCACTCTTTACTGGCCAGCAAATTGATCTAAATCGGCACTGAACGTCCGCTGAGCTCGTGGGGAGAATGTGTCTGTTATGAAAAGAAAATTTCATTATAGTAGAGCTTTATCAGACAATGCTGTAACAATTTTTAAAGAATCTGTTCCATTCTTACTTTCCTCTGTGTCTCAGAGTAACACAGTGGATGGCAGCAATTCTATCTCTAACCCTTCAGAAATTGAGGGTCTGGTTCACAGCGTTACTTCCTCATTGCGTTTGGCATTAGATAGTGTAGCCCCCTTAAAAAATAAAGTGGCTAGCCATAGGAGGCTGACTCCTTGGTTTAACGCAGAGTTTCATACTTTAAAGCAGAATACTAGGAAGTTGGAGAGAAAATGGCACTCTACACTACTAGAGGATTCCTATTTAACTTGGAATAACAGTCTACTGCTGTTTAAAAAGACCCTTCGACAAGCTAGAACAGCATATTTTTCATCAATAATAGAGGCGAATAAAAACAATCCTCGGTTTCTTTTTAGTACAGTTGCCAAACTTACACAGAGTCATAGCTATGTTGAGCCAACTATTCCCCCTGTTCTTAGCAGTGATGATTTTATGGGATTCTTCATAAATAAAATTAATTCTATTAAAAATAAAATCATTGGCATCCTCCCAAACATGATTACATCTTCCTCAGTAAATGAGGCAACATCGGAAAGAACTGTAGAACCTCATTTGTGCTTAGGCTGTTTTGATTCAGTCGAGCTTTCGGAATTATCAAACATATTAGCCTCATCAAAACCTTCAACTTGTATGTTGGACCCAATCCCCACCAAATTATTTAAGGAAGGGTTTCATTTGGTTCCTGGCCCCATTTTGGATATGATGAATCTATCCTTAGTAAACGGATACGTACCACAAGAATTTAAAATAGCTGTAATTAAACCTTTACTCAAGAAACCTTCCCTTGATCAAGATGACTCAGTGAATTACAGACCTAGTGTATATCTAACCTTCCTTTCTTATCCAAAGTCCTTGAGAAAATTGTTGCTAATCAAGTCTGTGAGCATCTAAACAGTAACGAACTGTTTGAAGAGTTTCAGTCAGGTTTTAGAGCTCATCATAGCACCGAAACAGCACTGGTGAAGGTTACTAATGATATTCTCATGGCCTCAGATAATGGACTTGTGTCTGTTCTGGTTTTGTTAGATCTCAGTGCTGCTTTTGACACAGTCAATCATAATATTCTCTTAGAAAGGCTTGAACATGTTGCAGGGATCAAAGGAACAGCACTAGGCTGGCTTAAATCATATTTGTCTGATAGATTCCAGTTTGTTCATCTAAATGATACATTTTCTTTACACTCAAGGGTTACTTGTGGAGTTCCACAGGGTTCTGTGCTTGGACCAATTCTTTTCACCATATATATGCTTCCAATTGGTAGAATCATTAGACAGCATGGGATAAATTCCCACAGCTATGCCGATGATACACAACTATATTTATCCATACATCCTGATGAACCCAGTCAGTTAGGTAGATTACAGGCATGTCTGGAAGACATAAAAACATGGATGAATCCAAACTTTTTGCTTTTAAATTCTGACAAGACAGGAGTTGCTGTCTTTGGACCAGAAGTTCTAAAAAAGAAAATGATTAGTCAATCACTTCATCTGGATGGCATTAAATTGGCCCCCAGTAATAACGTAAAGAACCTCAGCGTTATTCTTGACCAAGACTTGACATTTATATCCCATATTAAACAGGTTTCTAGGATTTCCTTCTTTTACCTCCGGAATATTGCTAAAATTAGAAACATCCTGTCCAGGAGTGATGCTGAGAAACTAGTCCATGCATTTTTTACTTCAAGGCTGGACTACTGTAATTCTTTACTATCAGGTAGTCCACAAAATGCCATTAAAAGCCTTAAGTTGATCCAAAATGCGGCAGCAAAAGTTCTGATGAATTTTTTAAAAGAGAGATCACATTTCTCCTGCTTTAGCTTCCCTTCATTGGCTCCCTGTTAAATCCAGAATAGAATTTAAAATCCTTCTTCTTACATACAAAGCCCTTAATAATCAAGCTCCATCATACATCAGAGATCTAATTGTTTCATATGTTCCTAACAGAGCACTTCACTCTCTGACTGCAGGTTTACTTGTAGTTCCTAGGATTTCTAAAAGTAGAATGGGAGGCAGATCTTTTAGTTATCAGGTTCCTCTCCTGTGGAACCAGCTCTGCAATTTCGACTGTTACCTTTGTTTTCTCTCAGTGTTTTTCTCTCCATAGAAGATATACCTGGTCTGGTATCCTGCTTGGCTGGAATGCCCTGTTGGACGGGGGGCATCGACTGGGATGATGCTCCCAGTAACTGAACATCCACCGTGTCATGTTATCAACTTTTTACTTTCTGTAACATAAAAAGTACTCTTATATCAGATCTTCTGTTCCTTCTGTGTCTCTGCTCTGTCTTCTCAAACCCCCAGACAGTCGTGGCAGATGGCCGCTCCTACTGAGCCTGGTTCTGTTGGAGGTTTCTTCCTGTTAAAGGGGAGTTTTTCCTCTCCACCGTCGCTACATGCTTGCTCAGTATGAGGGATTGCTGAAGGATTGCTGTGGTTGGAAAGGCTTCCCAACCTCACACCAATGACTGACGCAATCTGCTGGGATTCCTTAAATAGGAAACTGTTTAACTGATTGGAATGTTTGTATAAATGTATTGAAATTACTTCTTGTTAAGCGCCTTGAGATGACATCTGTTGTGAATTGGCGCTATTTAAATAAACTGAATTGAAAATTGAATTATGAGCAGCTTATATATCCAGTGGAAACCCGGGGTAACAAGTACAACACGGACAGATTATGTGGAGAAAAATAAGCCTTGCACAACCCCAGCATGGCTCATTAATATAAAGTAGGCTATAGTTGTTATCAGAGTTGTTGCAATGTCTACTTAAACATTGGCAGAATTTTAGTAAATAATTCCTGGTAAATGTCTGTATACAGTTGTTGAATATGCACATTGCTTCAAAGACAGTAGTTGGCTTCAAGTATATGCAGACAGCATTACTTTTGCATGTATATTAGCCGATTGAGAAATGTGTCGCTTATATACAAGGTTTAGGCACCAACACTGTACACCTTGTAGATGTCTCTGGGTCATTCACCCCTCACCCATTTCAGATTTTGTACCCAGGCATTCTGATTTATTCCCTTCCTACCACCATTTTGTACTACACTTAAAACCACTCCATCCCTGTGTACCTACTGTACTAACACCCTTTTGTGTCATTATGTCACCAAAATAATCCTATCATCCACAGAAGTAGTTGCAATTTTTTATTTAACAGTCATATTTATGACTAAAAGTGCTGCCAGGAAATAAAATAACCCTAATTAACATTGACTTATGAGATATTGCATTACCATGTGAGCAAATATTCAGTTATAATATGTCACATCTCTCATACCCTACTTAGAGAACAGCTCACTTATGATTCAAGCCTACTTAGAGAATACAAAAATACTCCTCGCTATCCATCATCCCATTTAATCCTTGTCTTTATCCTCCTTTGGCTGCCAAGCTTCTCATTCACTGGAACAGACTCTAATTCTAAGGTATCTATCAGCTGTCTCCTCCACAGTTAGTCACAGTGAGTCAGCCTCTTTCATCAACATCTCTGTGGGACCAGGCTCCCCTGCTCCTCCTCATCACTCCAACCCTTTCACCATCACCTGATGCCCCCTCAGGGAACCGTGTCAATTCCAAGCCCATAAGAGGGGGGGCCTGACACGGGCCTCGGAGGACTGCCTGCTCCCCTTTGCTCCCTCTGCTCACTGGAGGATGAAATTAGGCTGCAATGGACCATCTATAGCAGGGGGGTCACTCAAGACAACTAGGCAGTCGTGCTTGACCAGCACTTCACCGTAAACATCACCACTACAAACTGCTCTCCACACCCTCATTCCCCGTGCCTAGGGCCCCATCTAACCTCCAACTCTTCTCACATTCAACTTGCCTTTTTGCCCCACAGCTTAAAGCCATTTAACCCCTACGATGGGGTAGAACAGCTGGGGTGCAGGGGTGCGAGATTGCTTTATGCTGGGTTATAAAACCTCGGTGTTTAAGCTGAACTCGTTTGGTTTTTCAAGTAGTGTGTGTCTGCTATTCTCACTTTGCGGCACTTAAATTGTTCTATATAAGGTTTACACTCTGCAAGTCAGAAAGTACTACTTTGATTGCCTTGTTAGAGACTTGGTACCCTTACATTTCCAAGCCGATTTATTACCTTTCATTTTTAAATATAACCATTGCCTAGAGGCCATTCTTGAATTTGTAGGCAAATACCCTTTAGGTCTCCACTTATTCCTCATTGAATGTATATGACAGCAGGGGAATGGAACAAAAACAAAAAACTGCCATGTGTCTGCATATCATAATTGCTGCGGTTGGAGGCCAATATATCATCACCGTGCAATCTTATCAAGTCCCCAAAAAAACACAGACGCAGTCTTTTACAGGCATCCGAGCCAGAAGTCCCCAAAGTTAACGCCGCAATTACTGTGAGTGTCTATTAAAGGGCGCATAAAAGATGGGTGAGCGAGATCCACCACTGTATCCGACACATAAAAGAAGCAAGAATCAGAGAAAGAGGCGTGAACTCCCATCTTATAGGAAAGGAGCACAATTACACCGCGGTTTCAAAGGATGAGATAAGAGCTCGTCTTTAGAGTCTATTTGCTCCAGAATGAGCTCGGGAACAGTTAGGCAAGATAGGGAGTTTGTTGCATGACAGGGAGCTGGAAGCTAAATTATTGCCATTTGCTCTTAGAGTACATACACCTGGATTTTTTTCACCGCATGTTAGGTAATAGCCAACAGCATTTTACAGTTTCCTGCAATGGTTTTCATAGACCTTGAAGGGTTTTCACCTTTTGTCACTTTATAACTCCAAACCTCAATGCGTTATGGGATTTCATGTGATTGACCAACACAAAGTGAAAACATAAAAACACATTTTTGTCTCTGTCTTTTTTTTGTATAGTATGCATTTGTATTCAGGGAGCCTAAGGCTGTACTTTATAGACCAGTTTCAATCCAAACATAGCATTTGGCGTATATTGCTAATAGTGGTAGACATCTTTTAATTAGAATCTTTGTCCATTCAGTTAGCTCAGTCAGACTGGATAGATAGTTCTGTAAACACATTTTCTTGCAGTTTCAGCAGCCTCTAACAGATTTTCTTCCAGGATTGTCCTGCATTTACCTCAGTCCATCTTCTACTGTCAGTTTGACTAGTTTCTATTTCCCTACCTGAAGAAAGAGTTCCCACAACAGGATACTGTCACCAACATGTTGTATAACTGTGGAGATTGTGTATTCAATGTGTTAGCTTTTTATCTTATCAGATAAAACATCTTATTGAAACCCCATATTAAACAGGTTTCTAGGATTTCCTTCTTTCACCTCCCAAATATTGCTGAATTTAGGAATATGCTAACCAGGAGTGATGTCCAAACTAGTCCATGCATTTGTTACTTCAAGGCTGGGCTACTGTAATTCTTTACCATCCGGAAGTCCACAAAATTCAATCAAAAGCCTTCAGTTCATTCAAAATGCTGCAGCAAGAGTTCTGATAAATGTTAAAAAGAGAAATCACATTTCAATTTTTTTAGCTTCACCTAATTGGCTCCCTGTTAACTGCAGAGCAGAATTTGAGATCCTCCTTCTAAAGCCTGAATTATACTTTTCCGTCGACAAGTTTGCACTCGCAGACGTATTGATGGAGACATTTTCCGTTTATACTTCTCCGTCGCTGTGTCAGTGTTGCAAAGCAATTCCCCACCAGGACAGCAGGGGGAGGCGGACCTTTTCTGGCGGGTCTGCCTACCATTGCAGTGACGTCTTTGGTTGAAGAAAGTTTATTTACTTCAGCTTCAGTCAAGGAGCAATGGCTGACAGAGAGCGAGTTTTGATTGAGCTGGAAAGCTTTTTACTAGATGTTCAGCTCATAGAATACTCTAAAAACCAATGGAAACAAACAATCACAGCGCTCTGTTTTGTTGTTCTCTACACCCGTTGTTCAAAATTACCAAAAGACCATATTAGATGAACTGGCCAATATAAAGCATCTAGTGTTCTAAAGCTGCAATGACTATTCATGACATCAACTATAGAGCACCGGTCTGGTGAAATGATCTTGGGCTGATGTTGAGCTGACCAATTACAGCTCTCTGTTTCATTCGACGGATAGTTAGAAAATAGGGCTCTACTTTGTGTATCCTTGCTCCTTTCCTGTGGAACCAGCTCCCAGTTTTACTCCGTGTGGCAGACACTCTCTCTACTACTCTCCCGTTTGCATTATTTGCTGTTTTTACAACTGTTAACTTTATGTTTTCTCTTAGTGTTTTTCACGTAATAGAAGCTACACCTGGGCCCTCATTTATCAACGGTTCTTACGCACAGATCTGTGCAGTTTTACTTTGACCGAATATTTATCTCATCAGTTTATCACCTCTGCCAAGGAGCTCATGTTGGCGTCTGTCTTTTAGCTAAATAACTCAAAAAATTATGAACGGATTTGGATTACACTTTAAGGAAATGTGCAAAGGAATAAATTATTACATTTTGGGGGTGATCATGCATGGAGATCCTGTGAATCGCAGTATGTGGAGGTGCGAGGTGCTTCTGTGCTCGCTGTGTGCGCTTTTTACTTGTCACATCAAGCGCTTCAGCTTCAAAGGATGTTGCTTCACTTGTAAATCAATGGTTTGCAAACTGTACTATGGATACTGGATGGTCTTGCTTATCTGTGAAGCAGGTTGTCACTGTCTCCCCTCCGTACCGATGCCAGTCAAAGCAGTGTCTCCAATAATGCTGGCCACACGCATGTCAAATGTAGTAATCTGTACACCCCCGGTAGAAGAATTGGCCTAGCTGTGTGCTAAGGGACGTTTTATTGTATTCAGTTTGATACTGAACCATTTTTCCCTTTCCCTTTCCTATTTCAAACAGAAACCTTTCCAATGTCCCGACCACATTTACTGCCTCTGTCAGTTTCTCCCAGGCAGTGTTCTTTTTTCTATTCGTTACCCCTTAGCTGATAGAACCAAACAACAATCTTCGGGACAACTTTAACTGATTTAATTTGTTCAACGAAGTTAAGTATCTCCACAGAAGTAAATAACAGCAAATGAAACAATTTTTTGCCACATTCTCTTTATGTCTGCAGCAGGAATATAACTTCTGCGTGCCGAAGGGGGGACATGAAGCAGAGGAACCGCTGATAACAGAGGGCAAAAACTATCGGTGTTAAAATGAATTTGCGTTAACGTTGACAATTTTCAAAAAGTCGGTTCATCAGGACTTTTTTTTTTTTACCCCACTTATGTTTCACCTCGATCTCGGTGTCACTGAAATTCCTTTTTTCACTCTCTTGGCCATTATTTTTGGTAAAGAACTTAAGGATTTAATGGAAGTGTCAAAGGATGTGGTTTTATTAAATAATTAATTGTTTCTGTATGCAAATGAATGTGAACGGGCAAGAGCACCTAGGTACGCACATGTGGAATTTATCAACAGTTGATTGCGGAGGAACATGCGTACAACTGGCCACCGCATATTTGATAAATCCGAATTTTGATTGTTCGTACGAACATTCTAAATTTCACTTGTAAGATACAATATAGGACAGTTTCTACGAACATTTGATGATTGAGGGTCTGTAATGCTTATCAGTTCAATTTTCTAAACACAAACGGACATTTGGAAAAACAGAAAAATGGATTCAAATATCCAATTTTTCTTTTTTTTTCACCTTGACAAATTAAAAAATTAGATTTTTAAACTGTTTTTCCAATTTTCTGTTTTCATTCAGAGGATCAGAAATTTACAAAATTGCAAAATTGTGTCACAATTGCGTCTGGGCTCCAATTATTGAATACTGCAATGATTCTCTCCCTCGTTCCACGTAGTCCTGTGATGTTGCGCCGGTTGTTAGAATGGACCCTTTTCACGGTGACGTCATATAACTTAATATTAAGTTAAAAGCACAAAGCTTACTTACTTAAAATATAGACAATAGGCGATTTCTGGTCAAGTCTGTGCTGGATATTGATAAGCGTTTCACCTGTTGGTGAATGCTGAATGTTTTTGGATCTATGTAGTCAACTTCTAACACATGGTCCCTTTTTGTAACTAACTGTCTGGCTGCTGCTGTGCTGGAGTGAGGGTAGGAGAGGGAGATAGAGAATAATAATTGAGTAATTGAAGCCCAGATGCAATTTTGAAATTTTCTAAATTTCTGATCCTTTGAATGAAAACAGAAGATTAGAAAAACAGTTTAAAAATCAATTTTTTTAATTTTTAAAGGTGAAAAGAAAATGAAAAATTGGATATTTGAATCCATTTTTCTGTTTTTCCAAATGTCCGTTTGTGTGTAGAAAATTGAACTGATAAGCATTACACGGACCACTGAGGGCCCTGCTCCGGTGTTGTGTTTAGCTGTGACCCCTTCCTGGAGGGAGGCATCGCCTGGGAAAATGCTTCCAACAGCTGAATGTTCTCCCTCTCCTTGTATCAACTTTTTACTTTCTTAACCATAGAATGTACCCCCACATCAGTTCTTCTGTTCTTTTTGTGTATCTGCTCTTTCTTCTCAAATCCCCAGTTGGTCATGGCAGATGGCCGCTCACACTGAGCCAGGTTCTGGTTTTGCTGGAGGTTTCTTCTTGTTAAAGGGGAGTTTTTCCTCTCCACTGTCGCTACATGCTTGCTCAGTATGATGGATTTCTGTGAAGTCAGTGGCTTGATGCAATCTGCTGGGTTTCCTTAGAAAGAAGGCTTTTTAAACCAATTTGAATAATTAACTAAACTTGATGTACTGTTTGATGAGTAGAATCATTTGGGATGTATGTATGATTGAACTGAAGTGATTTTTTTTTTAAAGTGCGTTGAGATGACGTAGTGTGAATTATATATATACAGTGGTGGGTGTTACGCAATACAAAGTAACTAGTTACTGTAATGACATTACTATTTTTGTAACGTAGTAGTGTAACGGGTTACTGCGGCAAACAATGTAATGACATTACAATAACTTTCGAAAATATGATGTCGTTACATAACCTGTTCAACCCCACAGCCCCGCCGCCGGGTCACTGTGGGGGAAGGACGGAGAGAACGTCCGAATTTAGTTGACCTGTGGTCACTGATTGCTAAGCATGTCCTATCATTATAAACCTCAGAATCTCAGCTAAAGCCTCATGTAAATATTTTTGGTAACCTCCAAAACCAGGAAAAATAACAAGCAATTAAAAGAGCAGTTGTGCTATTTTGCGATTTTTACATGAACACATTCAACCGAACCTGTCGGTCACCCTGATGAACAGAACCAAGCAAACTTTGCCTTCCATGAAAGCCAGCATCTCACAGATTCTAAAGCTGCCATTTTCATCACGCTACATGCAAATTTCAGCAAATGAGCAGCAAAATAAGCCCAAAAATGCGTACAGCATTTGAAAAACAAGAGCATAAATTCTTTCTTACCTTTGTTTTTTCCTTGCTGAAAAGAATAATCCACCGTGAAATGACTGTTTCCAGAATAACTCCCAGTGTGCATTTAGAAAAGAAAAAGTGAAAAAAACGTAATCCTTTGCCATTATTTTTTACATTTGAAATCGAGGAGGCTCAACCTTGTCTAAAATACGCACTGTGAGCTTTCCCTATGTAAACATTTGCTTTGTCCAATCTGCTTCAAAGTTCTGATGTCAGCGTGATTCCATAGGATCTTACGATTCTAACTATATGTCAATCATCCAAATCGGTCAATAGAAATTGGAGTTACAGGTCTGCGTAATTCTAAAAACAGATATTTTGTTTAGCTCAGCGGCGAGCGCTGACGCAGTGATCAGGTGAGCAGATGATTCTGTTTCGATTGTTTTGTTTGCGTTCGAAAAATGGCGCTTCCAGAGAAAAGAATCCTCACTGACGAAGCCCTGGCGATTATTTGGAATGATAGTTCATCGGAGGTTTGTGTTGAGGACTCGTCATCAGAAGAGGAAAACCTGATTTTACCGGAGGAAGAGAAGTATGTCCCAACTAGCTGGTGCTAGAGCACTTTGCTTTGTTTCTCTGTCAGCCATTTTATATGGATGTTTTCTTTCTAATTTTGTTCTTAGATGTTTGTATATATACATTTTTTTAAAGTCTTTTGTTCACATCTTTTTGTGCGTGTGTGTATATGTGTATATATATATATATATATATATATTTATGTGTGGATATTTGTGTAGATATGTGTACATATATGTGTCTAAAATGTATTTGTGGGTTGTATTTGCAGTTTCTAAATGTATATATTTTTTCTAACTCTATTTCTGTCATAATATTATTTTAGTCACCTTTTAGTCTTTTAGTCACCTCGGCATTCATTTCAGGTATGATGTTTTAGAACGATGCAAGAGTCGTGTAACTAGTAATGTAACTTAGGTACTTTCCCAAAAAAGTAAGTAAGTAATGTAAGGGATTACTTTTTTGAGAAGTAATAGGTAATATGTAATGGATTACTTTTTTTGAGTAACTACCCCAACACTAGATAGATAGATAGATAGATAGATAGATAGATAGATAGATAGATAGATAGATAGATAGATAGATAGATAGATATAGGTAGAATTTTTTTTTTTTTTACTATCTGTCTTTACATTTTCACTATTAAGAATGTGATGTCACAGGTCATCCATTCACATGACAGATCATTTATCCCCTAAAACCCTCAGTGTCATAATGTTTATGAATGGCTTGGCATCGACAAGAACAAAAAGGACTTTATTTGTAGTTATATATAGATATGTTTTTTTTATTACTTTCAGGAGACTGCGTAGTTAGAAAATCACCGTTTAGAGAGATTCCTCCTGAAATGTCAGGGCCATCTGGGGGAACTTTTATGAAAGGTGTTTCTTCAAAAGCAATATCTCTAGTAAACATCTAAGCAGAAGCTGTCAATCTGCTCTAGCCATCAGTTCCTGAAGAATGATTATGACTGCTGCTTTTCAGGAACTTCACTTTTTCCCCCTGTTCATTTCTCCAGTGGAGAATTGCTGTTGAGTAACACTAAAATGCTGCTCATTACACACAGAAGAAGCAAAAAAATCAAAGTTTTCCACAATGCATGTACCTCCAAGTGTAATTACACTGGTGCATATTACGTTAAATCTTTTTTGAACTGTTAGGAGATTGAAACCATTGTTTTGTTCTGAAGAGATTTACACTTGATGTCTTCCAGAATCTTCCCAGTCGTCCAAACTGTATAACTCTGTGGAGAGCTATTGCTTTGCTATTACTGTTATTTTGTCTGCTTTGTGATATAAGATAAATACTGACCATGCTTCAAATGAAGCTCACATACATTTTAAGCAATGCCACTATTCAGACAAACCAATTTGTTTGATAAAGGCATTATGTATTTCAATGAATTTAATACGCTTATATATTATTTTCTTAATAACATTAATATTGGGGGAAAAAAGCAGCAATCCTGCTCTTGAAATGTGGAGAGAACTTAGTCCATCTTTACGAGCATTTAACAACGCTCTGTTTGGAGGTGAATGAACGATTTACACTGTGTCATTTAAGGGCAAACTTTGGATATTCCACTGAGAAAAAGCCACAGGTTTTCTCCTCGAGCTGCGCGCGCTGAGTGTGTTTTTGCAGGTATGGACAGCAGATACGTAGTTCAGCTTGTGAGCCTCTAGATTTGTAATTTAGGCCTATGTATCCTCCATCGCTCTGCACTTGACTACTTCGACTTCGCCTCATGCAGAGATATCAACTGAAAATTCTAATATAACCTAATTTTGCAGACTTTTTGTCAGGAAGTCATCAAGCTCAACCTAGAGCAGCTGTGTCTGATGACCTCCTCACCATTCATTGGCTGGATCCCTTTTCCCCACAAACTACAAAGAACCTCTCGACTCAGCTCACTTCTCTCTGTCATCGTCTTCTCTATGACGTGTAGCTCCTGATCCACTTCTGCGCATCAGTATTCAAGACTCCAAGTTCCAAGCTTATCTTTCAGCCTGAGGTTCCAGGTACGCCCAGCTCAGTCCCGTCGCTCTGATCACCGCCTGTCTTCTGTGATCATCCACCATCTGCGTCTGGAACGCATAGTTTCTCGCCAGAGGCTGCTCCCCTTCCACCCACGGCCTGACAGGATGACAGAGCCTGGAAAGGGCGTTTCAGCAGAGGTGGAGGCACTCCGAGCCGAGGTAGCTCATTTCCGAGGCATGGTTGATCGACTCAGCTCCAAACTGGAGACCCTATCCGAAGCCCACATCAGATTGGCCCGGCTGGTCAACACTCTCCAACAGAGACCCTCCTCTCCTCGGATCTGCCTTCCCGACAAGTGGAACGGGTTAGACGGGAAACCAGATGGCCTGCTAGCAACGCTCGATATGATTTTCGAATGTCAGCCATCTATGTATGGCTCTTCAGCACCCAGAGTGGCTCTACTTACCTCCCTTTTGTCTGGGCGAGCACAAGAGTGGGCTGCCACTCTCTATAATCAGAAATCGTCTCTCTGCAATGACTACTCCCTTTTTGTAATGGAGCTAAGGAAGACCTTCGTTCCCCCCAGCAGCGAGACCGCCATGGAGGTTCAGCTCCTTCATCTGTGCCAGCGCAACCAGCCGGTCCATCTCTTTGCAGCGGAGTTCCGCACCCTGGCCAGGGATGAGATGGTCGGCAGGGAGGCTCTGCAGACCCTGGATAAAGCGATCAGCCTGGCGTTGGAGATCGATTGCCGGGTAATGAGTCGCCCTAGGGCTCGGTCCCCGGCCCATCGCATCTCACCATATCGCTCCGCCGAATCCGGCTCCAACCCCGCCCGCACCTATTTGGAGGAGCAAGAGGAGCTAATGCAGCTCGGTCACCTTCCGCCAGAGGAACGAGAGCAACGGCACCGAGAGGGATTGTGTGCTTACTGTGGATCACCCAAGCATCACCTTCGACAGTGCACACTCAGGCTGGGAAAAAGATTAAGCCAGGTGAAAATAGGAGAGGTTTCACCTGGCTCTATGGCACCAAATCGATTCCTCCTCTCTGTCCAACTTCTTCACCATGACCCACATCTGACCCACTCTGCTCTGTAAGACACTGGAGCAGCGGACAACTTCATCTCTGCCCAACTGGCCAGAAGACTCTCTCGTTCAGCTGCACCGTCCTGTACCTGTGACTTCTGTTGATGGACGTCCATTGCTGCCCTATCCCATCCAACAACGAACCACAGAGGTCCGAATGTGGGTTGGGGACCACACTGAACTCATCAGCTTTCTGGTCATCGCTTCCAGCACAACTCCTCTCATCCTAGGCTATCCATGGTTCCGCTCGCACGATCCCCACATCTCCTGGTCAGCCCAACAGATTCTCCGGTGGGGGTCCTAAGTGCTCGGCACGATGTCTCCGCCCACCATCGGTCAGAGCGCCGGAGATCGCCCAGGCCCCAGCCATCGAAGAGATCCCTCCATCCTACAGAGACCTAGCTGAGGTCTTCAGCAAGCGCCGGGCCACCAATCTACCACCTCACAGGCCTTACGACATGGCAATCAACCTCCTGCCCGGGGCGGCACCCCCGCATGGCCGCCAGTTTCCTCTCTCTCCAGCGGAGATGACGCATATGAAGGCCTACATCGCTGAGGCGCTGGACCAGGGGTTCATCCCACCATCCACCTCTCCAGCATCAGCGGGGTTCTTCTTTGTTAAGAAGAAGGAGGGAGCGCTCCGTCCCTGCATTGATTATCGCGGTTTAAATAAAATAACTATTAAAGATCGTCACCCTCTCCCATTGGTGAGCACTGTTCTCGACTCTCTTTCTCGGGCTTCCATTTTCACTCGCCTCAACCTCCGGAACGCCTACAACTTGGTCCGCATACGGGAGGGTGATGAGCGGAAAACCGCATTTAGCACCCCCACTGGTCACTAGGAGTACCAGGTTATGCCCTTTGGGCTCTGCAACAGTCCGGCAGTCTTTCAACGGCTACTAAACGACGTCCTCCGGGACATGCTTGGACAATGGGTGTTTGTATACCTAGACGACATCCTCATTTATCCTGCATCTGAGGTGGACCATGTTCGTCACGTCCGAGCGGTCCTTGAGCGCCTCCTCCAGAACCACCTTTATTATAAACTGGAGAAATGTGCGTTTCATTAACGCTCCACCACCTTCCTGGGCTATGTTATTTCAGCGGCGGGAATAGCCATGGATCCCCATGTCTGCTGTAACCACCTGGCCACCTCCCACCACCCTCAAACAACTAGAGTCCTTTCTTGGATTTGCTCATTTCTATCGGAGGTTTATCCGGAACTACAGCTCAGTTGTGGCTCCTCTCACAGATCTGACCAAGCCGGCTCTCCAGCCACGCCCCTTCCAACTACCGCCGGAGGCTCATCGAGCGTTCGGCCGGCTTACCCAGCTCTTCACTTCAGCGCCGATCTTACTTCATCCAGACCCTGCCAAGACCTTCACAGTTGAGGTGGACACCTCATAAGCATGCTGGAGCAGTCCCCTGTTGCTACTTCTCTCGGAAGTTCTCCCCTACGCAGCAACATTACAGGGTTGGCGACCGCGAACTGCTGGCTGTCAAATGGGCTCTAGAGGAGTGGCGGCAGTGGCTCATGGGCATGCCTTAACCGTTTCTGATCTGGACAGACCACCCAAATCTCATCTACATCAGGAACGCAAACCAATTAAACCCTTGCCAGGCCCGTTGGGCTCATCTTTTTGAACACTACAATTTTCACATCTCCTACCGGCCAGGTTCCAAAAATGGGAAGGCTGATGCCCTCTCTCGTCGCCCCTTCCAGGGTCCAACACCACACCAGCCCACCCCCATCATTACCCCACACCACATCCTGGCGTCTCTCAGATGGCCCCTGGAGGACTCCATTCATTCGGCCCTGGCTGATGAGCCAGCACCTCCCGAGACGCCACCCAACCGTCTCTACGTCCCGACCGTCTGCCGAAAGGAGGCTCTACTGTGGGGCCACTCTTCAACAGTGGCTGGTCATGCGGGCACGGCCAGGAAGCTTCAGTTTCTCCACCGCGCCTTGTGGTGACCATCCATGGCGAGGGATGTCGACAGCTTTGTTAGCGCCTGTTCCACCTGCACCAGGGCCAAGACTTCCACTCAGCCGGGATCTGGACTGCTTCGTCCCCTGCCAGTTCCAGCACGGCCATGGTCGCACATTGGGGTGGACTTCATCACTGGATTACCCCCCGCTGAAGGTATGACCACTATTGCCACCTTTGTCGACCGCTTCTCCAAAGCTGTCCATTTGGTTGCGCTACCAGGCCTGCCCTCTGCCAAAGAAAGAGCTGGTCCTTCAGCATGTTGTGCGTCTCCACGGTTTTCCCCGAGACATCGTCTCAGACATAGGGTCCCAATTTACTGCCAAATTCTGGATGGCCTTCTGCCCCCTCATCGGGGCGACCGCCAGCCTCTCTTCCGGCTACCATCCAGAAACCAACGGCCAGACGGAGAGGGCCAATCAACTGGTGGGTCGCTATCTCCGATGTTTTGTCTCTTCACAACCTACCACCTGGCCCCGGACCTTGCTCTGGGCCGAACTATCCCTCAACCTCCAGGTCTCCTCCGCCACCAGGTTGTCCCCTTTTGAAGTCTACAATGGCTACCAGTCGCCCTTGTTCTCTCACCAGGAAACAGAGGTAGAGGTCCCAGCAGCTCAATTGCTGATCCGCCGAGCCAAGGCAGCTTGGATTGGGGCTCGGGCGCACAACACCGCCGACGCCATCGACCCGGTCCGACGTTTCCAACAGGGGACCTGGTTTGGCTCTCTACCCGATACCTCAAACTCCCTGCTGAGTCTCAAAAACTGGCTCCCCGCTTCATTGGTCCTTATCCGATTGTTCGCCGGATCAACCCCGTCACTTATCGTCTCCGCCTCCCGGCGTCCTTGAAGGTGCATCCAGTGTTCCACTGCTCCCTCCTTAAACGACACGTTGTTTCATCTTTATCCCCTCCTGAGACTCCCCCACCTCCCCCTCGTCTTATTGACGGTGGTCCAGCCTATACGGTTCAACGTATTCTAGATTCCCGGGCCCGGGGTAAGGGGGTTCCAATAAAAAAGAACATTAGCCTAAATCTAGGTGAAGTGAGAGATTACTTGTATTCATACACATCTAGGAATTCTGCATTCCTTAGCTCAGTCATTATTTAAAACCAAATAGAGACTGGAGACCAGCATCCATAGTGTATTGATATTGCACAAATGTGTTTTTACTGTGTTTAGTTAGGAAAATGAATCACTGAAGACACAGAGTAAAGCTTTCCACATCAAAGCAATGCAAGGATAATTGTTAATTAAGACTTAGAGTAGCAAAAGGACCTACCTGATTGTTTTCTCTGTCGCATTAAAACATTCATAGAACAAGTATTGGACATATGGAAAGTCAAAATTGTCAAAATACGTGAGGTCTACAATGCCCGTCAATAATGAATCACCACTGCTAGCCATTACTAGCAATTCAGGGAGTTGTGAGAAAGTTATTAGCTGTACCACTGGTATAGAGGAGTGCAAAAATAAAAAAAGATGTTGATAATAAAGCTCTGCCTGAGGACACGAATTCACAAAACACACATGAACTGGACAACCAAACTCTCTTAACCCCTTTGGCAGTTCCTTGAGGAAAAAATATCTATTCAGCTGTTCCCTGACCCTCAGCTCCCCTGAGATAATTGTCTCTCTGTACGTCTCCTGATGTTTGGAGTTGACAATAGTATAACAGTGTTGAGGTAACCAAGGAAAGTTTTGGTTATTTATTTTAAAAGTACAAGGCTGAAGAGAGCTGTTCTTTTTTTTAGACTATTCAAGAACATTGAATTTTGTTTGGCAACAATCTGTACAAACAATATTGGTGTACCTCAGGTACTAGACGCAATCTGACTCCCTTTTACCTTTGCAGCAAAAACAAAATGGACGTACATTATAGTGAAAATGGCTTCAGAATTCTTTGCATAAAAGATTAAAGCTATTTTAGCAGCTAAAACAATTCCAGATATTGCTCCTTTAAATTGCTCTGTTTGTGGGTGAGTCCAGTGAAGGATTTCATCATTCCTATAGTTACACTAATGGTAGGTTGAGGGAGAGACTGCTGACAACTGCTAGAGTTTGGCTGATAAGTCAGACGGGAGCACGATAAGACCTTCAGCACAAAGGGTGAGGGGCCACTGTAGACTGTGGCAAACATAAGAAGGCGAAAATAAAGAGAAGAGGAGGAAGGGGGAAAATTTCTCACTATTATGTATTTCACGCCAGACTGAGCATTTGACATATCCAATTTCTAACCCGAGACACTTACTGTGTTTTTGTGTAGCTCAAAGGGGTTATAAAGGATGTTATGGGCATTACAGACCAGTGTGTGTATGTGTGTGTATTTGTCTATACTCAAAGCGGCAGAGTTGAAGTCAGATATAAAAAAAGCATTCTTTTTTTGTATTGAATATGTTGTTTAAACATGCTTGCTGAATTTTAAACGCTGCTATCCCGCAGAAGGGCTGTTTTTATTTCCTATTGGAGCTCTTTATGTATTTCTGTGTATTTTCACAGAAAAGGAATGATCACTTCACATTTGTTACCCTCTGGGGAGAACCGGTGCAATGCCCGCAGGCACACACATATACTTAAAAACCCTACCCCCTGTAGCTCCTCCTGAGGCGCTTTAGCTCTTCCATCACCATTATAAGCTCTTAAAACCAGGGTGATTCATAGACCAGCAGACAAAAAGCAAACATTTTCTTATAGCTTTGACTTTAAATTTTTGAGGGGGAGTTTCATTAGTGTTAAACCACAACTATTTAGTGGATCTAGATAACACTAACTGTCCTGCGTGGCTTTCACCTCCTGAACTGTTCCTTTCTGTGACTTTCCACAACCATACCTCGTTGAGGTGAATGTGATTCTAGCTACATTTCTGGAAAGCTGAGTTCAGTTTTAGTAGCCAATCTACTACACCTACTGAATTAGGAAATTATTAAAAAAGCATCTGTCTACCAACAGGAAAAAAGGATAAAAGATATCAAAAAGCAACACATCATACCTGGATCTAAAGAAATGTAAGAGTTAGGGTTGGGCATCGTTTGAATTTGGACGATTCCGATTCCAATTCCGATTCCCTGTTTCGATTCCGGTTCCAAACGATTCTCGATTCCAATTCTTTGGAGGGACAGGGTCATTTATTTATTTATTTATTGCATATTTTAAATGACCTACTTTAAAATACACTACTTGTTTACACTGCTATTTCTTCTTGATCATTGTGTGTTTATTTATTAGGTTATTCATTTACTTGCACATTTTCTTTTTTTTGTTATGTGTGTGTGTTGTTTTCATTTGTGTTTTTGAGTGCTGTTGCAACAAGAAAATTACCCTTATGGGATAAATAAAGTATTCCTTCCTTCCTTCCTTCCTTCCTTCCTTCCTTCCTTCCTTCCTTCCTTCCTTCCTTCCTTCCTTCCTTCCTTCCTTCCTTCCTTCCTTCCTTCCTTCCTTCCTTCCCATACCATACCATACTATAGGTTGAACTATGGAATTGGAACATGGATTTTAATTCTATTAACTTTTTATTTTCAATGAATTTCTCACAGGGCTGTTATCTTTGGACTTGGGGATAAACATTACAATTCTCAGACCGTTTGACTATGGAAACAAATACATTAGCTGGATATTTGCACTTGAGTTGAACAACAGTTCGAGTATAACTTGTTTGCTGGCGCAATGTTGACAGACGTATTTTACTGACCGGATTTGGACTGCAGTGCGGCGCTGGGCTGACTGTTGGATCTGGGAGGAAGAGCTAATGAGGTAAGCTGGCGCAGCGCGTCAAACACAGAGCGGTCGGTAATTTCTTACAGGTATAGCACCGAGCCTTGTTGTTTTGTTTGCTAAAGTCAAGACAAATCTGAGTGTCTCCACACACCTTCCATGATTGCGCAGTAACGCTAACACTTCTGGCGGATTCTTCTTCGTTGGTATTCAGAGGGTTCTTCTTGTGGTCGGCGGACTGGGAATCGAAACTAGGAATCGTAATTTTAAAAATTTAACGATTCCGGGAGAATCGACACATACCCGGTTCCAATCGATGCTTGATTCTCGATGGCCAACCCTAAGAGTTGATGAGAAATTAATTCAGTGATATCAGTGCTGAACTATCAATATGACTCCAAGAACACAATGACAACTCATCTAGTAGGTCACAAAAGGACCAAAAACAAACAACCCTAGGGGCTTTGTGCTTCAAATCACAAAAATTAAATGTGTTAGCTGTGAGAGAAACATGGAGAGGTAATAGAGGGAAAGTAAGAATAAACACAGACTTAAAACACAGGAAACCAAAAGAGCTTGAAAGGATCTGCCTGAAAAAAAGCTTAAGGTTTCAGCATAAATTAAGGTCACCATAGTTTGATTTCCAAGAAAAGGCCCAGTCTTAAAACACTTTCAGGACTGGGCAGAGACATTTGATTTTAACATTTAAAGCTTGTATTCTCCATGTGCTTAGAATAAGTAATTAAATAAAAACCTTCAGAAAGGCTTAACAAGTGCAAAAATGATTTTAAAATCTCAGGAAATAAATATAAATAATTACTCTTCTGAATTAGAAAATTTACCAGCAACAATAATAGTTCACTTTTTAAGTCATACTGGACAAAAATTTACAAAAATCTGAAATAATATTCTGAGAAAACAAGTATTGTTTTATTTTCAATGTAACAAATGTAAAAAGCAGCAGTCTCAAAAAGACAATAAAGTATTTTAGTCTTTAGTTTTCATCTTCATCCTCCACAGTCAATTCATAGATGAACTCTCACTTTGCACAACCTATTTATAGTTTTTGTGTCCATGTAATCTACCGGATCTTTACCACATTTGTCACACACAGAAACACATACAGTGGGGCAAAGAACTATTTAGTCACCCACCAACTGTGCAAGTTCTCCCACTTAAAAAGATGAGAGAAGCCTGTGATTTTCATCATAGGTATACCTCAACTATGAGAAACAAAATGAGAACAAAAATCCAGAAAATCACATGGTCCGATTTTTTTTAAAGAATTTATTTGCAAATTTTGGTGGAAAATAAGTATTTGGTCAATAACAAAAGTTAATCTCAATACTTTGTCATATACTCTTTGTGTGCAACTACAGAGGTCAAACATTTTCAGTAAGTCTTCACAAGGTTTTCACACACTGTTGCTGGTATTTTGGCCTATTCCTCCATGCAGCTCTCCTCTAGAGCAGTGATGTTTTGGGGCTGTCGCTGGGCAACACGGACTTTCAACTGCCTCCAAAGATTCATTCTTTCCTTTACACAGATCAGTCGTCCTGGTCCCTTTGCAGAAAAAACAGCCCTAAAGCATGATTTTTACAACCCATGCTTCACAGTAGGTGTGGTGGTCTTTGGATGCAACTCAGCATTCTATCTCCTTCAAACACGACAAGTAGAGTTTGTACCAAACTTCAGATGTGCCTGGACATACCCTGGGTTAAGCAGGGAGACATGTCTGGCACTGCAGGCTTTGAGTCCCTGGCGGCATAGTGTGTTACTGATTGTAGCCTTTGTTACTTTGGTCCCAGCAGGTCATTCAATAGCCCCCCCCCC
The DNA here is from genome assembly GCA_963556495.2 of Valencia hispanica. NCBI lineage: Eukaryota > Metazoa > Chordata > Actinopteri > Cyprinodontiformes > Valenciidae > Valencia > Valencia hispanica. The sequence continues at coordinate 12,831,029 of OY747709.1, read as the reverse complement.
ATGTATTTCTGGGATTTTTGCTCACCGTTCTTCTTGTGATCATTTTGACCCCATGAGATGAGATCTTGTGGGAGATTATCAGTGGTCTTGTATGTCTTCCATTTTCTAATAATTGTTCCCACAGTCGATTTCTTCACACCAAGCTGCTTACCTATTGCAGATTCAGTCTTCCCAGCCTGGTGCAGGTCTACCATTTTGTTTCTGGTGTCCTTTGACAGCTCTTTGGTATTGGCCATAGTGGAGTTTGGAGTGTGACTGTTTGCGGTTGTGGACAGGCGTCTTTTATACTGATAACGAGTTCAAACAGGTGCTATTAATACAAGTAACGAGTTGAGGACAGATGAGCCTCTTACAGAAGAAGTTACAGGTCTGTATGAGCTAGAAATCTTGCTTGTTTGTAGGTGACCAAATACTTATTTTCCACCATAATTTGCAAATTAATTCTTCGAAAATCAGACCATGTGATTTTCTTTTCTCATGTTGTGTCTCATAGTTGAGGTATACCTATAATGAAAATTTAAGGACTCTCATATTTTCAAGTGGGAGAACTTGCACAATTGGTGGCTGAATAAATACTTTTTTACCCCACTGTATGCTAGCTATGTGAATGATGCACTCCGCCACCAATTTGTTGCTAACGGACAGTATATATTTTGTGGTTTGTCTGTAAGGCTGCACTTGCGCTTTGATTCAGTTCCTGTTATGGCAAACGCTGAATGGCAGTTGTTGCCAAGGATGGCACAGCCAGTTACTTGGTTGAAGATCCATTACTTCTTCACAGGGCCATGTTGATTTATGATAAATGCAAATATTGTTCAGTACATTAGTTTTCACTCTGTTAGCTGATTTCAACACCATTTTGATTGTTTTATATATTTAAGTGGGACAATAGTAGCAAAAAGAGAAAGAAATCTGCAGAGAAGGAAATACCTATTCATGTCACTTTCAGGTCATAAAACACTAAAAAGATGCTTGATATGTTTCTTCAGCTGCAGTTGTACATTCATCAGTAGATGTATTTTTTCATTCCCCTGCCTTGGTTTCATTGCTTTCCTAAAGCTGACCTGGTGGCTCACCAATCTCATTGTCATAATTACCATCATCACAATCACTATTATCTTAATTGGCCTTATCTGCTCATTAGCCGCTCGTTAGCTAATTGACTCAGAGAATATCCCTGCAAAAGTGTTGCGGGGCTACACAAAAGGCAACAGACGGAGATCAAGAGCAGACATCTGCCTGTTGAGAGAAGAGGGAAAAAAAGAGTGGCGAGCCTCGGCTCATCTGTCACAGTAATGACTGTCTCAACAACTGTACACAGTTATGTAGAGGAAAAAACCATTGCTGCCGCAGCTAGCAACGTGACTACACATAGACACACACTCCTTCCTACTGGTTCATGTATTATATGCACAGAGAGCCTCAGATAGACTGTATACAGGAATGAAAAGGATCCAGATTACGCACACACCCACACACACACACACACACACACGCACGCACCCAAACAACCGAGTTCCTGCGTGTCAAAAAGCCAATTATGAGACATTCAAAGGCTTGGAAAGAAATACTGCAATTAGGCTGAAGTGATCGGTTGGGAAAGCAGGGCAAATCATACAAAACATCCAAGCTATCATATATTCAAGCTCATTAGTTTTCAGTTTTTCATTTAATAACATGGAAATGAAAAGTAAAAGTAAACTGTTTTTGCTCTGTGGTATCTCAGATGCTTAAAAGGGTTTTCCCCTACATGCTCCCTAAAGTAAAACAAATAATGTTTTTCTCTCCGAAAACCCTTTTTCTTAAGAACTCCCTTCTTTTGCTGACCATTTTCAAATATCTCTTTTACTGCTGGGTTGTTTTTTGGTGTTGACACCCCTCTGGTTATCAGTTTCCATTTGCTCCTGTTCTACCATTTCCTTCTGATTGTCATTGCTTCCTCTTTATGTTTGCTTTGCATTTTGTCTCTGTGTTAGACTTTCTTTCTGGCACTGTGTGGAGCTTTAGGGTTCCTGAGGCTGGTGGTGTCACTGGTAATAGGGTCCCATGGGCCCTTTCTACACTATAGCTGGGTTCTGAGAACTGTCTGCATAATGTGAAGAGATGGGGGATAATCTCGTGCCCTACTTTGGAAAAAGGTTTGCTTGTGTGTGTGTGTGTGTGTGTGTGTGTGTGTGTGTGTGTGTGTGTGTGTGTGTGTGTGTGTGTGTGTGTGTGTGTGCGTGCGTGCGTTGGTTTTTGTGCGCATCCAAGAAGCCACCAAGACAGGGTGAACTTATCAGAGTACATTTGACATTCTGAGATTGATAATACCATAATACCATTCTTGGTTTTACTGGAAAAAAAACTAGCAGTGTAATACTTCTGTGCTAAAATAATTTGATCATGGGATGCTTTTTAATTGTTTTGCTGACCTTCTTTTAATTTTCCTTGTTTGTCACAGTCTTTAGGAAATCTGATTGGCAAGAAGCTGAATCAATGCTTGTTGTCCTAAAACATTAGGTTTACATTTTTCATCAGAGGTGTTAGCCAAATAATTAATTATTGGCTGTATGATACCTCGCAGAATCATGGTTTGTGTGCAGGCCCGAGATAGGGTTGCACCCTACTGGCTTGAGGCCAGTATTGTTTCCGTACTGGTGATAGTCAATGTTATATATATATATTAGCTGATACTGTAATCAATGCAATATAGAATGGAGAAATGTTCTTGTTATAATGAGATATTCAATTTATCTATTATTCTATCTATTTATTTCCAAGCTCTGGCAGTTGAAAACTTCCGTACTACAGTGACATTTTTTGTTTGCATAGGTCATACTGCTCTTTTGCATTCTTTGTGAAAAAAATTAATGTGTTTAATTTTAGAATGAGGGATTTAAATTTGACTTTTCAACAAATTAGATGAATGCTCTGCCTAAAACCTGCCCTGAGCTTTCATTGTACATTTCAGAAAATGTAATAAAGGTGGTATTATGAATGTTTGTTCTATAAGCACCTCATGTTACCACATATAGTTGTGCAAATGTTCATATATATACACAAGACTCAGGTAGGGATAAAGGCCCTACATTTAATCACCAAATGCTGAGTGCTGTAGTATATATTTTACCCTGGATGCATAAAACTGCACTGGGTTATTTAAAATATTCAGCAGAGAAAAAAAGAGCCTTCACCAACTTTGAATGCAGAGATGTTTCCAAATGTTTGGTTGGCACTGTATATTCAAACACACACACACGCACACACACATTTTGTTTGCACTGGGATTTAGTTGAAGTTAGCTGTTGGCTTTGTTTTTTTCCCAATAATAAAGGCAAATAGAGGAAGCACATAAAGAGAGCCTGGCACAAAGGAAACATCTCAGAAGGAGAGTTTCAGCTAATTCTCCTAATAGCTTGTTAGAGTAACCTTAAAATGGGAATCTCTATTTATTAAGGCCTCATGCCAGCTGTCAGTGGAAAAAAATGGACAAAATGGGGATGTTTGAGAAGAGAGAACAGTTGGTATCTGTGTCCAGGCTTGAAAACAATGCAAATACTTTGGTCAATCATGAGCTCGTGCTGGTAGCTGATAAACCAGCCCCACCAAATTATACTGTGAAGACTCATCTAACCTGTTTTAAGTGTTTGATGCAGTTAATCACTCAGTTGGTACTTTGTTTACATAAGTAAGTAGTATAAAGTAACCCCCCCATACACACACACACACAAAGAATCTACCTGCCCTTTCTCTTTTCCTGTGGTAAAGGATTTGGAGAGAAATCCACCTCAAAAAGATCGCTCTGAGGCAAAGGAACTCACGTTGCTCTCTTTCTTTCTTGCTGTTTGCGTCTGTGCCACTGGAGAACCGCTGCTGTCGACATGTCAATCACAGCCCAGCCCTCTCCCCCTGCACGTTCGCTGGTCCACCAGGCAACACCCCCTTTTGGTGCATTTTTCAAACAGGAAATGTGGGCGGAGTTGGTCTCTGGTAGGGGGGTGAGTTGCTCTTTAAAGTTGTTTTAGGATACGAGTAGTCCACATCAGTCTTGCCAGATCTAATAACACAGATTTATACAAAACAACACCAGCAGGAAAATTAACTATAGTGGACCCCTGCCTCTTTGCAGTATTCACAGATTCACCTACTTACAGGTTTTTAGTGGAACGTAATACCAAATTATTTGAGTAAAGTTTACCTATATTTTCGTCGAGCATATCTAAAATCTTCAAAAGAAAATTTAGCTTGGGATACTGCAATACGTAGGCGCAATGCTACTTAAAACACTATTAGCTGGCTTTTGTAAAGCAGCCAATAAAATAGCGCCAGAGGCAAGAAGCAAGATGGCGTGCTGAGCGTCTGCGCGTGATAGAGCTCGGTCCGACTTTGTCCCAAACGAGACGATAACACTAATTTAAGGATTACTCCAAACGTCGACATGAGCCACCACCTTTCAAAGCCGCCTATTATGAAAAAGCCCTCTGAAATATGTCGAAAAGGGGTAAATGAACAACTTTTACAAGATGAGGAAGAGATGCTAATTTCAGTTAGCGAGCATGAATATGCTAAAGAAGCTAACGTGGCGAAGCGGAAAGACAGCGGGTCTGCCCCGACGACTCCAAATAAGCCACCAGCCGGTAAAAAATAAAAAAATAAGGATGAGAGTGAAGAGGATGTGTCCAACCTGACTATTTTGAGAGCCATTCAAAACATGGCAAAGGATGTGGAGGAGCTTAAGGAAAAAGCTGCTCAAAGTAGCTCAATGCTCGCTGCATTAAGCAAAGCGGTCCAATTTAATACGGAAGAAGTGAAGGAATGCAAGGAGAAAATCAAGGACCTGGAGAAACGATGTAACCTTCTCCAAAAAGAGAATGTGGAAATAAAAGACAGGCTGAAGGAACAAGACAGATACAAGATGCGGTGGTGCTTAAAATTCACAGGTTTGCCGGAGAAGAAGGATGAGAATATCAGAGAGGAGACCATCCAGCTCTTCAAACAGATCCTGACCGACATGGATCCACGGCGGCTCGATGATGCGGTGGATGAGATGAAAAGATGAGAAGATAAAAAGCTATTGTAATAAATGGGAATATATCAAATTTAAAATTAGAGAATATTCAATTAAAACAAGTAAAAACTTAAACAAAGAAAGAAAAAAAGAAGAAAATAATTTGTTTTATGAAATTAGTCAATGTTGCAGTAAATCCAACATGACGTCTGAAGACAAAGAAAAACTTTTGGTCTTACAAGCCAAACTAGATAATATCTTTATAAAAAAAGCCAAAGGAGCCTTCATAAGGTCGAGAGCAAAATGGATGGAGGAAGGAGAGAAAAATACAAATTACTTTTGTAGATTGGAGAAAAATAGACAAGAAGATAAAGCAATTACAAGTTTGTTAATTCAAGGACAAGAGTGTAAGGATGACAAAGTAATTGAAAATGAAGTTTATAAATTCTATTGCAACCTTTACACGTCAGCTTACTCTCCAAGTGAGTCTAACATTTTTTTGAACCAAATTTCAAATTTTATTCCCAGAATAGATAATTCGTTTAAAGAAATATGTGATTCGGATTTAAAAATTGAGGAACTCGATGCCGTTGTTAAGTGGCTTTCAATAAATAAAGCTCCTGGAACTGACGGTCTGACGGGGAACTTTTATAAGTTCTTCTGGGGGAATATTCGAAATATATTATTTAAAGCACTACTGGAATGTTTACAAAATCAGCAACTTACACCCACCATGAAACAAGGCCTCATAACCTTAATTCCTAAGCAAAAGAAAGATAAAAGGCTCTTGGATAATTTGAGACCCATTACACTCCTTAACACAGATTATAAAATACTTTCAGGATGTATAGCAACTAGATTGAAAATTGGTCTATCTAGAATTATTGATGAAACTCAATCAGGGTTTTTACGGGGTAGATCGGTTCATAATAATATACGGTTAGTTTTGGATTTAGTGGATTACAGTCAGGAATTATCGGTTAATGGTTTTATTCTTTTTCTTGATTTTTATAAGGCCTTCGACTCAGTTGAACACCCGTTCATTTTACAAGCATTAAAAATTTTTGCATTTGGCCCTAAACTAATTAACCTGATAAGTACATTATACAGAGATATTAACAGTAGTGTAGTTTTAGAACATGGTACTTGCCCAAGGTTTAATGTGAACAGAGGCATCAGACAGGGGTGCAATAGCTCACCCTTACTCTTTATTCTGATCGCTGAGCTATTTTCAATCATGATTAAAAACAATGGCACAAAAGGCATATATATTTTAGAAAAACATCTAGTAATAAGTCAATTCGCGGATGACACAACGTTATTTTTGAAAAGTGAAGATCAAATCCCAAAAGTGTTAGACTCAATAGATCAATTCTCCAAAGCGTCTGGTTTGAAATTAAATTTTGATAAATGTGAACTGTTTGCCCTCCACGACCAAAAGGCACAATCTATTTGTAACATTGCTGTGAAAACGCATGTGAAATATCTGGGTATTGTTATCTCCAAAGATAAAATAATTAGGGAAAGAGAAAATATTAGTAAAAATATAAACAAATGTAAAACCATTTTGAATTCTTGGCTGCAGAGGGATATAACTATCTTTGGAAGAGTTTTCCTATCCAAATCTGAAAGTTTGTCTAGATTCATATACCCGGCCTTTTCTTTAGAGATCTCGGATAAAATGACCAAACTTATTAACACTCTTAATTTTAGCTTTATCTGGAAAAATAAATGTCAATATATTAGAAGAGCTGACTTGGTTAAAAAAATAGATGAGGGAGGTTTAAATGCCATAGACTATTCAGTTATGAATGGGATTCTTAAACTTAGATGGTTGAATACCTTTTTTTTAAACAAAACCTCGGTCTGGTTTACCATCCCGAGAGCAGTTTTTCAAAAGCTGGGTGGGATTGATTTTATTTTATGCTGTGACTATGATGTTGGTAAACTGCCTGTGAAATTATCTGATTATCATCGACAAGTTCTCCTTTATTGGAATTTAATTTTCAAACATAATTTTTCCCCGCATAACTCACCTTTATGGAATAACAAATATATTATTTTCAATCGAAAATCTTTATTTATGGAAAACTGTTTGAAAAAGGGAGTTTGGGCAATTTCTCATCTGATGGACCAACAGGGTAATTATCTTAATCATGAAACCTTTTGCTTTAAATTTGATCTGGTTTGTTCTCTTAGAGAATATAATAAAGTAATTAAATCTATTCCAACCCCTACAAAAAATATGGCTCAGCAAATAATGTTACAAAATCACCCATCCAAAATGAGGAAACTTTGTGTGGAAGGTTTTTATTTGGGTGATAAGAGATTAACCAACAAATTTTTTCGAGAGATTTTAAACCAATTATTCTTCCCTTCCCCAATTAAAAGGAAATATATTTTACAAAACTACAACTCCACAGAAACTAAAAAGATTCGGAAGTTGTATTTATCATACCCTGTCCCACACAAAGCAAAAGAAGTAATGTTTAAGATATTAAACGAAATTTATCCTAGTAACAACTTTTTGCATGTGCTTTTTGGCTGGGAAAATAGTTTTTGTGGTTATTGTGGAACTGATGTGGAAACTATGGAACATCTTTTCTTTGAATGTGTACATGTGAAATCCTTTTGGTCTTCCTTTCAAAACTGGTTAACTGCAAAGAATATAGTCATACCCCCTTTAAATTGGAATTCCATCAAAACTCGACTACAGGTAGTAGACAAGAAATTTGAATTGTTGGTGAACGTTTTAATTTTGATTTCAAAACACTTCATACATAATTGTAAATTCCTTAAGGTGAGACCCCACATTAATCACTTTATGAATTATTTTCTGTTATACTCCAAGTCCCTTACCTTTATGGAAAATAATTTTGCCCATACTTTATCTGAATTATTGGTTTCTTTTAAACTTTTAGATTGACCCCTTATTGTTTATTTGGTTTTATTTTCTGTTATGTCTGTATATGTCTTTTGTTTTTAATTGTTGAACATGTCTTTTTCAAAACTGTTGGATGACTTTGTTGACGACTTGCGCCATAATTGTTTGTGAAAAAGTGTCAATAAAAATAAATAAATAAATAAATAAAATAGCGCCATTAATCTTCCTTAAGACTGACTGGCTGTACCCCAAGAGCAGAGATGTTAGCTTCACTGTGCATATTTTAACTGCATATTAAGATGCATGTGGTGTTTATTAAATTAGCAGTTAAAAGCGCTTTAGAGGAGGTTTCAGGTATTTGTGGATGCCAGCTATTCGCAGACGGTTGTGTTTGCTAACCCCTGCAAATACTGGGCGTTCACTGTTGCTGCTTTAAGACATTAAATGCTTATAACCTTTCAACAAAACCTTACAATTCAGAAATCAAAATTAGTGAATTGCTGTAACATTGTGGGCTTATATTACAAAACCATGTTCATAAAACATATTGCATATTCCTTCGTAATGATAAAATGACCCCTTGTCTAGCAACCTGTTAGCCATAAAATGTAATTGGCTGTAACTTGCAGCCGCCTTAATGAATCATATGTCAATATCTCACAAACTTTGAAGATTTGAATATTCAACCGAATTTACACGAACACAAACTCGACATTGCCAATCTGCCACATCAGTCATTTGAATGTTTTTTTGGAAACTCTGGATTTCCAGCTGAGGAAAAGTCCAAAAGTTAAAATAAAGATGTCCTATGAGCTCATCAGCCTATCAGCAGCTGCTCTGTAACTGGAATATAAGTGCTATTAAGTCTAAGAAGTCAAAAATCCTGAGGGTCAGGTAGGTTTTCTCGTGTTGAAAGTCTTATCTGACACTCGTCACAAGGAGAAGCCAAAAGAGTGATTGGAATCAGATTCTTTTTTTTTACTCTCCTCTTAAATGTTCTTGCTCTGTATGGTTGCCGAACACCCCCCACAACACACACACACCTCTTATGTACTTTTATCTTGATGCTCAGTGTGTCCCGAAGTCTTGCAAAAGCATTTCCCTTCACATCTCTCAATATCTTATCTTCAAGTTAAACACCCACGGTTGGCATTTTAAGACGACACATACCGACCGCGCATACACAGATAACCACTGATACGACTCTCTGTCACGCACACAATGGCCCACACACAAGCTGTGAGCACGTGCGCGTGTGGAGGTGGGCGAAAAAAAGGATGCCTATTTGTTGTCCTCGTGTGGAGCGATGCGTGCACGTCTGTTTGTAACTCTGAGAGACAGTGAGAGTGTGTGCATTGTGTCTGAGCCATTATGTCAAGATATACATTTCTGTGTGTGATTTCTGGGCATTTGACTGGCGCTAGCACTGATTATACAGTGATGTCAGGAAGCCAGCAGGCAGCCTGGTTTTAGCCACAGCAGGAGGTTGCACCATCATGGCCATTATAGCCGCCTCAGTTTCACACTGAGAAATATGCCAGCCTGGACAAAAGGGTGTCTTTTCAGCATTTTATTTTATTCTGATCGGCCCTCAGACTGGCTGTAAACAGCATGCTGTTGCTGCTTATAATTGCTAGGTTGAGCTGCGGATAAAACACCTCTCCATAAAGCGCTGGTCATTTCGCAGAGACTCTGTTAAACACAGATTTGTGTTAACTGACTGCTGTTTAAAGGCTGACTTTCCAGAAATCAAATAACGGCTCTTTGACTCTGTGCTTTTCCAACCATGCCAAGGGTTTCAGTTTCACTTTTTTTCGTTTTGTTTTCCAGCTGCAGTGACCTTGGGAGCAAAACTAAAGAGAATACGAGCAAGCAGTCGAAAGCATCTCAGCATGTACTTGAAAGAGCAAAAAAGAAAAGCAGTTGCCAGCCAAACATAGTGCCCTGAACATGTATTTTTCCCCCTAAAGATTTCTGCAGTTTTTGAGAGCTGAGTTCAGCTCATTAGCCACACAGGTCTGATTACTGCATATTATCCACACAGTCAACAAATCACTTAAACAGAACATGTCAGAATAAATTAGGTTAACTAAGATATCCCAAAAAGCAACAAACAAGTGAAAAACAGTGTTACTAACATCTATCAGTTGGGAAAGGGTTACAAAGCCAATTCTAAGGCTTTGGTTCTCCGGTGAACTGCAGTGAAAGACACTATCCACAAATTTTCAACAGTAACTTTCCCAAGAGGGACCGGCCTCAAAACATAATACTCTTAAGTGAGCATGAAAGACCTCAGTTAGCTGAGGGCTGTGGAACACCAAAATGCTCAAAATTAAAAACAAATGAATGAAACCTTGTCAAATAGATATCTATATGAATAAATAGAGAAATACATAATGTGACAATGAAACTGTGAAAGAAATGGAATGCATATTAAATTAGCTCATTAGTATGAAATATTTTTAATTTTCCTTTAAAAATGCATTTATTATTATTATTCATTTACTATTATTATTCATTTATTATTATTATTATTATTAATATTATTATTACTATTATTATTACTATTATTATTACTGTGTGTTCCTGTGTATCTGTCAGGTTGGGTCTTGAGCTGCCTTCTGGCCTGGCTCATCTCAGGCCCCCCACCGAATGAGGGGCCTATTTCCCCTCCGCCACTCCCTGCCAGTGACTGATGCCTCTACCCGCCGATGCGTTGGTGGCTCTCTGTGTCCGGGGCTTGGTGCTCATGTGGCATGTCGGTTCATCCCTGGTGCCTGCCGGGATGTTGGACGGCCACCGCGCCGAACTGGCCCTGCTTTGGGAGGGGTTGGTTTGGGCATTGTTTGGTGGTAGCAGTCGGGTGGCTCGGCGGGGTTCGGGTCTGGCGTCTCCACTTGGTTTTCCTGTTCTGTATGTTTCGTGCATGGTCAGTTCATTGGTGGGTTTGGTTGAACTTGGTTGGATGCTTGGTACTCTGCGGTGTGAGGGAGTGAGATTCGGGAGCTGGTTGAGCTCAGTGTCCGGGTGCTGGCTGGTCTTGGCCTGGAGATGCCGTCCGTCCGCTGGGGCTATTGGCATGGGGCGGGGGGGATGTCATTGGGATGTCGGCTGTGGGGATTGGCCTGTGGTGACGGCGGCGCATGTCGTGTGTCTGTGTCGATTGCTGGGAGGCAGATTGATGGCTCCTCACACCAGCTGTTAAACACTCGTATGGAGAAACCTAATATTCACCAGCATGCTCATACACACACACAGGTGAGGGGATTCCGGTGTTTAAAGATTAATTCTTGGGCTTAGGTTACCATTACTAAATCTTGTAATAATCGGTACCATGAGCTTTTCAGTGACGCTGTTATTGTATTCATATATCTATTTGTGGGTTGTGGTTCTGTAGTTCTCAGTTTGTATTGTTTGACTTGTGTTGACGTTGTTTTTTTTCCCTCTCCCTGCCGTCCTGCTGGTCTGGATGGAGACTGTGATGTTTTCTTATGTTTTCTTTGTTCCCCTTCCTTTCTTGTATCTTCAGTTTACCCTCTCCCTCTTAACCTTTTTTCCTTCTTCTCTACATCTACTTTCTTTCTTCTGCTTTATTTTCCGTCCCCGGGGCATCGAAAACAAAAAGAAAACAAAGTAATTTCTGATAGAGATTTCTTACAGATGTATATCAAACGGAGTACTATAGCAAAAGCCGTAGTGCTCCACTTGTAAATCTGTCAGGCTTCTACTTGATACTCAGACACCAATTCTGAGCTCCACACTGCCAGACAGGACACGTGTTAAGAAAAAAAAATGCATTTAGTAATATAAAACATAATTTAACTGTAATCCCCCCCCCCATAATAGATTTTATGTTTATGTTTTAGCCATTTTTATTTAATTCCATCAGTTTTTATTACAGTGTTTTTTTCACGAAGTCAGCTTTTGTTTCACAATGGTGTTCTTTCCAGTGGCTTATTTATTTCATAATGACACTTTTACATTGAATGAGTTCATCTGCCAATCAAGGTCAGTGGGACCTGAACACTCATTGGCTGGTGCATTTTGGCATTTCATGGTGGGTTAGGCCTCAGTCCACCTTTGTGTCATGATTTATAAGGCCTGCAGAAACCCTGATGGGGACACTGTTTAGCTAAGGGGAAAGGAGGAGGTGCCTAACGATTGGCGATTGGTGAGTTGAAATACTGATAACATGGTGTGTTATTTTACTGCATCTAAACATCAAGGTTTTAGACATGTGCATGGCATTCATCTTTTTATCTTCAATGAAGGCAAGGCAAGGCAAAGCAATTTTATTTGTATAGCACACTTTCAACAGCAGGGTAATTCAAGGTGCTTTACATGATTTGGTGATTTAAAAAATAAAAATAAAAAACACATGGAATATACCATTAGAAATTAAAAGTAAAAGAAACACACATTACACATGATACACAATAAAACAAGAGAAAGATCAAAAAAGCAAGAGAGCATGAACACATTTCATACATATGACATCAACCATTTACTCGAAGGCAATTCTAAACAGATGGATTAGTCTCGATTTAAAGCAGTTCAGAGTTTCAGCAGCTCCACACTCGTCAGGAAGTCTGTTCCAGATAAGGGGAGCATAGAAACTGAAAGCTGCTTCTCCATGTTTAGTTCTGAGTCTAGGGATGTTTAGTAGGCTAGAGTTGGAGGACCTGAGTGGTCTTGGTGGTTGGTACCGTGACAACAGGTCTTCAACATATTTTGGTGCTAAGCCATGCAATGATATATAAACTAGTAGGAGTATCTTGAAGTCTATTCCCTGAGCTAGAGGGAGCCAGTGTAAGGACTTTAGAACTGGGGTGATGTGCTCTACTTTCCTGGTTCTAGTGAGGACGCGAGCTGCAGCGTTCTGGATCAGCTGCAGCTGTCTGATAGACTTTTTAGGCAGACCTGTGAAGATGCTGTTGCAGTAATCAATCTGACTAAAGATAAACGCATGGATGATTCTAGGATTTCTTTCTTTCACCTCCGGAATATTGCTAAAATTAGAAACATCCTGTCCAGGAGTGATGCTGAGAAACTAGTCCATGCATTTGTTACCTCAAGGCTGGACTACTGTAATTCTTTACTATCAGGAAGTCCACAAAATGCCATTAAAAGCCTTCAGTTGATCCAAAATGCGGCAGCAAGAGTTCTGATGAATATTAAAAAGAGAGATCACATTTCTCCTGTTTTAGCTTCCCTTCATTGGCTCCCTGTTAAATCCAGAATAGAATTTAAGATCCTTCTTCTTACATACAAAGCCCTTAATAATCAAGCTCCATCATACATCAGAGATCTAATTGTTCCATATGTTCCTAACAGAGCACTTCGCTCTCAGACTGCAGGTTTACTTGTAGTTCCTAGGATCTCTAAAAGTAGAATGGGAGGCAGATCTTTTAGTTATCAGGCTCCTCTCCTGTGGAACCAGCTCCCAGCTTTAGTCCGTGAGGCAGACACTCTGTTAACTTTTAAGGCCAGGCTTAAAACTTTCCTTTTTGATAAAGCTTATAGTTAGAGTGGCTTAGGTCATCCTGAGCTATCTCTGTAGTTATGCTGCTATAGGCTTAGACTGCTGGAGGACAGACTTACCAATTTTCTTCACTCTGCTACTTCCTTTTCTCCTACGACTCTCCAGTTGTATTACAGTACATTCTGTTATTTCGACTGTTAACTTTGTTTTCTCTCAGTGTTTTTCTCCCCATCGAAGATATACCTGGTCTGGTATCCTGCTTGGCTGCAATGCCCTGTTGGACAGGGGGCATCGACTGGGATGATCCTCTCAGTAACTGAACATCCACTGTGTCCTGCTATCAACTTTTTACTTTCTGTAACATAGAAAGTTCTCTCATATCGGATCTTCTGTTCCTTCTGTGTTCTGCTCTGTCTTCTCAAACCCCCAGACGGTCGTGGCAGATGGCCGCTCCTACTGAACCTGGTTCTGTTGGAGGTTTCTTCCTGTTAAAGGGGAGTTTTTCCTCTCCACTGTCGCTACATGCTTGCTCAGTATGAGGGATTGCTGAAGGATTGCTGTGGTTGGAAATCTGCCCAACCTCACGCCAATGACTGACGCAATCTGCTGGGATTCCTTAAATAGGAAACTTTTTAACTGATTGGAATGTTTGTATAATTGTATTGAAATGACTTCTTGTTAAGTGCCTTGAGATGACATCTGTTGTGAATTGGCGCTATATAAATAAACTGAATTGAATTGAATTGAATGAGTTTTTCTAGGTCCTGTTGCGACATCAGTCGTTTAATCCCTAGAAATGTTCTTCAGGCGATAGAAGGCTGACCTTGTTATTGCCTTTATGTGACCCTGGAGGTTCAGGTCTGAGTCCATTACTACACCTAGGTTTCGAGCCTGATCAGTAGTTTCTAGCTGTATTAACTGAAGCTGTGTGCTGACTCTTGATCGTTCCTCCTTGGGTCCAAAAATAATTACTTCAGTTTTGTTTCTATTCAGCTGGAGAAAGTTATGACACATCCATCCATTTATTTGGTCAATGCATTGATTTAGGGTTTGAATGGGTTCAGAGTCACCTGGTGACATCGTAATGTAGAGCTGAGTGTCATCCGGGTAGTTATGGTAGCTAATTGTTATTGGTTGCTATAATCTTGCCTAGTGGGAGCATGTAGATATTAAATAAGAGGGGCCCCAGGATGGAGCCCTGGGGCACCCCACATGTGATTTCTGTTCGTTCTGATGAAAAGTTTCCTATTGAAACATAGAAGTCCCTGTTCTTTAGGTAAGACTCGAACCAGCCAAGTAGTGTACCAGAGAGTCTGACCCAGCTCTCCAGTCGTTCCAATAAAATATCATGATCAACAGTGTCAAATGCTGCACTGAGGTCCAACAGAACCAGCACTGTGGTTCTACCAAAGTCTGTATTTATGCGGATGTCATTGAAAACTTTGACGAGGGCAGTCTCGGTGCTGTGGTGAGCACGGAAACCAGACTGAAAAACATCAAAACGGTTTGTATTTGTTATGAAGCTATTTAGTTTTTCCACTTTGATTTAAAGGAACTCAGTGTTTCAGCGCCTTTGCAGTAGTCTGGAATTTTTTCCTGATAAGGGGAGCATAGAAACTGAAAGCTGTCTCTCCATGTTTGGTTCAAATTCTAGGCATGATTAGTAGATTAGAGTTAGAAGACCTGAGTGGTCTGGTGGGTTGGTATAGTGACAACAGATCTTCCATATACTTTGGTGCTAAGCCATTCAGTGATTTATAAACTAGTAAAAGTATTTTGAAGTGTATTCTCTGAGCTACAGGGAGCCACTTTAAGGACTTTAGAACTAGGGTGATTTGCTATACATTACTGGTTCTAGTGAGGATGAGCAGCAGCATTCTGGATCAGCTGCAGATATCTGATTGACTTTTTAGGCAGACGTATGAAGACACTATTATAACATTATACATCACATTTACGTGTTTAAGTTTTTGTTCTGATATATTGACTTAAGCAAAAACACAGAGCAAACACATGCTAAACTAAATTATGTAAGCATAATTTTTGGCATTTTGCTCTATATTGTAAATCGCCGGTACTTGTGTAGCTTTATCTAGTCCAGGAACCCCAAATCGCTTTACACTACATTCCGTCATTCACCCATTCATTCACATGCTGATGGTTATAAGCTATGTTGTAGCCACAGCTGCTTTGGGGTAGACTTACAGAAGCTAGCGCCACCTCTGACCACACGCAGGCAAGGCGGGTGAAGTGCCTTGCCCAAGGACACAACAACTGAGACGGATGGAGCAGGGGTTCGAGCCGGGAACCCACCGGGTACAGCACAAACTCTAAAGAAACATACAGTTTGTTGGTTAATTAGTTAGACTCTCTGCTGCAGGTTGAAGTGTTTTAAATCAATACGTAAGAAAGAAGATACAGATCACTTCACTGTACTGTACTCGCAACTCTTTGTTCTTCCTTTTTCATCTTCTTCTACAGCATTTCAGTTTTACACAGTCTCAGAGTGCCCTCTATTGGTGCACATCAATATAACAGAACACAACAGATGTTGAGATGTTGTGCACTGCTGGTCAGATGGCTGACCAGCAGTGCACAGCAATACATGACAATATATGGGTGGTCTGACTGGATCAATCTACCTGTTCAACTGATCAGCTCGATTGTAAGATTCACCAGGATAACTTCCAAATACCGAAATGACCTGGAGAAAAACAGGAATGTGCCATGTTCCACTGCACTGTAGGAATAACAGTATGATAGGTTACTACCCCATTTTTACACTCACCATATCAAAACATCATCAGATGTCAAAAAGGATTTAAACAATCTCCTCCAGCAGATGTCTTTGGACCCTCTCAAGACTTAGGTCTCAGTGATCCGCTCAATTGAAAACGGCATGTACATATTTTAGCCGCCAATGTACTTTACATAAAAAGTTATGTAAAGCAGATGTTTAAAGAAAGAGAGACAGAGGAGTATAGTAATAAGGTGAGCTGCTCATGCACCAAACATATATTGAAATTAACCATTGTTGAAGGCTTGTGTTTGTGGTTGAGCAGTCTAACAGCTTTCAGGACACGGCCCTTAATGGGCTCCGCGCTACACAGCAGCTTTGTTCTGCCATCCTTTTCTTCACCCTCACTGATTCTTCATTACACGTCGTCCATGCAACGAAATGCACAGCAAAAGGAGATCAACCTTCATCCTGTTTTCAGTATTTGTCATTATCTGCTCTGCTGCCCCCAGCCCATACCTCCCCAATATCTGGCTATTTGAAGAACAAAACCATTGCATAGAGGCAATTAGGTCTCCAAGTTGAGAATTTTCAAAGTTGAACTTTTTTTCCTTGAAAAGGTTTGTTTTTAAAGTTTTTGTTTTTCCATGCTTTGAGAAAACTACATTTGAAAGACCAAAGAACATCCAGCAGCATAGGAAGAGACACACAGGCTCTAAGAAATTCTCTACTTAATGTTTTAAGTCACCGAGGGAGAGGGTTGGAGTAGAACAGAGAGCCCGGCAGCAGAGCCTGGCAGAGAAGAGGAGACTGCTGTAGCTGGTCATTAATAGTCAACCAGGATATATTGCTGGGGGATTTCAGACCATGGAGGCAGCTTGATAATTCAATCTGTCAAGCGCACGCTACAAGCTAGGCCAATTAACTGGAGAGGAGGCAGACCTGACCCCAACATCCCTCCCTCCCTTCCTCCCTCATTCCTTCCCTGTTTGCAACATCCCTGGTGTGTGTTAGAGCAACATCTATGGCAGTTAAACTGTCACATCCCACTGGGGTCGGAGAGAACAGAAACCTGCGTTGATCAGTGGATGTCGTATTATTTCCTTCGGCGGCAACGGAGTCTGCGTTCACGGACAGATGGCCGAACAACAACCGCTGCTAATGGACGGCTAATTGCAAGTACTTGACAGTTGCGAGAGCTTTTGACAAATGAAACCTGTGTGTTTTCTCTTTTCCTCTTGTTAATTTATACATACATTTTTCATTGTTTTTCCCCCTGTGATTGTTGTTACACCTGTTGTCTCCCACCTCTCGCTGCAAGAGATTAAAGGTCCTCTCACTACCTCAGCACACAGACCTGTTTCCTTTTTGTCAGATATTTGGCAGCCTCCCAACCTTTCCCACCAATTCCTCCAATTCTGTTAATTAAAACACTTTGAGAAGCCACACAAAAGCAAGGAGTACAGTGTGTTGCAGAATGATCACATCCCTTGATGTTTTTCCAAGTTTGTATTCAAGCCCTTTAAGTATGATTCCTTAGATAAAATCCAGACAACCAAATGAGGGCACTGTGGTTTTGGAGGATTCAAACTCACAAAAAAGGCAGGAAGGTTTGTGTTGAATTTAGAATTTCGCAAAAGAGGATAAACTTGAGAAGGGGAAAAAGGTAAAAACAATGCACAGAGAAAAGGCAAGGAACATTTGAGGAAGCAAGCAGTCAAGCAACCGAAAGATCTGACATAGCAGTCCAGAGGAGTATATATTCACTGAGAGGGTGAATACTGGGCCAGCATCAGATAAGTCTAAACGACAGAATGTTGTAGCCAAGGGGAGACATGAACTGAACATACAGAAAATTCAGAAAATAAAACATGAGGAATGGCTAAACTGATATTAAGAGGGACAAAACTGAAAAGTGTCCAAAGCTAGAAACAGAATACAACCCAACAAAAGAAAGACTAAAAATAGAGAATGAAAATGTTACAAAAAAGATGTAACACGAAGATAAAATGTAAGAGAACCAGAAAGCGATCAGACTAAAATATTTTTTTTAAATGAAAAAAATGGTTTCACAGAGGAGAATACTCAAGACTACAACTCAAATCAGAATCGTAACCAATCCTTGAAAAGCCAGAAGAACACCAAACCATGAAATGATCACAAAATACAACACAACAGTTCTAAACCTGAGTGAAGTTGACCCCCCCCCCATCTTGAAATCAAGCAAAATTGGTGTCAAACGTTTGTGCTGCTTTTGTTTTAAAACTACTAATTAAAGTGTAAAGCTCAACTAGCCCCCAAAATTACTGAAATCAATGTAATAATGTTAATGTGATATTAATATCTTTAAAACGATAGTAGCACAAATGAAAATGTTTCGAGCACCAAACGTTTGACTCCAATTTTGTTTGTTTTCAGCTGTGTGGGGGGGCTGGTTGACCTTTTGACCTTTAAACTTTCATTAATATCTTTAAAACAAAAGCAGCATGGACAAAAATGTTGCAGTACAAAGCAGCGAAGAAGTAGCTCAGTTGATTAACATCAATTTTGTTTGATTTGACAAAGATGAGAGGAGAAACTTAACTCAGGTCAGTCACAAAGATCATGACAACAGCTTTATAGAGACCAAAGAACTCAGCATAAGGTTGTGTAGATATTTAAAGCATTGTTACAATACTCAAAGCTTTGAACATTGTTGAAACCAAGTCATACCAAATCAAGCTTTGTTTATAATTAAATTGATATTTATGAACACATCTCCATGTTGATATGTGGTAGTGACCGCATCATGGTGTGGGGAAAAGGCAAGCTGTTCAAAACTGGACTGCTAGACTGTAAAAACCAATAGAACTGAATACAGGAGATTTCTCAAAGAACAGTGGTTCTCAGTCAATAAACAGTATTTTTATTTAACCCCTTAGCGTTTTTACTACCCGCTGGTCTGGATTACAATACATACTTCCAGGTCAAATCTGCCGTTTTTGCCAACACCCTTTCTATTTACATATAATTCAATTCAGTTTCAATTCAGTTTATTTATATAGCGCCAATTCACAACAGATGTCATCTCAAGGCACTTAACAAGAAGTCATTTCAATACATTTATACAAACATTCCAATCAGTTAAAAAGTTTCCTATTTAAGGAATCCCAGCAGATTGCGTCAGTCATTGGCGTGAGGTTAGGCCCCGTTGATGCAGACTTTCCAACCACAGCAATCCTTCAGCAATCCCTCATAGTGAGCAAGCATGTAGCGACGGTGGAGAGGAAAACTCCCCTTTAACAGGAAGAAACCTCCAACAGAACCAGGCTCAGTAGGAGCGGCCATCTGCCACGACCGTCTGGGGCTTTGAGAAGACAGAGCAGAGACACAGAAGGAACAGAAGATCTGACATAAGAGAACTTTCTATGTTACAGAAAGTAAAAAGTTGATAACAGGACACAGTGGATGTTCAGTTACTGGGAGGATCATCCCAGTCGATGCCCCCCATCCAACAGGTCATTGCAGCCAAGCAGGATTTACATAATATACATCATTTGAAAGCTGCTGTTCTTGAGATTCCAATGATGTACACCAATTAAAGGATACAATCATAACTGTAAACACAGTAAACGCTTTTGTCAAACCACTAAGAAAGCCGGGTAATGTGCAACTTACCATCCGAAGCCACATATCATTGACAGAACAGAGCCATTTTTTAACAAAAACTGTCTTGTTACTTCCACAATGGTCCAATGTACTCCAATAAAATAGCTAGTCCACGAGAAGTCTTACATCGAAAATCTAACATCATCTGCCACTTAAAACCCTGGTAATTTCCTTCTTTGTGGGTTTCTTATAAAGCTTTCTTCATAACTACCGTTGGCAATCTTATGTTAGCCTAAAAATAACACAGCAGCACTCTTCTTTTTCTTCTACTTCTTTGTGATGTTTATTGGCAGCTGGCAAACAACAAATTGGGGCATTATCGCCATCGACTGCTATGCAGTGTGGACCAAAATATCACTCAAGGTTGCACTTGCCTCTCTTAGGACTGGTGATGTATGAGCATTGTCCTTGCTTGTGCTAGCTTTGCTCTTGTTTTTATTACATCAAGCTCTAATGTCCATTTGGGCATACAACCATATCAAAGCATCTTCTTTACTGCCTCCAAATTAATAGCCTACAGCACCCTCTGCTGGTTGTCTTGGGTTACGGGCATTGTAATCTGTCTTGGACAGGCCCGATACCTGAGCGGATTGGCCTGACCCCCCTGGCCCATCTATTGCCGCCGGGCCTGCCGCTACAGCTACAATAGAATAGTTCAGGTGAAAGCATTCTTACATTTTAAAATGGCCCACTCAAAGTCCAAAACCTAATTTAAATGAGACAAGACTGGAAAACTGCTGTTAGCGGATGCTCTTCATCCAGTTTTACTGAGCTTGACGTATCCTAAAACACGGATTGTGAAAACTTTCAGCGTGTATATTGGTAAAGCTAGTAGAGAGACACCCCTAGCTATAATTTCAACAAAAGCAGTGTCTACAAACTATTTATTCAGTCAGTCTGTGTGTATAAATATCCCAAAGATTTTAAGTTCAAAGGGGTGAGAATGATTTACCTACGCTAAAAAAAGGTAGAGACTGATTCACATTTTATGGATCTCATCTAAATGGCCTGGCAATGGAGGCATTAGGCGAGGAAGGTCATGCTGGAGTGTGAAACAAAGTCGTCACAGTGATCAGCTAACCGTAAGCTTGGCTTGGCCCATAATTGATCGGCATACTTTTTATTTGTGAATCACTTGCAGAAAAGAAAGATCAAATTGTATCACAGATACCGAGAGCTCTCACATTTTATTTACTGAAATGTTTTCTGTCTGAGGGGAGGCAGGTGGACTCAAAGCTCCCAGTGTTTCATCTGTAATTTTCCCCAAATAACATCCGTCAAATGACAATCATTTCTTCAAAGGACAAAAGGGAGAGACAGCGTTCTAAAACCCAACTCAGGTTACACCTACAGAGAGGCATTTTGCCTATCAAGTGAATGTTAAAAGCCTTTCAGTATCATTAGAATTCTGAATGTTGGCCTTTCAATTAGAAGCAATCCTGCTCTGTCAGGCTGTACAGTTTGCTGCTGCACTTCATGCAGGTTTACTCTGCGTGTGCCTGTGTGTGTGTAGGTGTGTGTGTGTATGTGTGTGTTGAGTCCTTGTATATTTAATGTTGCTATGTGTCGCTTTCTTTTTTTTCTTTCCTGTCTTTTAGCAGCTGCACAGCCATCCATCACGCTTGCTGCAGGGCAAGAAAAAAAGAAAAAAGCAGGTTGTCTGTGCATATTGCATGGCTGTGAAATCCAGCACATAATAATATCCCGTTTTGAAGACTTGCTTTGATAGTCCTCCACCAAAAGATGAGTCTCCAAAGAATTATTCGGATAAGTGCATGCAGCCTTCATAGAACTGAACTCTAACTTTATGTGAAGGGGGTTAGATGTAAAGTCTTGCATCAAAGCGCCCGGGAAGAAGCTCCCACACTTCTTCCGACCATTAAAAAAATGTATCGAGTTTTGCAGGAACTCTTAGATGAGCTTTCTTCAGAGGAGTCCAGAGAGCAGCAGCAGCAGGTGGGGTGGGGAGAGACAGGGATGGCGAAAAAGAAACCAATTGGCTTTGACAGAGAGGGAGATAAGCAAGAGACTGGAAAGTTGTGTGAAAATTTGGACTCACTTTATTACGAGCTGCTGCCTGACCAAATATGACTCTTTGGGGTTAGTGCAAAGGGAAACAGCTTGTTCATGTGTTTGTAGAAAACAGTTATACCCCTTGAATTTTTCCACCTGTTACTATCACACAGATCCCATGTAATATATTGGAATTTATTTGTATCCTTGTAAAGTTGTGTGTTCCTCACACAAACAAACTGTTGTACGCCATAATGGAAAAGATACATTGTTTTTATTTAATTTTTTAACAATGCAGCTAAACGTCTTCTGAGGTACAGTGCCAACAAAAAGTTTTAATCCCCTTGCAGATTTACAGTTTTTGCTTTTTCTTCAGACTTAAATGTTTCATATCATTGAAACAGATTCAAAACTTTAATTCAATTCAATAAATAAAAATATTTATTTATCCCAAAGAGAAGCTAAATGTTGTAACTCATATTATCCAAGTATCTTCAAAGATTCGTTGTGAATAGTGATGCTGTGGGCAGGAAGGATCAGTAGCAGTCAGTCTTGCAACAAATCCAAAGTAACACTCTGACTGAAGACTGTTGCTGTATAACAGTCTTAAGACTTACATGCTAACATCTCAACATCCAGGCAGCAGATGTTATTTTTTACAGTAACATGTCCTGGATGACAACATCAGTTGTTGGCAAGCATTTGCTTTTGCCGCTCCTCCTCAAATATCTCTCTGTCTGTATAGTTAGAAAGAAAATAGTAAAGCAGTTTTCATATGATGAAGTCAATTAAAGAGAGATAAAAGCTATCTGAGCCAACAAAATACACCATAAACGCAACATCTGGTGGAACCAACCCCAGTGGCAACAACTGCCGTCAAGCATCTTTTATAGGTAGCAATGAGTCTGTTTTAACTCAGCCAAACTGGTTTGTTTTCAAGCATAAATGGTCTGTGTAAGGTCATGCCACATCACCTGAAACAGATAGCAGTAGCTAATGTTCTTTTTCTAAAACTCTGTTAATGTTATGCTATAATGTGACACACACCTTTCACAAAGTTCAACTTTTGTCTTGTCAATCCACAGATAATTTTCCCAATTGACTTTGGGTTCAGAATGTGAATCTTCTGGCCAAATATGCTCATTCTCTTTCTTACTGCCAAAGCTCAGTCAGATTTGACGGAGAGCATCTGTGAACATCAATTTCTGTTCTGTCTGGACTTAAATCAGGCCCTTCTAGCACATCAATACCATAAATCAAATTCCATCAAAGCTTCTCCTGTCAAGCTGTCCTGCTAACCTAGCTTATAGAGTGTAACTGGTGCTCTTCCATGACTGCTCTGTATTCAGCTCCATCCATCTTCCCATCAGCTCTGACTAACTTCCATTTCCCTGCTCAAGGAAGGTATCCCCACACGATGATGCTGCCATCATGTTTCACAGTGGGAATGAGGTGTTCAGAATTATGCAGTTGGTTTTTCATCACACACAGTGTTTTGATTTTAGTCTAACCCTAAATGCAAAACACCTTAACTTAAACCCGCATTAAAACTGCACACAACTTTAACCCTGACCTGCCGGCTGGGTCATCTTTCCCCAAACGGTTCAAGGAGTTTAAATGTAGCTTTAAATGTACATACTTTAAAGAATGAAAAGCAAATGGGGAGCTACTCTAAAGCAGCAGTATTAGGGGTATGAGCATAAACATCTGCCACAGAACCCCTGAAAAATGCCTTAAATTGCCAAAAGTAGCCATACTTTTAATGTTTTTAGCTTGTACCTCGGAGAGTTGACGCACTTTGCTCACAGTGAGCCGGGAGACAGCACTGATACTATTGTTTGATCATTAAAGTTTTATGACATGTTTGCCTTTGCTCTGACTTACAAATCTTGCGAGTGTCAATTAGCGGCAACAGTTCCAGAAGCCCTGCCAGCTAGAAAACAAACCTTTGTCTATTTCTTTTTGCTCCGACTTCAGACGGAGGAGGATTAAAGCAACTCGTAGAAGACAAAGGGAGAACGCATGTTGAATTTGCATGGCAAACACTCCTGACATTTCTGATTTGTTTATCATGTTGCAACCCTGTCAACTGCTCTTTGACAACTTTGCAAGAACTGCATTTAGACCCCATTTATTGTTGTTTGAATGTACAAGAGAGGTGACAAATGTTTTATGTCAAAAAGGTGATCAAAAATGTCCCATTTGGTTTGCTTTTAACACCAAACCAAAATTAGATGTAAAGTTAAATAAGGGATTCACACAACTAAGGGGCTGTGAGGAAGACAACTAGCTTCTACACTCTTTTGTTATTTCTTTCTAACAGTGTAAGAAAAGACTTAAAAGAAAGTGTGAAGAGGTTTGAGTACCACATCTTCAGAACTAGTGGTAGATTCTGATAATTCTGAAACCAAGGAACTTGCGTTGTGGTGATTCTTTGGTCTTCTCATGTTGGGATACCTCAGCTTTTCAGTTAAACTGGAGA
The DNA here is from genome assembly GCA_963556495.2 of Valencia hispanica. Classification (NCBI taxonomy): domain Eukaryota; kingdom Metazoa; phylum Chordata; class Actinopteri; order Cyprinodontiformes; family Valenciidae; genus Valencia; species Valencia hispanica. The sequence continues at coordinate 12,806,793 of OY747709.1, read as the reverse complement.
CTTCTTTGATGGCTGAGGAAGGAAAAAGTGCTGAAAACTTCTGGAGGTGTTGGTCAGTGCCATATGAAAGGGCCTCAAATGTGTCTATAGTCTCACTAAGTATTTCATCCAGGCCAGATTTACACTCTGTTGGATCTCTTTCTTTCCACAACATACTTTAAATATAAGGACAACTTTTAAAAGCCTCAGCTGCCCTGGGGCAGACTGCCATTTCACGCCATCAGCCCCTCTGGCCAACAGGTAAAGTGTCTTGCCCAAAGACACAACGGCACATAGCAGACGGAAACAGGAATCGAGCCCATGATTTCTGGGCCGCAGGCTGACGACTCTACTACTGAGGCACAGCCACCCTGACATCAAGCTCAGTAGGGAGGATGCCAGAGTTAACAAGCATCTTTAGAGAGATGGAAGCCTCACCCATTCTGTTGAAGTATAATTTAGGGATTCTTTAAGGTATACTTCAAAAAACTAACATGTGAACTACAAGTACATTTTAAGTACAATACTGCTAGTGTACTGGGTTGTAGTTCACATTTTTGTTCCCTAAAGTGCACTTCAATAAACTTGAAAGTGTTCCAATTTAGTCCAAAGAAATATACTTGATAAAATGAACTTCATTTATACTACTTTTTGCTAAGGGCTGTCCTGCATTATGCTATCCAGTATCCGTCAGCGCATGGCTTTGCAATGCTGTGAAAATGTATTTGAGGTGAACTTGCACACCATTCATTCCTTGAATCGTTGTCTTGCTGAAGGGGAATGATGTGTCACCTTTTGAGATATTTTAGCCTTGTCTTGTTGGAAAGCTTGTTTGTTTCCTTTTAGATGGTTTCCCATTGGCAAGGAAAACCCATTTGTTGAGCAGGAGAGTTAAGTATGTGGCTTGCACCAATTAAAGACTTGACAAATCCTCATTTAGTTGTGTTGGTTACTATGAAATTATTGTCCCACAAGTGTTCAGTGAGGTTGAGGTCTGGACTGCAGGCCATCCATTCTCTCCACTCTTAAAATATGAAGGTATTCACCGATAAATTCCTCTCTGTAGTGAATCTCATCTTGATATCTTTCTGCATTGAGACTGCTTCCAATTATGAAAAGTTGTGTTGTTCCGGTTACCATCACACTGCTTTCACCAAAAGCAGTTTGACATCGGTAGAGAAGGTGTGGCAAGAATTTCAACCTACAAACTTAGCAACTTAACTCAGATATGCAGTTGGAGGGGAGATAAACATGTTTTGCAGTGTTAGCAGAATTATTGTTACAACAAACAAAGAAATATACCAAGACGTGGCTGTACTTTTTGTGCTAAGCTGATATTGTGAGCTAGCAGAAGATGGATAGTATGTTGGTGATTTAGCTTCTGTCCGCTGGGCCTCCTTGAGTCAGTTTCTGACTCTAGTAAATGGATAATGGATTAAAATTTAGATCTAGTGGAGTTGGAGGTTCAATCAACACAATGAGCCGTCAGTCATGTTCTTGAGTCGAATAACAAATTTAATTGGTTGCATTATATTACTCTGAGTCTGGCTCAAACCTTTGAGACCGTACACTGTTAAAGTCTAAAACATTGATAATCCCAATGTTCAGATCCTTGAAAAAAAAACTGTCTTGAAAAAAGGCAGCCACATCTATTCAAGCTTGGCAACAATCGCTATTATTCTTCTACACAGCTGTTGAAAGCTGGTCTATTGTACAGCAATGAGATATCACTTTAATTTAAAAGAAAGGAAGCAAAGAAGACAGTGTGGGCTCTGATGTTTTCTCTTGGCGTCCATTGCGTCCTGGGAGCTAATAAAAATGAGACCACTGTGCAGTAACAGCCTCAACAGAGGAACCACATAAACACACAAGCACACACACACTCACACACATTTTATTTTTTTTATTGGCTCAATAAGGGAGGACTAAGAGCATGGCAGAAGCTGTTTTCTGTCTGTGAGTGTCGGAGCCAAAAATCAAACATGAACACACTAGCTTTAGTTTCTCTGGAGGACTTTGCAGAACCAAACAGCACTGTGATATAATTACCAACTGCCACCTGAGATACAAGTGTGCGTGCACTTGTGTGTGTGTGTGTGGGTGTGTCATTGTGGAAATGATTTTCTGGTTTGTTCAGAAAATGTAGCATACAAATGCCTTGCATGAGCAGTGGCTAGCTTTTACAGAAAAACGACCAAAAGCAGGATATCAACCGAAGTTTCGTTAATATGGAACTCTGCTATTGGGAAGCATTCAACTGTGTCGCACTGTGAAGGTACATCCCAAAATCTAACGCCCTTAACATCTGAAGGACGGCATAAACACACTGCCCTGAAAACAGCCCTGAAGAGAAACCCGCGCTATCTCCCTTCTGACAGCTCTCAGGGAAGCTGTAGGTAACAAATCGAACAAGGAAGTTGAAGCCCCCAAAACATTTAAATAGGAGGAAGGCACAGTTTCACAATGGTTCTCGCCTTATCTCCCTTCAAACACCTGCCATGTCGGCTGCTACTTATCCTCTGATTACAGCTGTAGCCATTTTGCTGTAATTCGATGGAAAAAAAAAATCCTAAAATAAATAAATATTGTAAGACGGAGACTGAGAGTCAGAGGGGGTGGGGGGAAGTGGAGAGAGAGAGAGAGAGAGAGAGCATGTAGTGAAATATTCAAGAGAAATATGCTCTGGGAACACGGTGTTCTGAGATTGGAATAAATAAGTAGACAAGTTGCAGAGAGAAGAAGAAGAAGAAAAAAGCTAAAGTCAAAAGAAGGTTTGATGTGGTGTCTAGTCGGGAGTTTGGACTTTTTCTGTTGAACTGTTTCACTGCAAACTTTCAAATAAGGTCGTATAAACTAACATGGTGCACAGTTCACAAGCAGTTTCACAGTACATTTCTGTTACCCCCAGTCCAAACCAAATGAAATTGTTAGGTACAGTCACAATTTTCTATTTGGCATTAATTTCAATGACAAAGGGAAAACACCATATACCATAACGAATTAATGCTACAATACAATGCTTGCCCCATAGCACACATTATTTTGTCATTACATAAACCAAGTTATCAAAGATTTGTAGGAAAAATCATGAGCACAGCAGCTTAATCGAGCAATTAGACAAGATAGTGATGTCATAGAAAAGAAATGTACCTGGCCTTGAAGCAACAGAACACTGAGAATTCCACACCATCAAGCCCAGTATACATACACTATTCAGTGTAGAAGTGAATCAAAACCAGTACACACACTTACCATATGTTATATATATGTATAGAGTACTGTGCAAACGATTTTAGGCAGGTGTGCAAGAATGATGTGAACAGAGAATGCTTTCAAAAATGGAATTGTTAGTCATTTAAATAAAGTGAAATCTAAATCAAGTCCATGTTTGGTGTGACCACCCAATGGCTTTAAAACAGCATCAATTCTTCTAGGTACACTTGCACTTGCCGCAGTTTTTGAAGGAACTCAGCTGGTAGGTTGTTCCAAACATCTTGGAGAACTAACCACAGATCTTTTGTAGATGTAGGCTTGTAGAATAGATTTACACTGGGATGACATCAAGAAAACCCAAAAGGATAGATACACTAGTACACATCCACAAAGTCCAAAATGAAAAAGACTGCTAGAGATAGGCACCAGCCCCCCCCGCAGCTTAAACATTCGACTTAAACTTCATCCAAGTTAACTGCATATTTTTACTGCACATGTTATATATTTAAAACATATGTTTTATTATATATGCAAGGAGAAATGGTTGGGAAAACCATGTGTATTATATGCAGCTTTGAAGAGGAGAGAAGTTCATAAACTCCAATATTCAAATGTCTGGGTTTTTTTTACTGACAATTCTACATTATTATACAGTGTATATATACCTTTATTGTTCAAGACTTCCAGAGAGGATCTTGTTGATATTTAGTGTTGGTGGAAAGAACATGTAAGAATATTTTCCAATCTTGACCTGATAGCGGAACGTTCTCCCTATCTAGGCATTCAGCGCTGTCAGCGGGAGAGACTTTTCTGCAGTTAAAACCAGGTACTGTTGACAATAATTTGTTTTTGCATAGCAACCTATACATCAAATAGATGTCAGCATTGCAACATTCCACAGAAAAAATGAAAGTAATTAATTGTAATAAAATTTACATTCAGTCAGGGGTTGCGTTATAGTCAGTCTTTGGCTGTTTTTTAAAATGGTGAGGGAAAAAATCTGAAGGCCATCTGATATTTAGACAGATTACAATTTCCTGACCACTTGGTGTGGATGTCCAGACATTTTCAACTTTATGCAAAGAGTTCAGGGAACTTAATCAATCAATCAATCAAAAAAAAAAGAAAAAAAGAACATTCCTATGAGAGCATATGAGCATCATATTAGACCTGGACACTGTACCCAATGCATCCCGCTATCTTCGAGCTCAGCTAGCAGCAGTTTGGAGATTTACGGAGGCTTACCCACTGATGCAGAAGGAGTGCATGCTGTGGGTTCCAGTCTCCAGTGTGGCAGCACATTCAGTGTATTCAATCTCCATTACGCAGGTTCTCCCTGGTTCATCTCCATGGACCGGGAAGAAGTTGTGACTCTGCGTTCAGACCACAGCAGGTAAACTGTTCATATTTAATACATGTGTTAATCTGCTCAATGTATGATGGCACGATGTGGGTTCTTTGTGCAGCTTGTTTGCATTGAATATTCATTAAAATGAATGAAAACCAAATACTACTGAATGTGTCACTTTCATTTAAAAAAATGAAAATAGATTATGGGGGGATTTTATGACCCCATCAGTCCAAATGACGAACAATGAAAAAGTCTAATGCTATCAATAGGCCAATGTTAAGAGCATGCTCTGCTGAAAAGAAATAATTTTCAAAGAGGTACATATAGTCACTATATTGTGCGTGTTCGGGTTGTGGGTTTTAAATCAATGGGCCGGGTCGGGTCCAGATTTGATTGGGAGATAACCACGGGTACCAGGTCCCGTTCAAAAATGAGTTTTATGGGTGCATGCAGGTGCAGGTAGGGTCACCTGACCTGTTGATACTGTACCCACTTTTGAATGTAAGCACAAGGCTTCAAAGTGTTTGCAGTGTACTGCAAGTCTTTAAAGATACACAAAGTTACACAGAGATAAACACTAGGGGGTGCTAAAAGCACACCAAAACTGTCTAGTGGGCCTTTAATAAAACTTGTAACATCTCCCTCTGAGGAGAATGCTGCAGCATTGGCGCAGAAAAAAACATGACTATATGCTAACTGAAGGGAGTGATTTAAATAAGTCAGTTCAGTTAATGTTTATATGAAGATTGTGCTGAGAGCACTGGTAAGAAATTCTGCATCAGGTTTTAAAAAAAACTGTCAATCATAAATATTGCCAGGACATGACTTTGGCTAAAATTACGCCATAGCACACAGGGGTTCCAGTTTTAGCTGATTTTAACAATTTGAAATCACTCAAACTGAAAATGTTCAAGTCCAAGTCTAATCTTAAGTATTTAAAGGGCAAGTGCTTTTTCAAGCCTTTTATCTAAAGTCTAAGTCCAGTCTCATTTCTACGATGACAGAAAGAATAGTTATGGTGAGGTGAAGTCTCCAGTAACACTTGAAACAAAAGAACAACTTTATTAGCAAATCAAAAGGTTTTGGCTAGTGGTCTTCACCAGCGTGAACACGTTGGTGTGCTAATAAAGTGGTTCCATAGAATTTGAAGTGTTCCTGGAGTCTTCACCTCACAGATCTTGGTCCAACTCCATGCACCTTGGAAGAAGGTGAAGTTGTGGCAGAAACTTTTGGATCTCTAGAAAGAATCATATTCTCACCTAGTCTGTCTATTACGAATTGCTGTAGGTGTAGAATTTAAAGCTTAGTTAAACACATGAAATTTACACAATTATATTTTAATCTTTTAAAGGAGCATGGGGCAGAATGAAGAAACAAAACTCACAAGCTACGCGGCCGGCGCTGCAAGTAACTGCAGCCACCCGCACAGGAGCGCGCACAAACACTTGACAAAGAAAACATACCTCTTCACAGTGACACAGTGATACTTCTTTTTCTTAGTGCCACTTTTTAGTGGGCTGTGAGTCGTCCTTGGTCGTTTCCCAGTTGCAGAAGAATCCATTCTCACAATTGAATCAATGGAGGTCTGCGACCATTCTTCTTCCTCTTTTAAAGCTGTCGAGAGCGCACAGCAGTGTTAATTGACGTCACACCGGTAGGACAGCGAGGGAAATTTGGGGCCCAGAACTGCAGCACATTATGCAGCACACAGCCAGTTTCAGAAAATGGAACGATACGCGGGTGGGCTCATTCTTTTTGGTTTATAACGCTTCATCACCCAACAGCATTAAAAAAACTGGACATGCATGTTTATTTTATTTACAAATCCTGCCCCTTGTTCCTTTAACATTTAATTCACATAGGGAAAAAGTTGCCGCTTTATTATATATGATTGAAACTGAAAAATTAATCTGCAGTTGTAGTTAAAGAAAAAAATTAACATTTAGAAATTAAAATTTGTTCAAGTTGAATCACTGAATTAATCAAATTAGGTGGCAATTTTTCTTCTCTATATTGACTTAACGTGAATTAATTCCTGTGGTCACATTGTCCAATTCTTCTCTGTGCAATCCACTACATAGAATTGAGAATTATTGGTTTCTCATACTGAGACTGAGGATTTTTAACATTATTATTAAACCATGTCATTAATCTTCATATTAAAGCTTTTATGTCCTGTCTAAGCAGTAAACGTTTGAAGGTTTACGGTAAAATACAGCATAATGAGCGAAATGTAGACAAGGGAGTAAACGTGAGAGAACAAAAAATTTCTCAGAACAGAACGGGAAGTGCTTTTACTTTGGTAGATTGGAAGTGTCTTTGAAATGATGCATGTAGCTTAACAAGGAGAGATCATAGATAGATTTATGAAAAAATTATGAAAATATCCATGTTTTCATCATTTTTAAGAGGAAGTATACTTAAATTGATTGCTGCATGCAATACGACACCCTCTCAGCTGCCTAGTGAGTGGTTCTGATCCGTTCATAGACGGAACAGACTGCGGGCTGTGATGCGTTGCACCGCGTTGCCCTGCGCCGCATGGCGTTGCAACTGTTTACAAGATATCAAACCGAATAATCACACGCGCTTATTCTGCTGAGAAAGTGGCAAAAATATTGACTGATGAAATATTGATTGATCTTTCTTTTGAAAGTGGAGAGATTTAATATTCAGTAAAATAACAGGTATCCAATGTACATGAACTTAGTTTTAACTTGGTGAAATCAGCTAAAAACAAGGCTGCCGTCTGAGTAGCTGTCATTAATTCTGAATTTCTTTACTTCCTAGAACTCACTGTGATATGACAATGTCTGTAGGTAAAGTAACGATTTGTGATAAAAACTTTTTGAAATTATTCACGGCTAAGTATCTCTTGATATGAGATACTCATATTGGTAAAAAATACCAATATTTCATGGTGTTTACCCAATGAGTTTCAACAAAAGTGTCTTAAATGATCTATTTATTTTTACCTGAAGTTGCTGGCCAGCTATCTTGGAGCTCATCAACTGTAATTTTGAATCAGCATTATCTTAACAAGAGTGATGGGGCTCCAACGTTTCTGAATGTGACGGCCACAGGAAGGACCGTGCAAAACTAAACTTATAGACTGAGGGCAGCTGTTGTTCAGGATAAGGTCGGTGTGGTTTTGCCAGTATCATTTTAATCTGTTAAAATCTTCATGCAAGTGTGGGTATGCATTAGCATAAAAGCCCAGCTGAGAACTGCTTGTTTTACATACCACTTTATCTGACATTCAAGTTCATTCAAAAGACAAATTGCAGCTGTCCAAAGGAGAGGACAACTTATGACTAGGGGGGGTCCTCTAGCTGTGACTGGACAGTGACCCCCCCCAGGAAGAGCATTAAAAGTCTGGCGATTGGTTAAAAGATGTAGAAACAGGGTTTTACTTTTCTCGACCACGGTAGAGCTTGGACGTTCGCTGGCACCGACACGAGTCTGGGTCGAGGGCTGTCTTCTCAAGCGTCCATCGATATTTCTCATGTCTTTGAATAACATCCTATAGAAGTACAAAAAAGATGTATTTAGAAGAATTATTATTGTTCTTCATCCTTTAGGTTTGTATGTACTAAAACATGTAATCTTAAATAACAAATTAACCCTAACCCATAAGAATTCAATCAAGTATTTTTCATGTTAATTCAACAATGTTTTTTTTCTCACTATTAAAGCAAGACATGGGATAGAGAGAAGTGTGATATTTGATTGTGATAGCTTTAATACAGGGGATATGACACTTTGATAATGAAACACAGCGCAAAGTGACTGTGAAAGTAACACAAATTAAATCAGGCATTTCATTTTTAATCTTCTGCCGCCCGTCAGATCAGCAGCAAATTACAACTTCTAAGTTTCTGTGCTCTTGCCCATCAGTCAGTCAGTGTTGCTTCATCCCTTTTCTTCCTGTTATCTAACCCCCTGTCACTCATCCACCCCCCCTTCCACTTTACAGAACCCTTCAGTCAATACAATGTAACTTGATACCAAGAGCACTGCTGCCTCCATAGCAGGTAAAGAGTGGCGTAATGGAGGCAAATCAAATAGATAGCAATGCTGCTCTCTGCTGGCCACATAAATGAGAATGATCATTTTAACAAAAATAAATACATTTGAAGGAAATGGGAGTACCTCAAAAAAGTAAAAAATAATTGTAATTTTATGACAAGTAGCAGACTTTTTTACCCTACATTGGTATTATAACTTTACCCTCATGTGTGAATTGTATACCACAGCCTGAGGCCAGATGCTGTTTCAAGTTAAAGCTCTTATCAAGATGACTGACATGAGTCAGAGTGGGCACCTGACCAGAGGAGAGGGAATAGGGAAGAACTGGCTTTGCACCGGGCTCCCTCAAGGCAAAATAAAGCAGCTTCAGTGCCAATTTTCACTTATCCAAACCTCTGTTTTTTAAGACTGCAGATTTTTACCATTTGAAACTGTCTTAAAAATCAACCACACATATCTGTGATGCTGAAATAAAAAAAATACAAGACATGAGTTCTAGTCTGGGATATGGATAAGACAACAATATTTTTAAACTATATTCTAACTGATAATTGTTAAGTAAAGATCCAAAGTTAGCAATAAGTGTCTAAATGTTCGATTGTTAATTACTAAATGTGTTGCCTCCCAGTGAGCAATAGACATGATTTTAACTTTTAAGAAAACACAAAGACACTATTTTGACAAGTCAATGTTAAGTTTATACATACAGTCCTGATTTAGACCCATGACTGGACCAAGCAAAACTGCCTGGTCTAACAATGGTCTAAGCTCAGACTTGCACTAAAAAATGTATAAGGAACTTAAAATATTTGTATTAAATTAATCAAATTGAAAACAGAAAACATGAATTGAACTAATTAACAAACTAACAAATTAATCTCAAAGGCAGCTTAATTTATTTCAATAGGAATGAAGTAAACCTTTTTCTTTATGTGATATTGAAGTAGCACCAATGTGTGGGAAAAGAAAAATGAAAAATTGAGACGAGACTTCTAGGTTCAACAATGTATTTACATAGTTTCACTGTAGTGGTGGATTTTATTCTGTGTCATGAAAATCCAAGTTGTAGAACAGACTATGCGCTAAAAAGATTGATTATTGTAGACATTCCAAATAGTTGTTGTTTAGCATAAATTGTCATTTTGAACCGGACCTGCTACACTCTCTTAGAGGAACAATAACCTCTGTTTAGAGATGAAGCAGAAATGAAAAAAGGTATTTGAGGAAAATTTGTAGCTGAGTTAGATTTATATTTTAACAAACAATGACAATAAAACCGTGACTGATAGACATGAAAAGGTGTGGACTTATAGCATAGGTTCTATGTAGCTCATTCCACTTTATATGCCTGTTAATCTGGTTTTAAAGAAGTCTACATTTAGATTTCTGTTAAACCTATAAAAAGCTATTTTCTTCTCTTTTAAACATGTACACATCAGGGGTGCTAGGGGTTTATTGATTCATCCATCTTATGAGATGAGCAATGAGATAATATCAAATTTTACTTTCTGTAACATAGAAAGTTCTCTTATATCAGATCTTCTGTTCCTTCTGTGTCTCTGCTCTGTCTTCTCAAACCCCCAGACGGCCGTGGCAGATGGCCGCTCCTACTGAGCCTGGTTCTGTTGGAGGTTTCTTCCTGTTAAAGGGGAGTTTTTCCTCTCCACCGTCGCTACATGCTTGCTCAGTATGAGGGATTGCTGAAGGATTGCTGTGGTTGGAAAGTCTGCATCAACGGGCCCAACCTCACGCCAATGACTGACGCAATCTGCTGGGATTCCTTAAATAGGAAACTTTTTAACTGATTGGAATGTTTGTATAAATGTATTGAAATGACTTCTTGTTAAGTGCCTTGAGATGACATCTGTTGTGAATTGGCGCTATACAAATAAACTGAATTGAATTCTTATTATAAATTTATTGATTCAGTTACTTGTACTCCGCGCTTCATCTCAAACCTAAAAATGTTTGTGCGTCTGCACCAAATGGTTGGGGTGTGAATTATAATCTGTCAAAATGACAAGTGGCCTTCGGATTTTCCGTCACCGTTGTAAAAAAAAACAAAAAAAAACGGACTAATATGGAAAATATTCAGCACAGTATGCCGTAGATCGCATACAAGCGGGATGTCAGAATGGTAGAAGTTTAAAATTATGATCAAACCACTGTGAAATTCTATTCAGTTGGCGCATTTTTAGATCGTTTTTTTGTGTGTCTTCTTAATAAAAGACTAAATGAAACAGGAGTAATGAGGCTATTTTTAAAATGTAAGGAGTAGAAAGTACAGATAATTGCGTGAAAATGTAAGGAGTAGAAGTAAAAAGTAGTCCCATAGATAATTACTTCAGTAAAGTATAAATACCCAAAATTTCTACTTAAGTAAGGTAACGAAGTATTTGTACATAAGAACAAGGGTGCAGAAAAATGGCAGCAGGTGCTCTGGACTGATGAGTCATAATTTTAAATATTTGGCTGCCGCAGAAGGCAATGTGTTCAACGAATGGCTGAAGAGTGGTACAATAATGAGTGTCTGCAGGCAACAGTGAAGCATGGTGGAGGTTCCATGAATGTTTGAGCCACCATTTCTGCAAATAGAGTTGGAGGTTTGGTCAGGATTAATTGTGTTCTCAATGCTAAGAAATACAGGCAGATACTTATCCATCATGCAATACCAGGGAGGTGTATGATTGGCCCCAAATGTATTCTGCCGCAGGACAATGACCCCAAACATACAGCCAAAGTTATTAGGAACTATCTTCAGTGTAAAGAAGAACAAGAAGTCCTGGAAGTGATGATATGGCCCCCACAGAGCCCTGATCTCAACAGCATTGTGTGTATTTGGGATTACATGAAAAGAGAGAAGGAGGAAGCCTACATCCACAGAAGATCTGTGGTTACTTCTTCAAGATGTTTGGAACAACCTACCAGCCAAGTTCCTCCAAAATCTGCGCGCAAATGCACCTAGAAGAATTGATGCTGTTTTGAATGCAAAGGGTTGTCACACTAAATATTTATTTTATTTAGATTTTCGTTTAGTTCATTCACTGCATTTTGTTGAATGATGAAAATAAATGAACACTTCCATTTTTGAAAGCATTCTGTGTTTACAGCATTTTTTAACACCTGCCAAAAACATTTGTACTGTATGTACAAAAGATGATTTTTCTGCTTTTTGCCCATACCCTTAAGTCCTTTATTGACACATTTTTAGTAGGTAACCAAATTTGTTTTAAAAAAACAGTTTAATTTATTTTTATTTTTTGGGGGGGGACTTGACCTATAAAACTTGCTTCAGGAATAAACCAGTTACATCCCCTTTGTCTTTCTTAGACAAGGTTTGTTTGTTAAGAATGTAAACTTTAATTTTACAACTGAACAGATTCCTAATCACACATTACTAATCTGTCCCAGCAAGTGGCTCATCGTGCCAACCCAGCATTCTCTTTTGTTTGCTAAGCCATCCAGAAACCTTGTGAATAATAATGCGGACCATTGCTCCGGTCACAATGAGGAAACCGATCCCCGCTTGGAGTCTCATAACCTGATGGTGGCAACTCACTATTGAGTTCCTTCATAACCCACCCTGCACGTCTCTCCTTACCTCGCCCACTCCTCCTCTCGGTGTCTCGACCTGCTGTGCTCTCGTCACCCGCAAACTGGGCCCACCTCACCTGTGCCCCTAAAGAGTAATTACTCCCTCTTTTATTTTCTCCTGCGTAGCTCTATATCAGGCGGCTCATCTCTGACAGCGGTGCAGCTCGAATTAAATTCCATCATCTGATAATGAAAGTCATTAGGTCCTGCTGGAGCCTTATGGAAAGCAAAACAAAGCCTAGTGGAGTCCATGTAATAACCCCAGGATGGTACGGCCGCGTAACCGAGAAAGACAAATAGACAGGCTTCCTGGATGCATGGCCCTATTTACTAATTCATCATACGTACAATGCTTCTGAGAAATAAAAAAAGGTTTGCACAGTTAATATAAAAGAGAAAAATTTGGACTTTAGTGAGACTGGTGCGCAGCTTTGACATATCACCACACTTTACCCCTCCTTTGGCAGAACCGAGTTCTTTCTTAAACCAGCACCTGGCAGCATGATCGATAGCAACCAAAGCATTCAAGCTAAATTGAATGAGCTTTTAAATGAGGTGACATTTAGATTTTCCAACTCTATTACAAACATATGCAGGTAATGTGACCTTTGTTGCTCATTCAAGCCCAGGTGGGAGGCCTGTATGGTAATTAGCCACAGTCTTTATGCTAAGAGTAATAAATGTGCTGATTTTTTTTTTTTTCATTTTTGCACAATCAACAAGATGAACATGATGTCTCAGATCCTCGAGGAATTCTTGATCTTTAGATGAGTAAAATTATACAAATGCAAGGGCAGCTTGTATTTGCAGGGTTTGGGAGTTTTTAATCTATGCACAATTTTTGCAAAAATACATAAATAATGCTTACACTAGTCAAATTGATGAAATCAAACCCAAAGAAAAAGTATTTTCCCCCTACAGATGTCTTTTCTTTTTCCTTTTCTGGTTTTATGGTCAAAGAAATGTAGATATACAAAGATAACCTGAGTAAACACAAGAAGATTTTGATTTTGATTCACTTATTTGAAGGGGTAGGGATTGGGGCATAGGTCATATTACAAAGCAATTGTGCTCGAAACCTAATAACTGCTTGTGACACCTTTGGTGACTGCAACTGCCCTAAAGCGTTTGCAGTTATTGTTACTTTCCCATCTCTGTAGGGGAATTTTGGCCCACTCTGCTTTGCTGAATGTTGTTAATCAGCCACATTAGGTTCTTTTTGAGCATCAGCAGCCTGTTTAAAGTCATCCAACTGCATATATATCAGATCTTGACCAGGTCAAACCATTTTTTACCATTCAGACTAACTTGCTGGTATATTTTGGATCCTTGAAAAAAGGGGGTTGGACCTTATTTTCAAAATGTAGCTTGCGTGAAAGCTTTTCCAAGATCTACTACCCCACTTTTAACAATATGAGGCAGACAGGTCTTTACTGGGATTCAAACTTTTACTGTGATCTTATCCAGACTACTTGCAAAATGGGGTCTTTCTGTTCACCAGGGCCGCCGCTGTCCATACGCAAAGTACGCAGAGCGCGTAGGGCCCCAAGTACCTGGCGGGGGCCTTCCAAAAATGGTTTCCAAAGAAATGACATGAAAATTATTTCATTCGCCTATTGCCTATAATACATAAATTAGTTATAACAGGCCTACCGTTGCTTTTCCTTAATTGTGTAACCCATCACTCACAATTCGGGCAAATTAAATGTACATGTAATCTGTTTGTATAAAACACATTCTTCATGCATACACATTATTAGATGAATAAGATCATATCAATGTGAATGCTTTTGAAATCCTAAATCATGTCTGTCAACAAGATTGTTTTCTGCTGAAAAAAGAAAACACAGAGCAGCTTCCTACTGATGATGATGTTGCAAAGAAAGCTGCCAATTGATGGACTAATATATTTCAGCTCCAAGTGGAAGCTTTTCAGGTGGAGCTATGCTCTGGAGAGAAGAGGAGTGAAAGTAGGTAAATGGTTAATAGTCTGCAGCTGAATAGGGCTTGTTCAAGTCAGAGGACTCAGAAGCACTTCACACTACATTCAGTCATTCGCCCATTCATGCACACATTCACACGTTGATGATGGTAAGCAACACTGTAGCCACAGCTGCCCTGCCCTTACGGAAAAGTCACATGTGCTTGAACATGTTTTTCACATGGGATCACATGTTATCCCATGTGGTACATGGTAAACCACATGTGTAGCACACATGGACTTCACATGGTTTAGTCCACGGTTTATGCAAAGAGTGACATTAGACCCACAAACTTCAATGAATTGTTACTTGGATTTACAGGATCAGAATGAGCTTCATTAACAAAGACGATCACAGTGTTCAGATACTAAGTAAATATGTATAAACCTTAGAGGAATAATATAAAGGATAAAATAGGGTGACTATATTTTGACTTCCAAAAAAAGAGAACAATTCAATTCAATTCAATTCAGTTTATTTATATAGCGCCAATTCACAACAGATGTCATCTCAAGGCACTTAACAAGAAGTCATTTCAATACATTTATACAAACATTCCAATCAGTTAAAAAGTTTCCTATTTAAGGAATCCCAGCAGATTGCGTCAGTCATTGGCGTGAGGTTGGGCCCCGTTGATGCAGACTTTCCAACCACAGCAATCCTTCAGCAATCCCTCATACTGAGCAAGCATGTAGCGACGGTGGAGAGGAAAAACTCCCCTTTAACAGGAAGAAACCTCCAACAGAACCAGGCTCAGTAGGAGCGGCCATCTGCCACGACCATCTGGGGGTTTGAGAAGACAGAGCAGAGACACAGAAAGAACAGAAGGACTGATATAAGAGAACTTTCTATGTTACAGAAAGTAAAAAGTTGATAACAGGACACAGTGGATGTTCAGTTACTGGGAGCACCATCCCAGTCGATGCCCCCCGTCCAACAGGGCATTGCAGCCAAGCAGGATACCAGACCAGGTATATCTTCTATGGAGAGAAAAACACTGAGAGAAAACAAAGTTAACAGTCGAAATAGCAGAATGTACTGTAATACAACTGGAGAGTAGTAAGAGAAAAGGAAGTAGCAGAGTGAAGAAAATTGGTAAGTCTGTCCTCCAGCAGTCTAAGCCTACAGCAGCATAACTACAGAGATCGCTCAGGATGACCTAAGCCACTCTAACTATAAGCTTTATCAAAAAGGAAAGTTTTAAGCCTGGCCTTAAAAGTAAACACAGTGTCTGCCTCACGGACTAAAACTGGGAGCTGGTTCCACAGGAGAGGAGCCTGATAGCTAAAAGATCTGCCTCCCATTCTACTTTTAGAAATCCTAGGAATTACAAGTAAACCTGCAGTCTGAGAGCGAAGGGCTCTGTTAGGAACATAAGGAACAATTAGATATCTGATGTATGAAGGAGCTTGATTATTAAGGGCTTTGTATGTAAGAAGAAGGATCTTAAATTCTATTCTGGATTTAACAGGGAGCCAATGAAGGGAAGCTAAAACAGGAGAAATGTGATCTCTCTTTTTAATATTCATCAGAACTCTTGCTGCCGCATTTTGGATCAACTGAAGGCTTTTAATGGCATTTTGTGGACTACCTGATAGTAAAGAATTGCAGTAGTCCAGCCTTGAGGTAACAAATGCATGGACTAGTTTCTCAGCATCACTCCTGGACAGGATGTTTCTAATTTTAGCAATATTCCGGAGGTGAAAGAAAGAAATCCTAGAAACCTGTTTAATATGGGATTTAAATGTCAAGTCTCGATCAAAAATAACGCCGAGGTTCTTTACGTTATTACTGGGGGCCAATTTAATGCCATCCAGATGAAGTGATTGACTAATCAGTTTCTGTTTAAGAACTTCTGGTCCAAAGACAGCAACTTCTGTTTTGTCAGAATTTAAAAGCAAAAAGTTTAGATTCATCCATGTTTTTATGTCTTCCAGACATGCCTGTAATCTACCTAACTGACTGGGTTCATCAGGATTTATGGATAAATATAGTTGTGTATCATCGGCATAGCTGTGGAAATTTATCCCATGCTGTCTAATGATTCTACCAATTGGGAGCATATATATGGTGAACAGAATTGGTCCAAGCACAGAACCCTGTGGAACTTCTCAAGTAACCCTTGAGAGTGAACAAGATTTATCATTTAGATGAAAAACTGGAATCTATCAGACAAATATGATTTAAACCAGCCTAGTGCTGTTCCTTTGGTCTGAACACTTGACTAATTCCTGAAACACTTCAAAAAATACTCTGTTTTGTTAAAAATACTTTTGATTTCAACATACTCAATGTGTTCCTTCTTTATGTGCTAAGAAAAACTTTATTCCTTGATCTGTAAAAAGAATGTGAAAAGTGGAAATGTCCTCGGAAAAGAGGACAGTTGGTCACCCTAGATAAAAGGAACATGTAAGATTATTCACAGCCAATTCTATATATATATATATATATATAAAGAAAAGGAAAAAAAGGCAGGTTGTGATAATGCAAATACCCTTTGTTTCAAAGTGGAGTAGCTCACTACTCTCGCTGTAAGGTGTTCTGTGGTGGATTAACACAAAATAGTGTAGAATTCAGAAATGGAAGAAAATTGTTTTCTTACCAGTGTTATTTTTTTTTACAAATGAAAATCTGAAATTAGTGATAGAGTGGAGTAATCTTACCCTCTAACAGTCTTTTCCATTTAGACAAAAAGCTTAGTTTTAAGTGAGGTTTTTTGGTACAGCCCATTTCAGCAACAAAGCAGTTCAAAGTGCTCTACATGATAAAAACATAACACAATGAGCAAACATAAAAGGACATTACAGTGACAAAATAAAGAGAGGCAATGAAAAACTGCAGTACAGACTAGAATCAACGATATTCAAGTGATTGTTGATCTAAACAGATTCATTTTTAGCCTTGATTTAAAGGAACTCATTGTTTCAGCAGTTTTGCAGTTTTCTGGAAGTTTGTTCCAGATTAGAGGAGCATAGAAACTGAAAGCTGCTTCTCCATGTTTGGTTCTGATTCTGGGGATGCAGAGTAAACTGGAACCAGAAGACCTGAGTGATCTGAAAGGTTGATACACCGACAACATATCTTTAATGTATTTTGCTGCAAAAGCCATTCAGGGATTTATAAACCAATGAAAGTATTTAAGTCTAATCTTTTATTCTCACCAGAGCCTCTTGTAGCCTACATATTTTCTGTGTCTGCTACATGAATATGTTTTTAGAATAACTTTTGTTCTGCCACTCTTCCATAAAAGGCTAAAAGTTTTCTTGTCAACAGACTCTCCTACCTGAGCTGTTGATTGTGGCTGCTCCTCCAGAGTATATGGTAAGTCTGGAGGATTTGCTTTTTGTTCACATTCAAGTTTGTGGTTCAAACAGGAGAAAATGTGGAATGGTGGGGGGTTTATCCAAAGCATTCTATGTTTCGTTTTCGTTTTTACGTTGAAATGTAAATATTGTCTGAGGTTAGAACAATTCTTTCATTCTGTTCAGATAAAAACGTCTTATGAAAAAACAGAGAAAATGGCTGTTTGTTGGTTGTATTTGAGTCTGCGTGTGTGTGTAGCAGGAAAAAGGCAGGGGGTCTTTCTATTACAACACTCAAACCATCAGCTTCATTAGCCAAACAATTACACATTCATGAATTTGCTGTTAAAATGGCATTTGCTGAGCCGAGTGTGCCAGCCCCTGTCAACCTTAAGTGCTGGGTAAAATACTTTTAATTGGTCTCAGTCTTTCGCCTGGTCGATTATGGGGGCTGGCTTTTCACAGAGCACAGTTCAAACATGGGGGCTAAAAGCCTCCAAAATGGCAGCATGGCAGCAGTGGAGCGGAGGAGATGCTCTGGAAAGAAAGGTCACGGTAATCACCATAAAGGGCAGCATGTAAAGTAATTAAAGTGCGAATAATTGGCTACTGGTTGTTTATGTGCCTCATTCGGTGTGTATTGGTAGCAAAGACAACAAGAGCATGTGCACTGTGCTTGCTGACACTGAAAGGACAAGATGGTAAGTGTCTGAGTGTAGACATGAGGGCTCTTGGTGACATTCAGGTGTAGATAAACTTGCAGCTGCATTTCCATGACTGAAAAATAAAACTATTTTCCAATCATATCTTATTCAAAATCCCTATGACATTTGTAGCTATGTTGATAACAAAATATCCCAACACTATGATGCTGGGGTATAACAACAAAGTCCCACTGGCTAAAAAAAACAGTCTATAAAAAAATCCTTCATTCAAACAGCAATCACAGCCCTTAACAGGAAAGGAATTTCCATAAGGATCTTATAAATGGTCTTATTAAATATCAATGTGTGTGATTTCAGTTCAGCTATATGTTGTCTTAGGTCTTTTACTGTTTGTGTGTGTGTGTAAAGATTACGTGGAGCCTTGTTGAAGATGAATTTCTGTAACCTTTCGGTGTCAGAAAAATAAAGTTTTATATTCTATTCTATTATTAGCATTCTTGATGTCTGGAAAAATAAAAAATTGAGTTTGGAAAAGTGTTTGATTTTCCAGAATTATTTCATTGTTCCATTTTCTAAAGGGCAAATGTCTGAAAATGTCTTGAGAATGCGCTGGATTTCACATTGACTTCTTTTCAAATGTCATGCTTTGGCTTTGATTTGCCACTTCTCGATTTGATCATTTCAACATTTTATCAATCGGTATTTTGATTTAAGACTTTATGAGTGCCTGCATGCTCATTTCAAACAAAAACACATGTCACTAAACTGCCTTTCTGGTCACTAACCTTTAATTCAGGTT
The DNA here is from genome assembly GCA_963556495.2 of Valencia hispanica. Classification (NCBI taxonomy): domain Eukaryota; kingdom Metazoa; phylum Chordata; class Actinopteri; order Cyprinodontiformes; family Valenciidae; genus Valencia; species Valencia hispanica. The sequence continues at coordinate 12,787,879 of OY747709.1, read as the reverse complement.
GAAGTGAGCCTGTGATTCTTCAATTGGGTCTAAAATGTCAAAATATACACTAAAATTGTTCGATTTCAGATTTTTTTTTACAAACAAATTGCAGGTTCCAGAGGATACTCCATCGTAGCATACATATTTAGCGTGTGTATGTATATATATATATATATATATATATACATACTGGGTGTTTACATACGCCGAAAAACATCAAACTTATTTTCTTATAGGTCAGTTAGAATTACCAAAATGATTTCTATTTTCTAAATGCCACAATAATGAGAGAAAGAATATCCTTCCTTCCATCCAGAGGCGGAGCCAGACATTTTGTACACCAGGGGCTTAGCCCTAAAGGGTTGTTATGCATGTGTGTCGGGATTGTGTTCGACAAGCATAACTTTATATAAGGCAAAGCAATTTTATTTGTATAGCACACTTTCAACAACAAGGTAATTCAAGGTGCTTTACATGATTAAGTGGTAAAATAAAAATAGCAGTAAAACGCAGACAAAGCATATAAAGTAAAAAAAGCAATAAAGCAAGAAGCATACACAAAACATGATACAACAAAGCATTACTCAAAGGCAGCTCTAAACAGATACATTTTTAGCTGTGATTTAAAAGAACTCAGTGTTTCAGCAGCTTTGCAGTTTTCTGGAAGTTTGTTCCAAATTAGAGGAGCATAGAAACTGAAAGCTGCATCTCCATGTTTGGTTCTAATTCTAGGGATGTTGAGTAGACTGGAATTAGAGGACCTGAGTGTTCTGGTGGGGATGTATAGTAACATTAGACCTTCAACATACTTTGGTGCTAAGCCATTCAATATGGTATGATATTATAAACTAGTGAAAGTATTTAGAAGTCTATTCTCTGAGCTACAGGGAGCCAGTGTAAGGACTTTAGAACTGAGGTGATGTGCTCTACTTTCCTGGTTCTAATGAGGACATGAGCAGCAGCGTTCTGGATCAGCTGCAGCTGTGTGATTGACTTTTTAGGCAGACCTGTGAAGACACTGTTGCAGTAATCAATCCGACTAAAGATGAAAGCATGGATGAGTTTTTCGAGGTCCTGTTGTGACATCAGTCCTTTAATCCTAGAAATGTTCTTCAGGTGATAGAAGGCTGACCTTGTTATTACCTTTATGTGACCCTGGAGGTTCAGGTCTAAGTTCATTACTACACCTAGATTTCTGGCCTGATCAGTAGTTTCTAGCTGTATTAACTGAAGCTGTGTGCTGACTATTGATCTTTCCTCTTTAGGTCCAAAAGTATTTACTTAGATATAAGAAAACAAATTATATCACATATATGTGACACATTAACATTTGATTATTAATTAAGCATTAAGTGTCTGGTTTCAAATGTGAATATACTGCTGTATTGAAATTCCTCTTGTCTTGCATAGAAATATAATGAACGGCATATAAAGCATAATATAATAAAATTTACCTGAGATTTTTCTTTGAAAGAAGCCCCTTACTGTATGTCTATTGTTTTGTACATCAGTACATAACTGAAACCAATTTAGAGTGCTTTATTTAGTCATGAGGGATAGCAACTGAAATTATGAAATAAACACGCATATAAGCTAAAAGAAAAATAACAACAAAAACAGCATTGTTGTTCGGCTTTTCATTTCGCTATTGGTTGATTCGCCCTAACAGAACTAGTAAAAATATGAAGAGCAAGTAACATAATACGCACCAGGTGAGCAGTGCGACATCAGTCTTTGTGATACATGGTCATATTTACATTATCATACAATATGAGTGATTTGCTTTGGTACCTGGTCAAACTTGAGCTCTCCTCTGTCTGCCTGCACTTCTCCTACAGCAAATTCGCTGGCAGCGTTATGGCATCTCCCCCCTCCCTCACATGCGTAAGTGCTGCGCACAAACACATGCAGTAGTGCTGGTGCCTGTACTCGGATCATACCAAAATTAGGTGGGAATTTACGACTGTGTGCTATGTGCTTCTAATATTGTATGTAGTTTTTGTTTCATACAGTTGTCATTCAGACATGTTACTCTGAAAAAAAATTAAAATGACACGCTCCAAAAGATCCTGGGCTTCTGAAAAAACAACCTGAGCTTAAGCCCAATAAGCCACCCGCCGATGCTTCCATCCATCCATTATCCATTATTATACTGGTTATCCTTGCAGGATCGTAGGGGAGCTGGTGCCTATCTCCAGTGCTCAATGGGCAAGACGGGGGGTACACCCTGGACAAGTCGACAGTCCATCGCAGGGCAATATAGAGATACACAGGACAAAAAAACACACACGCACACCTAAGGGCAATTTAGAGAGATCAGTTAACCTTACAGTCATGTTTTTGGACTGTGAGAGTACCTGGAGGGAACCCATCCATCCCCAGGAAGAACATGCAAACTCCAAGCAAAAAGACCCCGGGCAAGGATTCGAACCTACGGCCTACATTTCCTCAGTAATTGGTAGCATTGCCTTTGAACTGTATGATTTGGGTCAAATATTTTAGGTATCCTTCCATAAGCTTCTCACAAAAGTTTCCTGTAATTTTGGCCCATTCCTCCTGACAGAACTGATGGACCTGAATCATGTTTGTAGGCCGCCTCGCTCGCACAAATTCTCTATAGCATTGAGATCAGGGCATTGTGATGGCCATGCCAAAATTGACTTTGATCTCCTTATGCCACTTTGTAACCACTTTGACTGTATGCTTAGGGTCATTGTCCTTTTAGAAAGCACAGTAGCACACAAGCTCTAACTTAGTAACTGTTACAGTGTCTTCTTATTCAGACAAAAGTTAGAAATTTGTTCTTGTTTTTTTTACTTGACAGTTTAGGCCACTTTCTGGATGCCTTCTTCAATAGCTGTCATCCGCTGGAAGGATGACGTGGCATTTTTCAGGTATAACTTATGTGGAAGTGGCAGATGTGGAACTGTCAGGTCCACGTTGAAAGCCACTCCTACTAACGCTGGATGTTGCCCAGAGGAGAGTCCCAGGTCCTGCATAGTGTGTAGGCCCACTCATCTCTATTAGACAAGTTTCCAGTATCGGAATTTCAGGGTAATTTAACCAGATCTTTTTCTGGTGGGGTAAATCAGTCCACCGTGTCTCCATTCAAAGTTGGTTCTTCAAGGACGTGCAGTGAGTAGCATCACTGATCAGCACCAAAAGGTATCCACAACAGCAGAGAATAACAAGAGATCGACAATGGAAGAAGCAAGGATTGTTGACGTGTTTCTATCAGCTAGGTTGCTACCATTCAGTTTGTTATGTTGTTATAAACAGCTTCGCCAGCAACTCTTCAGATTTTACAAAGCCGGTTGTTTGGCGACATCTGCTGATACAATTTCCCACTAAGTTACAACCAATCAGCATGAGATAACCACAGCTGCCCAGCAACTCTATTTCTGCGTACATACCACAAGACTGATACTTGGTTGGTTCCTGAACTGGTTCAGTGTAGTGTAGTGGAGACACACACATACTGTGAAGGTTCGGTAAAATTACCCTGAATTTCCGATAGTGGAAATACGCCTATTGAGAGTTCATTTTTCCCTTTTCCGGATTTCTCTTGCTTTTTTGATCCATCTCTTGTAGCAGTTTGTTCTCCTATGATGCTTGTGTTGGTCCAGTCCATTATGTGGCCATTTCTTTTACAGTGTTCTGAGATGGCTGATTTGAGTCTTTCTTTCCTCATCCGCAAGATCTTTTCTGAGTCTCCCTTGTGTTTACTTCTCACTTCCATGTGAGAGTTTTTTTTGCTTTTTTTTTTCAGAAATCACATTTTAAGATTTGTGAAAGTCCAAAAAAGGAGATCCTTAGATTTCTCAACTATACTGATAAAGTACCATTTTGGCTTGACATCAATAAGGGCTTCTGCTTTGTCAGACTACTACCACAGCATCATTGCATTGATCTTGATGACCACACCTAAACGTAACAGAACTAACATTATGAAATGAGAATAAGAGATGCACTAATAGTTGGGGGAGGTTCAGAAGGTTGGGGGGGATTTTGATCGAAGCCTAGGTGGCATTTAGTCAATATCTAACAATGGAACATGCAAAAACTAAATGCCATAGGAGCATAGGGCTGGAGTTAATTGATGCATACTTCTCCCCTGCTGTACTTTGAGGGCCTAATTAGTTTAAGTTGTCTGGAAAGGTATAGCTGGCTGAAATCAATGTTCACCAGTAAAAAAGGGAAACAAGAAGGAATTTCAAGCCCTGTTTGTTTTTGTGTTTTTTATTCTAAGTGATTTCATCGAAAGTAAAAATGACAGGCCTGCTCTTCTCTCGGTGGGGGGTTTTAGAGACTGTTAAACTTTTGTTCTGCCTTATTGTTTCTTATCTGCCTAGCCGGTGGACGCAACACATAATTAGTTACGTTTTTCCACACGCATTGCGTTTCGATAAAACCTATATAAGAATAAATAAAGAACATTTAATTGCAGCCCACATGGATGAAAGCACTCTCACCAGTATTGCTGGAGCGATTCACATCTGTTTTCACAATGGGTGGCACTTACTGATAATGTCTATAATCAGCCTATTTAATGCTTTCAGCTGAGTGGCAGATATGAAACAGATGGTGAATCCTGCAGGCGTCATCTAAACACCACATGCTCCATATTATTGAGATCAGCAGTAAGTTGAAGGCCTCTATACTTTAGCACTTTTTCTGAGGACTGGGGAACATGACGGCTAACTCAAGCTTCACACTTTGATACATCATTCTTTGCAGGTACAGAGGACTAACCAGCTATGTAAAGAGCTTGCTGGGAAGAATATTACTAAGCGCTTCTGCACTTTAACCTTTCACTGTAAATAAAAGTGAAAGATTTACTTTTTTCTATGGCTTTGAAGCTTCTTTTATTTGGCCAGAATAAAGAAAATCTCTTGCCTCCAAAGATCTGTTTAGGTAAACCGTTTTACAAACCTTCACTTATGGTAACAAACATTCTCTTTTCCCTAAAGAAAAAAATTATATGTTTTAGAGTCCGTTTTAGTTTATTTACAGATTTTGCCTAGTTTAGTTCAATTTGATTCAGTTTATTAGTATAAAGTCATGATCCACAGCTGTTTGTTTTTATTATTACTATTATTACAGTACTTGTGTTTGTTTTTTGGATCGTTATGGTGTTATTGTTAGAATTTCTCCATATTAGTGCATTCCTTTGTGTTAAATTTATCAGTAGCCGTCCTGTTCTGGGCATTTTGGTTTTAGACTCTTAAATTCGAGCTGCTGCTCTGCATTTGTTGATTGTACTCACCTGGTATGCATGCCACAATTACATCTCCACAGTATTTAAGCTCCTTGGTTTCTTTCACTCAATGCTGGAATCCACTGTTGCGATTGCTCTGGTTTCCATGTAGTCTCGTTGTGTACTATAAGATTGTTTTCACTCCTGATAGTCCGGTAGACTCGGTTTGATTAGGGACCAACATTGCTTTCACACCGCACTTTGTCCAACGAACCAAACTTTTTGAGCAACATGTTTATCTCCACAGTTCTAGGATTGCTCTGTTGTGTTTGGCGAATGTGCCAGACAAATACAATGCAGCAATGGACTCAGCATGAGCAGAGAATGAGGTAGAGTTGTTGCGCGGTTGGTTTGGTTGTATTTACCCAGAATACCTTTTGTAACAGTCCGCTTCCTGCTTTTGGAGCGTGCCACGGCCTGCTTGGCATTCACATATGCAATCGAACCGCACCAGAGTTCACTTCAACCGAGCAGAGACCTAGGTTTTTAGACAGACCAGAGTTTGCCTTTTTGGTCTGCATCAGGGTTCGGTTGCACATTCACACCTCTCCATACGAACCAAACTTTCTGGGCCAATTAGAATTAGAGTTAAATTAAAGCAGACTAAACAGGGCTGGTATGAATGCACCCTAACTTTTCTCATTATTAAATTATTTGTTTCACACTTTATAATGGGTTTGCCAAGGTCCTGTTGCCATATGGGTTCCCACCAAACCCCCGTCATGACATTTCGTCCAAATGTACAACAAAAGTTAAGTAGCGGACTGATCAAGCCTAAAAACGGTCATTTGTAGTTTAATGCGGTAGTTGTGCGGGATTATGGTGTGGTATTGGGGCCAAAACTAAGACTATTGTGTGGCTGCATCCTTGTTGCAGGAAGCATTGAAGCATTGCACCTCGATATTTCCTCGACACTTCCCAAGCTGCATTTAAAAAATATATTTTATATATTCCAGGCACATTTTCTGAGCATGATTTTGAGTTTCATTCCACAGCAATATCTGCGAATAGGTGATTTCGCCAGTACTGAACCATGAATAGGCGGGAGTGCACTGTATATAACTTTGTAGTTGTTTGAATGTAATATTGTTTAAAAGTCTTAAATGCGGGCTTAAATTCTTGAAAGAAGTAAATGTTACTAGTACTTCCTGATGCCAAACATGTTCTATTTTAGTGATTTCTTGACTGTTCATGTGTGTTAGTCATGGTAACACTAGTAAAACTGAACTTGGTTTTCAAAAAAGGTGGATTTAGGAAGGAGGGCAACTATCTTTTTCATACAAGATCAGGTTGGTTTGCATAGCTTCATAAGTGAAATTATCATTAGTAAACCGATTTTTGCATTAACTCAGGTTTTTTTTGTCTGTTATTACAAATGGATGATCTGAAGCATGTATAACAAAAAAAGCAAAAACCAAGGAAATATGTTAAGGGCAGATACGTCTTCACAGCACTGTACTCACACAATCAGATATTATGCATGGATGCTTAAACTGAGACCCCTGTTGCTTGTTAATTTTTTTTTTTGCATAAGCATCTTAACATGGAACATAATGTCCTGCAGGCTATACATATTGTATGCATAGATGTAACAGTACGACAGGGCTATTAAAGTATATCTGCATATCTAATCAGTGTAAATACCAGTGAGTGTGATGTACACCCTAATGGGGTTGAAATCACTTCTCCTTGCAGCCATCAGGTCTGAGGATATGAACTTCAGAGCAACCGGCAACCTGTCATTGAAAATGTCCTTTGCGTTGACAAGCTGTCATTTACAATGCATCAGTGATAGCCTCGCGGAGGTAATCCCATTCAGTTTTTTGTCCAGCGCTATTCATGCTTGTAAAACCAAGAAAAAAAATCTAATTAACATTCCCAGTGACCCGAAAATAAACATTTATTTTCCCATCTTCTGCACACAGTGAAAGATTTCTGACACTGTCCTTTGATAGCCTCCAATTTTCATTTTATTTTGTGTTTTGCCTCCCCTGTAATTTATGCATCAAAGTCATGCATAATTAATTTTAAATTTACCACTGTATAGGTTTGAACACACCAAAACAATTTCTGTGGTAATAGAGGTGTAGGTGGGGGCCTCACTCAATTCTACTTTTTTTTCCTCCCTTTGGGCCGAAGCAAAGAATTTAACAGAAGCAAGGTTTCATCTGGAGCAGATTGTGAGCTATAACACAGGATTTCTAGTTTTTACATCTACATGTGCAAATTAAAAAAATAATTTTGTACCACTGGATCTATTTTTAATATCGTTCACCAAAACTATGCAGTCAAAATTTTTGAGGTGAAGTTCTACAAAACTGTTTTTATCAGATGTAAGTCCTCAGTAGTTGGTCTTGAGGGTTGAAGCTAATGGCTACTCCATGAGGGGCCAAGATCAGGGTAGTCAGGGGAGGTAGTTAGTCTGAACTAAAATGCTTTTTTATTCTCAGTTCAGAGACGGGGGTGGGGGCTGGTTGTGTTGTGTGAGGTTCTACGAGTCTGAAAGCATGGCCTAAATTCCCAATTTTACCGGTTGCACTGCCAGTGTCCTCCGAGTCCAAAATGTGCGATTTTTATAAATCACAAACTTTGCACAGAAAGTGACTTACACCACTTTCAGACTGCGTTTTGTACGTAAACAAGCTTTATAAATGAGACCCCAGGTTATTACTCAATGCAGTTACTACAGGGTTATGAGTGGACATTTTTTATAACGTTAGCCAGCGGTCAGCTAAAACCCAATTGTGATGTAAGTAAAACAGCACCATCCTCAATCATTTCACCTTAAATCTCAGTTGTTGATTTTGAAAATTGCTCTTCTTGCGTGTTTATGTTCAGTTTTCTGCTGAAAGGTTGAAACAAATGACAGGTGAGGTGTATGAGATCAATAACCTTGCATCCAGAGCACCTGCTGAGGGATGGATGAAAGTCAGCAGGTGAACACGAAGACAGCTTTTAAACAGGTCAATATATAAAGATGTAAGGGATATAAAGATTTTAGCTTGTTGTCTTGTCAGCTAGAATATTTTAAAGATTTCAGAGTGATAATGCAGCTGTTGGATGTACTTGGAAAGAAGGTGCACCGTGTTGATGTTCTACATTGTGCCTAATGCTTTCTGTGCACCTAGAGACTTTGAAAAGATTCAGAAAAGACTCTTAAAGATTTTATAAACACTGAATCTTGTAAGGACACTATTTAAAAGACTACACCTAGGCTATTTTAGCTTCCCGCAAAATTCCTCCCATAATGCTCAGCATTATACAGTTTCTTTATGTGCGAATGTTGTAGCATTCTTTGCCAAGATTGATGTTATGTCAAATAAAGACTTGCATTCAAAGTGGGTACTGTATCAACAAGTAACTGGTTCACTCATATCTTTTTAATGCAAGGTGTTTATGCTGTACCACTTGCTCCATGCAGATGCACAGATAGCGCTGGATTGTGCCTGAATGCCAGGGGGCAAGGTTGGCATACACATTGTAATTTATGGCCCATTTCTAGGCCATTTTTCAGCCATGCAACACAAATATCGTTGTTGTTGTGTATAGACCCTGCCGGGCTCCATAGGTGGCTACAAAACTGTTATTTATAAATTTGCCACCTATGTTTATAGCCTAGTTTCCCGCAGGAACAAAAAAAAATTGATGTGTGCCAAGGTGCAAGAGAATATCATGATTCAAACCCACCATCATCGCGGATGTAATCCTGCTTATTAACCATTGTGCCATAGCAGCAAGGTAAGACCCTATACAGCCAGGGTATAGTATGAAGCGGACAGGACCCCCACACGGTCACACAGTTGAATAAACGGAGGGAACACATTACGACTCCGTGCGCACGGTTTAATAAACCGAGGGTACAGATTCTTACCCCTCAAAAATTATTTCTGCACCTGACCCTTGCCGGGCTCTGTAGCTTCGTGCTTCCGCTTGTGTGAGAACGGTTTTATTGGTTGATGGTTGTACACTAGGACTTGTGATAATATCAAACATGTTTGATTCAAAAGACTAGAGAAAGACTGGCATAAATCGGGTTGCCTACTGCAGATTATCACCTTACATTTAATGATCAAGACGATGGGAGCGTGCCAAGACTTCAGCCAGATTTCTAAAGACTACCAGTCTTTAGTCTGAGACTGTGAAAATCCTTTGGTATACGCCCGGCATTAGTGAGATAGCTTGTGTCACGTCGTTTAGATTTAAGACTCTCGTGCAGGCAACAACTTTGGATACCAAAGAGAAGAATGAACCTATGGTTTTTCCGGGTATACAGGACTCTCTCTTGGTGTCTTCATTTAGCTTCATTTATGACCATTCTGGCCTGGGAAGCTGAAGCCAATGTATGGTCTGACATGGGCCAGTAGCTAAGTGGATTTCAACCATCTCAAAGCAACTCTGATCGCTAAAACTTGATAATGGTTTCTGTGTGGTTTTTGATTAACCTTTACTTGCAAACAAGCTAAAGAACAGTTAACAGAGGAAATTAGGTTAGAAGGTGGTGCACCACCAGTGATCTTCCTCTGGGAAATGCATAGTGAGAATATTGAAAACTCTTCTGGTAAAAGTATGATATTAAAGTAAAGCTGTGTAAAAAAGTATATTAAATAAACTGTAAAACTATAAAAAAAGTATAACAATATCTTAATGATTTTTCTACCCTAACCCCAACCCAATTCTTGTAATTTCCAACCCTTTTCTCTTGGAAAGCTACTCTGTTCTAACATGCTTTACATGTTCTGTTCTAAATAATTCTAAATATGATAAAATGCACAGAACCAAATTTGAATTGGACATGCTTGTCTTGTAAAATGCAATGAGATGCCTTAATTATTACATTAATCAACAGACTTCAATTTCATTCATATTTATAAAGCTATCCATTGTTGATAACACTACAAATTGTTATGAACGTGTTGCTGAATGGAGTAGGGAAATTATGAACCTCCAGAGAATCCAATAAAAAATTTGTGGGTTTTAAATAACCATACTTTTTTTTTTCATCAAGCAACATTTCTGTGATTTCTTTTATTACATGGCATTACTTTTACTTCATATAGTTTTTTTGAACGCACAGCAGATGACATTGTAAAAGTTTATTAGAGAAACCTATTTGTAAATTACTATGAATTTTTTGAGATTGAAGTTTTGAGGGTTTGTTGTATAACACATTGCACTCTTAATGCTTAAAGTGAATTTCTTTCTCTGTGGTGTTTTTGCTCAAAGACAAAGATTCTTACTGCTCAACGGCTTACCACAAAACCACACTTTAGACAAATTCAAAGTACCCCTTAAAAGAAAATGTCTGACTTCGAGATTGGAGTACAGCCAAACACGCTTCTAGCCTTTTCTGTTTCTTATAATCTGACATAAAACATGTTTCAGGAGGAAAATAGCTTCATGGTTAATATTCATAGCAAGGCAGAAAAATTACGCCTGATGAGAAAAACTGAAAATAAATTGGAACTTCAATTAGAGCAGTCATGTGTCAACATAGCAATTAACATGGCATTGTTGCCTATAGCCTTAATGGAATGGGAGATTGATTTGGCTTATTAACAGCTTAAGTCCCTCACCCTGTGTCACTTAACACTCATCCTGCACTTCCTCAAGTTACTTCCCTGTCTCTATTACTAGAAAAGCTTGAATGTCATTTCTTTAGATTTTAATGGGAAAACACTGAAAATAACCGTGGAAGCTTTTGAAATTTCAACCATTTGCTGGGCAATCCACAATCTGCAGTTTGTTGGTGTCTTTCTGCAGAGTCTGTCATATCTGCTTTTCATTTAACTTTACATGTCCCAAGATCTCATTTTACAGGGACTATCATTGGGTATATGACATTTATCTTGATAGTTCAAGTTCCAAATGACGAACTGCTATTGAAGTTTTTTTCCTCTAAATATCTTGCTATAAATATGGAATAGATATAAGTTTTTAATTTTAATGGTTTCGTAAGACTTGCTCTGCTAATTTAACGATTTAGGTGCGTTCTGGACCTAAAACGGAAACCATAACTCATGAAAGGTAAAATACTTCTTCCTGACAGTAAACATGTAAATCTGCCAGCAGCATTGGGACTGCTCCTCGGGTACGGCTTTCAGCACAGACTCTGCAAAAAAGACAGGATAATGATGAGTGAATGGTAAAGCAACCAGGAAATGATGTTTAAACACGAAGTATTGGTGTATCCAAAAGAGGTGGCTTTCCCGAGCTTTCCTCAAGACTGGGACCTTGATTGGCTGGAATGCTTGAAGATTAGATAGTTGGAAAAAGTAAAGTGTTTGTTTACTGAGGATTGTTTCACCTGCAGGACTGTACAAAGAAGGGAAACTACACACTGGAATGATTGGAGTTGTACAGTCTTGGAGGGCGCAAGCTCCATAAGCAAGGTAAGCTCATTCACACTCACCGCTACTATGATCTGGTTTCACCATGGGATAGTGAAAGATTACTTTGTCTGTAATTCTGAGTTCAGTGGTTGGGTAAACAGTCCAGGTCGGCAACAGAGCACAATGAGCCAGAACAAATCCAAATTCCATGAGGCTGTGATTGTAATCCAAAAACATGAAGCAAGGTTCTAAGGCAGAGGTAGAGATACGATCGGGGCAGGGCAGCAAGAAAGGTCAGGGGATATCAGACATGAACGCTTGAGGGCGGTGACAAGGATTGACTACAGATGACCTTGCACTGAGTGAATGCAGAGTAAAAGTAGATGTAGGCAGTGGTAAAGTGGTGGAGCAATGTGAAACCTGGCAGGAACAGTGAATATCATGACAGCTAATTGAATTTTAACTTTGACTATTCAACACAGACATTTCCTTTTAACTAATTAACAAGCACCCAAGAGGCCCTTAGTAACTCTGGTTCCTGAAAAAAGGTTGCTGTTGTGAAAATGAACCAATCCAAGCGCTATCAGGTCACACTCACACAAAAAACAAAACAATCTTCAGCATGGAAGTTGTTACTGAGTGAAAAAGACTCAAGGCATAGCAACTTTCAATATCAATTTGGTGTCAGTGTTAAGACACAATTTAAAACGGAAATTGCATTACATTTTCTGACAAGTCGCAACACATCTGTGGTTCATTCAGACTCTGAGAGAGTGAGACTTTCAGTAGATAATAGGAAGACTGAATAAAGCACAGTAAACTTGTCAGTTTTATATTCTTTGAGGTTTCAACCTTTGTAATAGAACATGATGGGTTTCAAAATGTCAGAATATAGGGGATCTGGAATCTTTCAGAGATATACACATATACATGGGCTGTGATGAGCTGCTGCTGAGATCTCGCGAGAGCTGTGCGTAAGTAATATGGCGGTAAACTGGTAAAACAAACAAACTCGGGTAAAAACAAACCATAACATTTGAGCCAAATATAGCAAACGTTTAATAATAATAACCATTATTTTGTATTTCTCCATAAACAAACTGGACGAGGAAACCTTGCACAGCCTGGAAAGCTACTTGGACGAGTGCTTTGACAACATTGTTATGGGCAAGCCACAGAAATCCACCTCTGCTGTGCCGACAAGCACACCATCACAAAAACGCACTCGTTCTGAGGCCAGCACCTCCACCATCTCTCCAGAGAAAAGCTACAGTGATGTCCTGGACTCAATAGACAAGAAGCTAACCAGCCTAGACGCCCGTCTGGCCCTGGTTGAGGTTCTCCATAAAGAGTTTCAAGCTCTAAGGGAATCCCTGGAGTTCAGCCAACAACAGGTAGCATCGCTCGCTGCAGAAAACGAAACGCTTAGGGAGAGTGTAAAGAAACTCACCGAGGGGATGACGCAGCTGTCCGGAGAAAGGAAGAGGATGAAAGAAACTATCTTGGATATACAGGCCAGGGGAATGCGGGACAATCTTGTTTTTTCCGGGATCCCAGAACAGGCTGAGGATGACGCTGAATCCACCGTCCGAGATTTTCTCCAACATCAGTTAAAGCTCCCAAGCGACACGGTAAAAAACATCACTTTTCACCGCGTTCACCGCCTAGGAGGTAAGAAGCCCAACAACAGCCGGCCGCGACCTATTGTTGCTAAATTTGAGCATTACAAGCAAAAAGAGCAGGTCAGAGGCCAGGGCAGAGAACTGCGGGGAACGAATTATAGCGTTAACGATCAATATCCGAAGGAGATCCTGGATAGAAGGCGCGTTTTGTTCCCAATCAGGAAGAAATATATCAGTGAAGGGACCAGAGCTACAGTAGCGGTAGATAAACTGTATGTTAATGGGCAGCTGTTCAGGGACCCCCAGCTTACTCCTTGGCTTTATTAGTCATGTAACACTGGTCAGATAAGAGTTGTTTTATCAGTCAACTACAATCTAATGTTAGCACAGCTCTGTAAAGTTGTTTACATCACTCAATGTGGGCGGGGCCAGGGCTAAGCACTGGGATACTGGCTCTTTTTTCTTTTCTCCTCTTCACATGTCTATCACCAAATGTCTTTGTCACTCATTTTTTCTTCTTTTATCACTCACACACACACACAGAATTTTTTCATAACATAACTATTTCTTTCTCTCTCTCTCTCACCCTCACCCTTCACAACTTTCTTCTATTTTTCTCTTTCTTATATCTCGGCTTTTGGATTTTTAATCAGGCAACCCCAGGCACAAACTAATAATACACCTGTGTTTATCTGTGTCTATGGTGATATGGACTTTACAACTTTTATCTCAAAACTATGACTACTCTAAGGTTTGTCACGTGGAATATTCATGGAGCTGGCACCAGAGAGAAAAGAGTTAAGATTTTTAACCAGCTTAAAAGATTGAAGGCAGATGTCGTCTTATTACAAGAAACCCATAAATCTACCTCAGCTGCAGATGATCTTAAATCCCCCGAGTTTCCTAATGTGTTTTCTGCATGCTATAACTCCAAACAAAGGGGAGTAGCAATATTAATAAATAAAAATGTAAATTTTATAGTAATAGACACAGTTAAAGATCCAGAAGGTAGATTTACTATAGTAAAACTATCTATACATAACCAAAAGTTATGTATTGTCAGTATATATGGTCCAAATGTTGATGACCCCTCATTCTTTCATTCCTTCTTCTCTGTGCTCCTTGAACACATGGATTGCTCACTTCTTCTTGGGGGCGACCTCAACTTTGGTTTATATGAAGAAATAGACAGGCTCAGCACAGCAGGGACTCAGCGCAGCTGGAAATCTATAGATATAGTCAAACAGTACATGAACGATTATGGACTTTGTGATGCATGGCGATCACTTCACCCCAATGACAAAAAATATACTTTCTTCTCAAATGTCCACCATTCATATTCTCGACTGGATTATTTGTTAGTCAGCAGCTCACTGTTGACTGACATTTCAGACACTGAGATACACCCTATAGCTGTTAGCGATCATGCTCCTGTTTCTCTAACTTTAGTAAATAAAACAGAAACACCTCAAAGCAAAAATTGGAGATTTAATATATCCTTACTTAAGGATAAAGAATTTATTAAATATTTTGAAAAAGAGTGGGGTTCTTATTTGGAATATAATGACCTCCCTGGTACGTCGCCATCCATTCTTTGGGAGGCAGGAAAAGCTGTGATTAGAGGTAAAATAATCTCATTCTCATCAAATAAAAAGAAAATGGAAAAAAACTTATTCAGGAATTAGAAGAAACTATTAATTCATTAGAAGCTTCTCTAGAAGAGGAGAGACTAGGCAAAATCCGTACAGCAAAGCTAGAATTAAATCAAATTATCAATAAACAGACCCAGTTCTTAATTCAAAGACTTAGGATAGAAAACTTTGAACAAAGTAATAAATCAGGTAGATTTTTGGCTAACCAGCTAAAAATTAATAAAGAAAAAACAACTATATCTGCTATTAAAGATCAGACCGGGAATACAGTATATGATCCTGGAAGAATAAACAACACATTTAAGGAATTTTACAAGGCTTTATACTCACCAGAGATAAATCCATCGGATCATGAAATTGAACAATTTTTTGATAACATAACACTACCTAAATTATCTGAAAGTCAAGCGATGGCCCTGGATTCACCACTAACAGCGGCTGAACTCCAGGAGGCCCTCTAAGGCATGCCCAATAATAAGGCTCCAGGCCCAGATGGATTTCCAGCAGAGTTCTATAAAGAATTCTGGAATATTCTGGCACCAACATTCCACAGAATGCTGCAGGAAACCAAGGAAAATGGCCGACTCCCACCAAATATGAATTCTGCCTACATTAGTCTTCTACTAAAATCAGGTAAAGACCCTTTGTTTCCTACCAGCTATCGTCCCATATCCCTCATTAATGTTGATCTAAAAATAATCTGCAAAGCCCTCGCAAAAAGGATAGAGAAAGTAACCCCTCTTATAATACATCCTGATCAAACTGGTTTGATTAAAGGGAGACATTCATCCACAAATTCTTGTAGATTAATAGATTAAATAGATTTTTCTAACTGTAAAAACATTAAAACTAATATATTATCTTTAGATGCAGAAAAAGCATTTGATAGAGTTAACTGGAAATTCTTATTTGTAACCTTACATAAATTTGGCTTTGGAAATTCTTTTATAAACTGGTTGAAAATATTATACAGTTCACCAACAGCGTGTATCAGAACAAATAACCAAACATCATCTAGGTTTTATCTTCAGAGAGGTACCAGGCAGGGTTTTCCTTTCTCTCCCTCCCTGTTTGCTATTTTTATTGAACCACTAGCTGCAGCGATCAGGCAAACTCACAATATTAAAGGCATAAAATGCAATAACATAGAACATAAAATCAGTCTTTATGCAGATGATGTATTACTTTTTCTCCAGCATTCACAAACCTCTTTCTCTCAGGTAATCGGGTTGATAAACTCTTACTCAAATGTTTCAGATTATTCTATAAATTGGTTAAAATCTACAGTTCTTCCAATCAATTGTTCTGTCCAGAATCCAACTAATACACAACTGCAGTCAGGGAATATTACCTATTTAGGTATCAATGTCTCACCAAGACTGGCAGATTTAATAACGTTAAACTACATCCCACTTTTAAAAAAAGTGGAAGATGATCTTGCCAGATGGAAATCTCTACCCATATCACTTATGGGAAGGGTTGCTTCAATAAAAATGATGGTTTTGCCCAGAATCAACTACTTATTCTCAATGATCCCAAGTAAACCATCACTAGACTGGTTTAGATCTCTGGACTCCTCTATCTCTAAATTTCTTTGGAAAGATAAACCCCCACGTATCAGCTTAAAAACACTGCAGAAGACCAAAGAAAAAGGAGGTCTAGATCTACCAAACTTCCATCATTATTTCTTAGCCAACAGGCTCCAATACATATCAAGATGGTTAAAACATAGCTACCTAGACGAGTCCTGGATAGACGTAGAACAGACACTATGTAATAAGATAAAACTTTCAGACCTACCATTTATTAGCTCAAATATAAAACAATATGAATGCTTTAAAAGCATAAATATCAGCTCCTCTCTGACAGCATGGTGGGAGTTTCTAAAAATGACAGAGTCCACAATAATCCCATGCAGACGTACACCCATCCGGAATAACCCCGACATCTTGCAATAAAAATGTATGATAAGTTTCCCAGTCTGGAGGTGCAATGGAATTGAATACCTGGAACATATATTTGATGGAACAGACTTTATCCCATTTAATACATTAATTACACAATATGGAATTGATAAAAACAAATTCTTAGAATATCAACAAATTAAATCTATTATTAAAGGTAAATTTAGGCTCAATACAGCTGAATTACAAATTCCAGCAAAAGTTTTAGATTTTCTTAATCTCAACCCCCCCAAATTGCTGTCTAAAATATACAAAACTTTATCTACATTAGATGAATCAATAGCCATCCCTATTTCAAAATGGGAGGTGGATTTATCAGCCAGCTTTGACCAAAACGTCTGGTCTCAGATATGTTTAAGAACCTTTAAAATAACAAAAAATCCTAATTTGCAATTAATACAATATAAAATCCTTCATAGAGTACACTATACAGGTCAACGAATGTTTAGGATGGGTTTTACATCGTCTAATACCTGCTTACAATGCACAAGCAATATACCAGATACTTATGTTCATGCGCTTTGGTTCTGTCCACCTGTTAAGAAATTTTGGTGCCAGATTTGTGAGGACTTATCAAAGTGTCTGAAATGTAACATCCCACCATCTCCCTCAATTTGCCTGTTAGGAAATTTAAATGATGTCACCATGGACACAAAGTCAGTTCTAATGGTTCACATTGCCTTATGCATCGCTAAGAAAACTATCCTCCTGAACTGAAAAAATAAAAAAGCTCTTAATATTAATCAGTATAGAAATCTGTTGTTGGACCATATTGGTCTTGAGACGGCCTCTGGCTCCATATCTGATCAATCTCTCTAGGCTCCTTTGATCGGCTCCATCACCTAGTGGGGGTGGGGGGCACTTGGTTTTGTCGTTTGGGACACTGTTGCTGATGTGGGGGTTTTGGGGTTGGAGGCGTCTGGGGGGACCCCGGGGGGTGGGATCACTGGGCGGATGGGGCGCTGGACGTAGTGGCCGGCCTGGGGTTTGGCTTTGGGTGGTGACTCCTGATGGCTGCATGCGGTGCCTTGGGGGGGTTGCACTGGCGGACATGGGTTACTGGCCTGGTGGCCAGGCTGCGCCTGGGTAGGGTCTGGGGTGGGCCTGGGGATTCGGGGCTCGGGGGCGCCGCGCCCCCTAGCTGTGGTCCTGGCTGGGGATCGGCCGGCGTGGGGTCTCTGTTGGCTGCGGGGGTCGTGGCCGGCCGGCGACCGGCATGTGCAGCCGCCTCTCTCTTTTTCTCTGGGGCTTTTGTCATCGCCAGTCCCTGTATGGCGTCTCGCCTTGTTTGCTGGTTGGGGTGCCTGGCTGCTGGTCGCGGCGGCTGGGTGGCGTTTCTGGGCCGGATCAGTCCTTTTTTGCACTGGACTTGGCTCCTGGGTCTTGGTCTTTTTGTGGGGCGCTGGGGTTGGGCATTTGGCCGGGATCGGTCGGACTTGCGGGTGGACTGGCCGGGTGGTGGGCGTGCAAGGCAGGTGGGTGGGGCGCTGGGTTTGGTCTCCTGGCGGGCCGTTGAGCAACAGTGGTCGCTCCACAAAGAATGAGGCTGGTGGATGTCGGCCCGTGGTTCGGGCTACGGGGGCCTCCGGTGTGCGGGTGGCGCTGGGGGCCTCCTTTGCTGGCGGGGAGGCTGCTGCTGTGTGTCAACAGGTGCTCTCCCCCTACGAGGACACTTGGACGGGGGGGAGGGGTGTGCGGGAGGGGGGGGGGGCGAACTCAACCTGGGTGTCTAGCGTCTTTTGTGTTTTGAGAGTAGAGCGAATGTCAGGGTGGGTTTAGTTCCCCTTCTGGGATGGGGCTGGGGGGACTGCCTTGGGGTCCGTGGGGCTTTGTGGTGCTGTGGCCGTGGGCCCCGGGTCGGACGTGCCATGGCCTCCCTCCCCTGGTGGATCCCGGTGAACAGCGTTGCCTATTGGGGTCAGTGGGGGAGCTGGCTCCCTGGGAAGACTTTTTGTCTCCCAGTCCTTCCCTCCCCATCCCTGGACACCTCTGTCCACCCGCTCCATCACTTTACCACACATATAGGGTCTTGGGGCATGGGCACATCACTGGGCTGTCCCGTGGTGTCCTGGGTCCCAATTTTAATATACAACTTAGACACTCCCACTTATAACATTTTCACACGACACATATGTAGGGACTTTGGGGTGGGCACACTTTTCGGCATCCAGAGGGGGAGCGGTACAATCAGCTTCACCTCTGGTGCCGGTGCCCACTGTTAAACCACATATAGACACTGAGGGCTCGGGGTGGGGGTTGGGGGATGTGTGGCTGCCTCCCCCACATCCCACCCCTCTGTTTTAAATGCACATTATAAAAACACGCATCAACACCATACTCGAGCGGGAGGATGGAGGCTAGGGGTCTTTTCCCACCCCTGTTCGCTACGGGCCGTCAGGGGTTGGGGTCCAGAGGAGGACAGGCGGTCTGGTCGGGGTCCTGGGCTGTCGGGCTGCTTTGCCACTGTGGGGCCCTTGGCGGTCTGCTTGTCTCCATCCTAGAAGGTAGGGGGTCCACCTCCCGGGTCCGGGGGCTGGTGGCTCTACTGGGGCATCAGTACCTGGACCTGGGAGCATAAAGTGTGCATGGGGTGTGTGAGTGAGGGTACAGTGTCATTTTCTTGGGTGTCTTGGTGAGTCAGTGAGAATGTTTGTGTTTAAGAGGGAGGGAACGTATGACTGTGTCTGTATGTCTTTGTCTACCTGTCAGGTTGGATCTTGGTCTGCCCCCTCGCCTGGCGCACCTCAGGCCTTACACTTAATGGGGGGCCTTTTTTCCCGCCGTCACTCCCCGCCGGTGACGGGGGCCCCTGCCTGCCGGTGCGCCGGTGGTCAATCCGGTTCGGACCTGGTGCGTGCCTGGCCGGGCCTGGGGGGGCCGGTGTGTCGGTCGGCCGATGCGCTGGGCCGATATCTTCCTTTGGTTGGTTGGGGCACCTCTTTTAGAGGTGCCAGGTTTGGGATTGTTGGGTGGTGCCTGCTCGGTGGCTCGGTGGGATGCGGATCCGGCGTCTCTGCTCGTTTGATCACCTGTTCTGTGCGCACCGTGCGTGGCCGGTTCATTGGCAGGTTGGACCGGCCCTGGCCCTCGTTGGATGCCTGGTCTCGGCGCCCTGCATTGCGCGGGATCAGGACCTGGGAGCTGGTACAACTTGGCGTCCAGATGCTGACTGAGCCCCGCCTGGGGATGCTGTCCGTCCCCTGCAGCTATTGGTGGGGCGCTGGGATGTTGGCGGTGGGGATTGGCCTAGGGTGGAGGTGTCACGTGGCGGCTGGTGGCCGGCCGCGGCCCCTGCAGTGCCGGGGGCCCCTCGTCGGCCGGTCCCTTGTCGGGTCCCTGCTGGGCGGTGGGATGCCCCTGGGCCCCGGGAGCCCGTGGGCTCGTCACTGCTGCCCCCCGGGCCCCTGCATAGTGGCCGCTGGATGTTCCCCTGGGGTTCTCCTTTTCTACTCTCTTGGGGGATGCGGTCGGCCCCGCCCGGGTCCGCCTGGTGCTCTGGTGGTCCTTTGGACGTCTTTGCTCCGATCTCCTTCATGTCTGCATCGATTCCTGGGAGACGGATTGATGCCTGCTCACACCAACTATCGAACACTCTTATGGAGAAACCTTATATGCACCAGCATACTAACACACACACATTGATGTGAGGTCTCTGGTGTTTAAGGATATATTCTTGGGCTGAGGTTATCATTAATAGAGCTTGATTAATCGGTACCATGAGTTTCTCTGTGACATTGTTGTTGTATTTTTATATCTATTTTTGTGTGATGTGGTTGTGTAATTCTTAGTTCACAATGTTTGGTTGGTTTTGTCGATGTTCCTTTTTCGTGTTTTGTTTTTCCCCCTCTCTCTGCCGTCCTGTGGGTATGGAGGCAGACTTCAATGTTTTCCTGTGTTTTCTCTGTTCCCCTTCCTCTCTTGTATTTTCAACTCACCCTCTCTCATGACATTTTGTTTCCTACCTCTCTTCTTCATCTTCCTTCTTTCTTCTCCTTAATTTTCCGTCTCTGTGTCCATAACATCAGGAAATAAAAACCCCAACAATTCATAATAAAGATTTTTCAAACATAAATCAAGTGGAGTACTATAGCAAAAGCTGTACTGCTCCGCTTGTGAAAGTAAATCTGTTGGGCTTCTACTTGGTACTCAGACACCAATTCTGAGCTCCACACTGCCAAACAGGACACGTTTAAAAAAAAAAAAAAGAGATATACACAGAGACTGGTGTTTAGGTAAATTTGAATGCAGAAAACTCTTAACTTGCAAAAGAAACGTTGAAGATGTTGCCTCTAATCATTTGATCTATTTAAAACATTTGTCAAACCCTAGTGTACAGCGACTGCTGTCTTACACGCTTAATTCAATTACATTTATTTACATGTCATCTCAAGGCACTTTACAAGAAAAGTCATTTCAATTCAATCATACATACGTTACAATTAATCCTTCAGTTCATTATTTCAATCAGTTTTAAAAAGTTTTATATTTAAGGAAACTCAGTAGATTGTATCGAGTCATTGACTTGCTGCATTCACTCCTGCTGGACGAACATGTAGTGACAGTAGACGGTTGTCTGGGTCGTGTCGTTGACTTCAAAGCAATCTTTCATACTGAACAAGCATGTAGCGACAGTATAGAGGAAAAACTCCCCTTTATCAGGAAGAAACCTCCAGCAGAACCTGGCTCAGTACGAGCGGCCATCGGCAACGACCGACTGGGGGATCGAGAAGACAGAGCCGAGACACAAGAAGGAAACAGAACAACTGATGTAAGAGCACCTTATATGTTAAAGAAAGTAAAAAGTTGATAACAGGAGAAGGAGAACATCCAGTCACTCCAACAAGGCATCACAGCCGAGCAGAACGCCAGTCCAGGTGTAGCTTCTATGGAGAGAAAAACACTGAGAAAAAACAAACAGTCGAAATAACAGCAAATAATAACAGAAACAAAACTGATGTAATTATTTTTGGACCTAAAGAGGAATGATCAACAGTCAGAACACAGCTTCAGTTGATATAGCTAGAAACTACTAATCAGGCCCGAAATGTAGGTGTAGTTATGGACTCAGACCTGAACCTTCAAGGTCACATAAAGGCAATAACAAGGTCAGCCTTCTATCACCTGAAGAACATTTCTAGAATTAAAGGACTGATGTCGCAACAGGACCTAGAAAAACTCATCCATGCATTTATCTTTAGTTGGATTGATTACTGCAACAGCGTCCTCAAAGGTCTACTTAAAAAGTCAATTAGACAGCTTCAGCTGATCTAAAACGCTGCTGCTCATGTCCTCACTAGGACCAGGAAAGTAGAGGACATCACCCCAGTTCTAAAGTCCTTACACTGGCTCCCTGTAGCTCAGATAATAGATTTCTAAGTAGTCCTACTAGTTTATAAATCATTACATGGCTTTGCACCAAATATGTTGAAGACCTGTTGTCACTGTACCAAGCACCGAGACCACTCAGGTCCTCCAACTCTAGCCTACTAAACAGCCCTAGACTCAAAACCAAACATGGAGAAGCAGCTTTCAGTTTTTATGCTCCCCTTATCTGGAACAAACTTTCTGACGAGTGCAGAGCTGCTGGAAATCTGAACTGCTTTAAATCGAGACTAAAAACTAATCTGTTTAAAATAGACTTTGAGTAAATGATGGTCATATGTATCAAATGTGTTCATGCTCTCTTGCTTTATTGAATTTTAATTTCCAATGTGATATTCAGTTTTTTTCCCCTCTTTTTTAATTACTAAATCATGTATAAGTACCTTGAATTACCCTGTAATAGAAGAAAATACTTCAGGGTTCCAGAAATAAAAGAAGACTGACTCCCAGAAGGCTTTTAAGTATTGAATTCAAACATGTCTGGCCAGAACAAGGAAGGGACAGAGATTACTCTTGCATCGCCCTAGCCAGCCTTTCTGACTAACAGTTTAAATAGTATTCAGCAATCACTGTTTATCTCTGCAGCACATCTTCTCCAATCTTCATGTCCAGGTTCTGGAGAACTGGTTCATTCCAGTCTGATAGTAAAGCATGAACCAGCACCTCCCAGATCAGACTGTTCCGTAGTCATCTTGCTGCCCCGGCATCTGTCTCTCTGGTAATCTGACACATCTCTATCAGGAACATTAAGCTGGAAAAACTTTGTCATCTTGCCCTAGATACATTCACTAGACAGAGAATATGTACTTAAATCCTAAATACATAGGAATATTCCCACCACAACCCTGTTGTTGAAAGTGTGCTATACAAATAAAAATGCCTTGCATTGCCTTGCCAAATAATGCAACTGGAGAGTAGTAGAAGAGAAAAGTAGCAGAGTGAAGAAAAGTGGTCTGTCTGTCCTCCAGCAATCTAAGCCTATAGCAGCATATCTATAGAGATAGCTCAGGATGACCAAAGCAACTCTAACTATAAGCTTTTTAAAAAAAGAAAGTAGACAGAGTGCCTGCCTCATGGACTAAAACTAGGAGCTGGTTCTACAGGAGAGGAGCCTGATAACTAAAAGATCTGCCTTCCATTCTGGTTTTAGAAATCCTAGGAACCAGCAGTAAACCTGCAGTCTGAGAGTGAAGTGCTCTGCTAGGAACATATGGAACAATCTGATCTCTGATGTATGATGGAGCTTGATTATTAAGGGCTTTATGTGTAAGAGGAAGGATCTCAAATTGTATTCAGGATTTAACTGGGAGCCAATGAAGGGAAAGTGATGTCTCTGCTTTTTCTATACAGTTAGGCCCAGAATTATTCATACATACGGATTTATTTGTGGCATTAGAAGACTTTACTCACAATAATCAGACAGGAAATGGCAGAGAGAAAAGCGGAGTGAACAAATGCCAGGACCAGTTAGTTGGACACCGGATGGCTTTGCTCGCTTTACCACGGTGTTTCACACTGCCCAACCTCCGGCAGATTTAAAGTTAAAGCAGTAGTATCCAAAGTCCCTGTCCTATATGTTTTAGATGTCACCCTGGGTCAATGCACCAGAATCAAATGATTGGTTCATTGCCAGGCCTCCAGAGAACCTTAAGACATGTTGAGGATATAATTTAGCCACCTAAGTCAGCTGTGTTGCAACAAGGAGAAAATCAAAAACGTGCAGGACACTGGCCCTCAAGTACTGGAGTTAAACACCATCGATTTAAAGTGATCTTTTAATTGTACCAACATATACTTTTCAACATGTTTCCCTCGTCATTTCACTAACTTTTTCTGAGAGTGCTGAACTGTATCTGATAGAGAATCTGTTGAGGGAGCTAAACATTAGGCTAATGGTGAGGAGACCTTCCAACTTCAAAGACTTGGCGTTCGTCAAAAAAGACAAACGATCTAAAATACCAATGGGAACATGGAAAAAGATGGTCAGCAATTCTGAGAAGCGTTTGACTGCTGTATTGCCAATAAAGGCTTTTTCAATTATTATTGAGAAGGGTAGAAATGAGAGAGACTGTAAATAATTTGTGCACACTCACAGCAGATAGACTAAAAAATAAAAACATGTTCACTGCTGTTCTTGTAATTTCAAATAGTTTTCATAGATGAATCAGAAAAGGCTTAAAAACTGGTATTGTCAAGCCTTACGTAAGCCGGAGACTGGAAATCAGCCACAACATTGTGGTCGTTGCAGGTCTAGAAATTAAAACTAAAAAAAAAAAAAAAAAAACACATCCAGAGAAAGTACTCATTGATTATTGATTTCTCTGGGATTTAGTAATGGAGTCCTGAGAAGGCTTTTTACACTTCATGAAATATTTAACAACAGAACAGGTTAAAGTAAATTCTCCAGACAACTAAAAAAGCAATTAAGCCACTGACAAAACCAAGCGCACAGAACTTCAGATTCAGACGTATGATTAATGTCCTTCTGAAATGTGCTTCTGTTTTTAAAGTTCCTTATACTCTGCTTGGTATTTAAAGCTCATGAAGTTTAAAATCTTTATAAAAGGTGAGGGGGATACAGATGGAAATGTGTCTGGTCACAAGAAGATATAGAACAAACAGTAGCATAACTCAAGCAGAGATTCAGGAATAGAATCAAAATCACTTTGACTGGTGCATATTTTTAATCACACAGAACTTCCAAAAAGTGCTGACGGGACCTTAGCAGGCACGGCTCGGTATGAAGGAGGTTTATATCATCCCCGAGTGTTCTATTACTTTCTGTTTCCCATTAATACCGCCATTTCTGCAGTCAGGACCCAGCACAGGGCAAATGGAAATGAAAACGAAGTGTCTCGGCATGCTCTGGCTGCCATCGGCACGGCGCGTTTAGTTGTGCACACAAGCTGCCATCACGGACGGCGGGAGGCATTAGCGGCTGGGCATTTCACTCAAGCAACGGGGTATCCGTCGTTTGTTTGGAAAAATTGCATGGTGGGTCATCTCTTTTAGGAGGTTTTATTGTTTGTTTCATGCTGGTTGTGTGGGTAATGTTGGAAAGGAAATGGAGAACTAAGAAGAAATGATAAATAAACTGAAAAAAAAATGGAAAGACTAGAAAGTGACTGGGATGAAATGTTTTTACTTTCAGGCTGTAGTCTGTTTAAATTAGTAGAAAAAGAGCATGAAAATTACCAATGGGAATCATGTTAAGAACAAAAAATAAAGATACACTCTAAGATATAACCTCTTTTTCTGCACATTCGAAAAATAATACTAACAAGAATAGCTTATTTTCCATCTGTAGATTCCCCACTAATTGGAACAAGGCTGGATGGAGTAAAAAAAAAAAAAGGTGGGGAAAAATGTACACACAAGAATAATAATTAGGAGGGAAAAAGCTTGAAATGTCAGTTCCGCTAGCTTAGGCTTCTCCTTCCACCACGTCATGCAGTCTGGCTTTCTAATTCTCCAAAGACCCCCAGGACCATTTTCTGCCATGCTACCACTATCCTTCCAAGGAATTGCTTATGCTAATGTGCCGGGGATGATATAGTCTCTGCAATTAAGCAATTAATTTGTCTGAAACGTACCGCTGTTTGTCGCTGCACGTGAACGGCGTCATTTTCATGCCCCTTTGACCAAGTCTAGGTCGGAATAAACAAAACTATTAAAAAACAAAATGTGTATTTTTTTTTTTTGGGGGGGGGGGTTCTTCTCAAAGATGTTTAACTTTATTTAGTTAAAAAGCATTACCACATTTGGTGCTAAGACATTACAGACAGAAAGAACATTTTATCTTTATCTTGCTCAGCAACAATTTCCCATACTAGTATGGTTGACGAGCACATTATGTATATATTGTATACAGTGCATTGTTAAAGTAGTCCTGCTCCTGGAACTTTATTACTTTTTTTCACAAAGTGGTAATCAACCCTAAAACGTACAATGTCTTCTTTTTCTTTTTAAATTGGACAAGTCTTCACTTTCAACAAAGAATAATATTTTTATACATTTTTAATGTATTTTCAACAAGCCAATTATGTGTTGCTATCTGTGTTGCAAGTCACTTGTAAACACAATCAGATCCTTATTTAATCTGCTATAATCATACCAGTATTCTAATTGGCAGCACACAGCTTTTGCTTGTTTTCAATGTGCCCAAGCGCATCACTGACCACCTACAGAGGTGCTTTGAATGATTACATTTCCAGTCAGTCAGTCTGGGGGAGCATTTCCACCGTTATCTGTTGTGTTTTTCGTTAAAAACCCTGAATAAAAGTGGATCGGGGCATTCCTAGTTTAAATTTTACTTTCTTTATTTTCTTTCCCGAAAGAGTCGAGGCTTGTTATTACGGCAACAAAACATCGGTGCAGCATGTGAAATAACCAGCATCTAGACGCGAAGGGAAAGAGACAGGGTTGAAGATGAAAGGGCGGCTGATGGCGAGAGGATGAGAGAAAGAGATGGCGACTACTGCTCATCATAATATGATTTAGGCCGAGGAAAGGGATGGAAAATTACAGAGGCTTCTAAGTGCACTTTTTGATGCTGAAAGAGCAGGTAAGGCTCTTTGAAACCGACCCATCAGTGGGGGGGGGGGGGGTTTCATGACAGTGCTGTGCCATACAGGCATGGGTAAATAACACCTGCAGCACTCAGTCAACGTGACCCAACATACAAACTCTCCTCAGCATCAGACAGACAGGTGTAGTCTGGGTGAGTGTGTGTGGGCATGCGTGAACTACTTTCTTGCTTCAGCACTGAAAGTGAACTGAAACAACAAATTGCTCCTTTTGCTGGTTTTGGTTTCTGTCTGCCCTCTTTTGGCCTTTCTGAGCTACAGTTTAGCTTTCCTTTCAGGTCCGCTGCTATTTTTGCACAAACATTCTCTTTTTTTCGACAATATTGTTTAACCTTAAAAAAAAAAGAAGAAAACTACAAACATACATTCTGTGCTTTTTAAAGGCCTGATCTCAGCTCTCTAAACCTCACTTTCAATGTGTTGTGTATTTTTGGCCATAGAATAAACCTGCGGAAGACTGGTTTCGAAATATATGACACAGATTCTGAAATACTCGCCCAATGTCGTCGAGAGGAGGAAAAGAAGCTGTAAGCAACCATAATGGCTTCATGTGGTCATTATGGTAAAGAGCGGTGTTAGCAGTAATTCAGAATACTAAGTAAAATTGTGCAAAGATTTGATACGGAGCGATGAGAAATGCATTAAGACTGTCAGGACACATCGGGGGGTGCAGGCAATTTCCTGACTGCTTCTTGATCAGCTGATACCTGCTGGGCGGAGGAGCCATCTGGACAATAAAGATTAATATATAGTGAGTCATTTGTTGTCATTTTGTTCATTGAGGGTGTTGAGAAGGAAAACATATATTTTCTGTGGCAGCTTCAGGATGCTTGTTTAAGTAGACAAGCAGCATAGGGTGTCGTGGAGGAAAGGTCCTCACGGTGAAGACATTTCCCACAGGCTCCTAAACTTCTACAAAAATTAGAAGAAGCAGCTGGTGATTATTATCCTTAATCGTTTAACAAATTTCATAGAAAACTTAGCTGTTAACTAGGTGCAGCTTAGAACACAGAACGATAACCCTGGGTTTCTCTTCTCTTGCTAATGTGGCTGAGGTCATCTCATCGCTTCCCTCCTAATATTTGCTCAGAGGATAACAAGATGGGTTGTTTACACCTACAAGAATGCCCACAGAACATTCATTTGATGTGCATCTCTGAGCCAAGACCAGAATCAGTCTTGAAAGTGGACAGATGCTGCTTTTGGGTCAGTTGATATAACAGATACTGCTTGGTTCGTGTATACTCACAGCATCCTTTGGTGTATTTGAAAAAAAAAGAAGCAAACCTCAGGAGCATAACCTTTTAGCATATTAAAGAACAAACAACAGCAAAAACGCAACTCAAAATTCAGAAGGCAGACAGTTTTGGCGCCAACAAAAAGAAAGCACCAGATTTTTTACACCACTTCTTGCGTTGGGAAAGTATATCTAATATTTGTCAAAACTTTATCCTGTTCATTTGGATAGGATATAAAGTTAAGCTCAAAATGTTCATAGCCCTGGCAGGTTAAGATTTAAAAAGGTTTTAATCCAACAAAAGAACTTAGTTTCTAAACTGCATAAAGGGTATGAGTTTTGAATGCATAAAAATATATTTTCTTGCTTACATAGTATTTTTTTTTTATACAGTTTTTTATCCACGCAATAAGCTCTACTAGCATAAAAGCAATCAATCAAACCATTCGTATTTATGGACTAGCTTTTTGCATATTTCCACTGGTGTTTTGACTTCTCTTGAAAGTCTTTGAGGTCCGAGCGCCTCTTTGCTATAACTCTAATGTTCTTCACCCCCTCCTTTTCCCACTGACAGGCCAAATAAAGACCCAATGTCAGTTTTCAGTCTGTGGCCTCCTGATTTCTTTCAAAATATTTGGGTATTTCAAAGAGTTAACGGTGTAATGCATTCTAAGTTCCCAGGTCCATAGCAGTACAGATACTCCACTCTGTGTACCAGTGGCTATAAGGAGCTTTTCCACATAATCAACCAGTAATTAGCCATCTCCACAGCATTTAAAATGCAAGCCAGAAAAAGGCTTGCCTCCAAAAAAGCTGGTTGACGTGTAGCTCGGATCTAATGGTTGTTGTGAAGACTTGGTCACATCAGGGTGTCAGTGTTTTTTTTTTTGTTTTTTTTTATCAGTTTCCCAAAAACAGATGTGATAATAGGTATGAGTGAAAAACAGAGCTTGAAACAATGACCAAGCTGTAGAAGCTCATTCAAGGTCTCGATGTTCTCAGTATCATCCTGGCTGAAAACAAAATCTATCCTCTTCGTTTCTTTTACAGTGGCTGTTAATATCATGTCCAAAGGGGGATAAACGGCAGGCCCTGGAAACTTACTCAGAGCTGACTCTTAGGCACAATCATGACTGCAATTCTTTAAAGTGTCAAGAGACTACTTGGCGCTATGAAATCTGCCTGTTTTGTGGCACAGCTTTACAACCGAGTGGAGGTAAAACCTTCAATTGGATGGTCTAACACAGCTGACAAGGTTAATCGCTTCCTTGATTTCGGACAAAGATGCACCGACATTTTCTTTGCGGCTGCAAGGAAATAAGCAACGGAGCCTTCTGATAGACAAAATTTATTTTGCTTTCAAAACAGTCCACTTCTAATGTCCGGTTCTTGGTCCCTTCTATGTATTCTTCTTTTTTTTCCCCCTTTGTTCAGTCATCTATCATCTTGTCGTTTTCCTCTTCTGTTCTCCTTCCTAACGGATATATCTCCACCTCTGCATCCCAAGCCCCTTTTTCTTCTCACATACAGACAGACAGATGGACAAATGGGTGGACGACCTGCAGGGATAGAGAGAAGGTAGATTTGCAGCTCCTCCTCTGCACTGCTATGATATCGAGCGCCCGCCCACTCCTGTCATCGTAGCACTCCCAAATAAATTGCCTCAGCACTCAGCCACTTCACTCATCTGAATGGCTCTCCCGCTTTCCTACTCTTTTTTATTTCACTTAAGCTCTCCTCTCTCCATCAGTACATTTCTCTAGAGTTTCATTTTTCTTCCCACCTCTGGCATATAAGCAACAGTGGTGTGACGTTAACAATCAATTTAACAATATATATATTGAACACAGTTCCCAGGAGAAATTTGTAATGAAGAAGTGCATCGATCCAGCGTATTATTCTGTAGTTTGTTGTGAATGTTGGAACAAAGTCACATAATACCACTTGATTACTGGCAGATACATCCCAGCTATAGTTGCAAAAACAGACTCTGGTCTAATACATTGTATTGACTTTCTCCAGAGAGTTTCTTAGTGGATTGCTTTTTGCTATGACAAGATGAGAAGGTGTTTGGCTTCCCTTCAGTTTTCAAAGTTAGTCTGGAATACCTCAAAATAACTGAGGACTGACAGAGACAGATAACTTTTAAAGGGAACAGCATAAACTATTGAGTATATTATTAAAAGATAGACAAATAATCAACTGAGAGAGTTGATGAGCTTTAGCGAAAATAAAGACAATTTAACAAGGTTCTTAGTTTGGATTCTGTGGGTGAATTCAACTTTGCATGTACTGTATTTCATTCACCAATTGTCTTCCAAACATCCGAGATCAGGTCACAGTGGTTAGAGGTCCAGGAGGGAAACTCTGACCTCCCTTTTTACATCGGCACACTAGCTAATTCCAGGGGAATCCAAGGTGTTTTCAGGCCAGAATCTATGCCTGCAGCAACTTCTGGGTCTGCCCCAGTGTCTCTTCCAGGTGGACAGAACATGAAAAACCTCAAAAGCCAGGCACACAGGAGACTTGCTAATCAAATGCACAACCGACTTCAAGTGACCCCTTTAGATGCAGACTTGCTAGTTGAGCTTTCCTTTAAAGTCATATCTTATGACCATAGGTTCGGAACATAGACTGGAATATCAAGAGCATCACTTTTTTGGCCCAGCTCTTTTTTTCACCACAGACCGGAGCTGCCATATTATTCCAGATCAGGCCTCAATCCATCGATCCATCTCTTTTTCCTACAATCACTCATAAACAAGACAACCAAACTCCTCCACTTGAGGCAGAAACTGACTAATGAACTGGAGGGAGCCAGCCACCTTTTTCCTGTTGAGAACCTTGGCCTCAGACTTAGATAGGATGACTCTCAACCCTAGCAGCAAACTGCTCCAGTGCATGCTAAAGATTTTGGCTTGAAAGTGCAAACAGAACAACATCATGTGCAAAAAGCAAATATTCGACCCTGAGGTTTCCGAACCACACACCCTCCTCTTCATGACTATGACTTGAGCTTTGATGAACACCACAAACAGGGGAGGTGATGAGACAACCCTGGGAGACTTTAACGTGCACTGCAAAGAATCTTAACTTTGTGCCGAGATTGTGGACAAAGTTCTAGGTCTATGGAGTCAGATTTATGGCGTCAATTTAGTGCCAAAATCAGAGCGCGTTAAAATCATAATCAGCGCACATAAAGACCACTCTCTGCGCCCTCACGATCTCTCTATACACGCTCACAGTCTCTCTATACGCGCTCGCGATCACTCTCTACGCGCCCGCGGTCAATGTCTGCGCGCCCGCGGTCTGCGCGCAAGCCGTCACTGTCTGTGCGCTTGTGGTCTCTCTCTGTGCCTTCTACGCCCTCGCCTTGGCTGAGTTTTGGCACTTTGGGGGCGGGCATTGAATAGACGGCCCCGAAACCCCCCTCCTTTCTGATTGGCCACTACTGTCTCAGGGTCAGAGCCAATCCGAGGCAGAGTAGGGCGTGTCATCACTGTGGATCGAGATGTCAGAGAAAAAAAAGAGGTAAGTTGAGGAACAGAAAGATAATTTAATCTAATTTATATATCAGTCTGTTCCACAACTTACCTCTTTTTATCTGACATTTCGATCTGCTATTAAATTCTGCCGCCAACAGCAATGATGACCCGCCCCACTCTGCCTCGGATTGGCTCTGACCTGGAGAAAGTAGTGGCCAATCAGAAAGGAGGAGGGTTGGGGGTCCGTCTATTCAATGCCTGCCCCCAAAGTGCCAAAACTTAGCAAGGGCAAGCGTGTAGAAAGTACAGGGAGAGACAGTGAGCGCACAAACAGTGACGGCGTGCACGTAGACAGAGACCGCGAGCGCGTAGACAGAGACCGCGAGCACGCAGACAGAGACCGCATACAATAATTTTTTTCCTCACATTTCCAGAATCTTTTCTACTTTTGATCTCCGTTTTCTTTCTTCTTACCCCTACTTTCCACCGGATGAGTAAGCAGCGTTTAATGTCTGCGAAGCATAATACGCAGCTGATAGCCGTAGTTAAAGTCATTGGGTTGGTCGCGTCTCAGAAGCGTTGTTTCGTGGCACTCTTCTAAATTTACGCGGCAGGTCTATTTCCACTACACTTCTAAAATGCGTCAATCTCAGCACTTAGATCGCACCAGACAGGAAATCATGCAAGGAAGCAGTGTAAAATAGCCGGAAATTTCAAAATAAAAAACATGTGCAGATCTCTGCCAACATGACTACCTGTGACACCAGGACTCACCTGGATGATGAGTTTATGCTGCTTACTAACAGAATTACATTTCCCCCCCTGCATACTACACTTAACTTTGCAAAACTTAAAATTGCAAATCTCCTGTGATTTCGTGATCTCCCAGGACCAGCTGGGTGGATCGCTTTCGCGAGTGATACATGTCTAAAACGCACCCGGTGGAAGGGACGCACTGCTGAATTCGCGAGTAAAACGCGTCTATTACGTTACGCGCCGCTTACGCATCCGTTGGAAAGCAGGGGTTACACTTACTTATTCGATGTGCGCCCTTTCGCCTCTGAGGGCTGCGCTCTCTCGTTTCCAGATTCCTCCGGGAGTGACATCACAGATCCAGACTAGACTAGACGATGCACAATTTTACTTCCTGTGTTTCTGGTCAGTGTTCCTTGTGCACAATAAAATGTGTGGCTCAGTGCTCCGTGCTCATAGCTGGCATACATGTTGTGGTGCATGACAGGTGCCAAAGATCCTGTAGGTCACATAAACACAAAAACTATAGAAAGGCTGGGCAAAGTTAGTGTTTATTTATTAGACTCAATGAAGAAAATACTCGAGTAGGGATGGGCATAATTAATCGACGATCAATTAAATGATCATTAAGAATTTCAGCAATGACATTTTTTTAACGGATCAATTAACGCATGTTCTGTTGCGTAGTCTGAGTTTTGAAGGAATGCAATAAATTTTGCTATGTGGCAGTAATTAAACACATGACCACACAAGGGCGATGATTGAAAATAAAACCCACAGGCCGACTTGGTTTCTTGCAAGTTTCTGTGTATTTCAAAAGTAGCATTGTCATGAAGAGGTCGCAGCAAAGTGTGGCGTGGGACCACTTTGACTAAAAAAACAAACAAACAAAGAAGTCTCGGTTCACTGCCAACACTGCGAAGCTGTGTATAATTACTTGAACACACTTCCAACCCTGGTTAGAAGCGGAGCATCCTGCTCTTGCTCTCAACCTAGAATCAAGTCGGTGTTAGCACGGAGGAGCCCAGATGCACAACGAGCAGAGGAACTTACTCACCGATTACTTTCTAAGGAAGGCTCCGCCACCCTTGGATTGCACCCCTACAGACTGGTGGAAAATGAATGAAACACGATTCCAGAGGCTTGCCAAGTTAGCACGGAGGTATGTGTATCACAGCGACGTCTGTCCCCTCACAGCAGGTGATCTCAGCGCTGCAGGTCAGACGCGAAAGCAGCCTGATGACCGTCAGTCTGGTCACCGAGCTGCTTTCGCTTCTGACCCCAGCGCATGTTAACATGCTCATCTTTCTCAACAAAAATCAGTAGACTGGTGCTAAAGTTGTATATAAGTTACTGTTTCTTTTTTTTGTGTGTCTTTTTTACTCTGTTAATGGGCCTAATTCATTGTTAGGTACGCTGATCTCTCTCATTCTTTTTCTCGACTCTGTCTTTTTTGCTAGGTTTTGCCAAGTGTAACACAAAACTACCAGACCTATATGTATTATATTTATTTTTTTATCAAGTTATTGTTTAACATGACTTTTTTTTTTTTTTTACTTTTTGGGAGAATAAAAAAATTATGAGCATCAGTTCCGTGAATGAGTACCGTCTTTTAGCTGTCAGCTCCGCTGCTTATAGCGCGTATTTTCTTTGTGCAACTACCATGAATGAATTCCGTTTAACTTCCACAAGAGGTGTCCCACTTGTAATGAAGATCTCAATGAGGAAACAGGTTATTTTTCTATTCTCACTGCATTTTAATATAGCCTATTAACACTGAATTTTAATATAAAAATATCAATAATTAATCGAAAATCGATTGTTAATTCTCCCGATGATTGATGAAGACAGTTTAATCGAATGCCCATCCCTAGACTTGAGTATACGTTTTTATTTTAGCGTGTTCGTGGGACTGCTGCTTTTTTATTATTACATTAAACAGAAAAGTATACTTATTTTCTCATTATCTAATTTCAGATTTTTGTGCAATTTTTTTCCTGTATGACTTAAGTTTGGTATTATTGTTACAGTGCATTTTCTAATACAGAAAAGTAATTATTTCCATTAACGTATTTATTTCCAAAGCCAGTTTTGTAATGGTCTTCTTGACTATGACTATGAGTATGACTGAAGTGCTTCAGGACTGGACCAAGTGTGCTTTCTTTGGAAATCAAAATATGGCCATCCTAAAATAAGGCATGATTAGATCAGCCCAAAACTTAAATTTACAGTCTCGTAAATAGTCTCTTAGACAGGCTTTTACATGTTGCAGGGATCAAAGGAACAGGACTAGGCTGGTTTAAATCATATTTGTCCGACAGATTCCAGTTTGATCATGTAAATGATCAATCTTCTTCATACTCAAGGGTTACTTGTAGAGTACCACAGGGTTCTGCGCTTGGACCAATTCTTTTTACTATATATATGCTTCCAATTGGTAAAATCATCAGATAGCATGGGATCATTTTCCACAGTTATGCCGATGATACACAACTATATTTATCCATAAATCCTGATTAATCCAATCATTTAGGTAGATTACAGGCATGTCTGGAAGACATAAAAACTAGTCCATCCCTGTGTTACTTCAAGGCTGGACTAATGTAATTCGTTACTATCAGGAAGTCCACAAAATGTATTTAAAAGCCTTCAGTTGATCCAAAATGCTGCAGCAAGAATTCTGATGATTATTAAAAAGAGAAATCACATTTCTCCTGTTTGAGCCTCCCTTCATTCGCTCCACGTTAAATCCAGAATTGAATTTAAGATCATCCTCCTTACATTTAAAGGTGCCCTGCCACTCTTATTTCATTACTTTTGTGGTAATTTTTGAAGCTTACCATGGACTCTGTAACATTTTTTGTGGAAAAAAATGCCTTGGTTACCTTGTTTCAAGCCATTCTAGCTTCTAGCATTAAAGCCTGTAGGAAGACTCAGCTCGATTTGCGCCAGTTCTCATTAACATTCAATGAGCTAAGGTGCTTGACTCCGATTGGCTAATCGCTAGGATATGAGAGCATGGCTATTCCTTAACCCAGCGCTACAAGTAGGCTAGAGGAACTTTGTTGAGTATCTTCTGGAATCGCGACATAAATGGCTTCTTCAGGTATAGGCAAGGGGGCCCTTTGAACATTTTGTGCCCAGGGGCCTCTGCTAACATAATCCGGCCCTGTTTGCGTCGGTTTCTTCCATAACATGACAGCTTGGCAACAGCTGTTCACAGCGAGTGCTAGCATTGTCCAAATTAAAATAAAACCTGCTAGGCTAGAGAGTGCATAACACCTGTATAACATAGCATTTTCTTGAGTTGACAATAGAGTTTTACTTACGCGGTGTGCACTGGCCGTAGACTGACGCGATGGTACTGCTCCAGGCTTCAACCGCAACCGTGTCGCGAAGCCTTTGCTGTACTCCCCAAAGTTGACAATGTCTCCCTCTTCAAAATGTGTTGAACAGTTTACTAAATTCGTATGATCCTGTTTTGGTATTGTTCTAAAAATGAACTGAAGCCATTTCATCCTCAACTCTGGGTTTTTGGGCAACATGTGCTTTGCTGAACTTCTATCCTTGCATAGGGCACAAGCCCGTTGACGTTCAGCCATCTTTGCTGTATAGGCAAACTCACTGAGCTACACGAATTCTGTGGGCGCTTCTCAAGTGGCAGAGCTCATGAATAGTAATGAGTAATGAATCACTTCCACGTCAAACTGTTGAACTTTTCGAATTGGCCTAATTTCTCCGCTTATTTTGTTTCATTGGCTGGAGCTGACAGAAGGATGTAGCAGTTCATTTTCACATTCACGACATAACACAAACACATATGGACCTAACACATTTAAAAAAATATAAGTAAAAATGGTTTTGTGTGGCAGGGCACCTTTAAAGCCCTAATAATCAAGCTCCATCGTACATAATATCTGATTGTTCCACATGTTCCTAACAGAGCACTTCACTCTCAGACTGCAGGTTTATTGGTGGTTCCTAGGAAGCTACACCTGGTCTGGTATCCTGCTTAGTTGCAATGCCCTGTTTAAGAAAGTACTCTTACATCAGTTGTTCGGTTCTGTGTCTCTGCTCTGTCTTCTCAAACCCCCCAGACTGTCGTGGCAGATGGCTTGCTCAATATGATGGATTGCTGTGGTTCGAGTCCTGATCAACGGGACACAACTTCCAGTCAATGTCTCGATGCAATCTGCTGGGATTCCTTAGATAGAAAACTTCCGAACTGATTGGAATGTTTGTATGATTGTATTGAAATTACTTTTCTTGTAAAGTGCCTTGAGATTACATCTGTTGTGAATCGGCATAATATAAATGAACTAAATTGAAGTGTTATTTTCTAATCTGGGTTAACTCAATTAGGCTGCACTGTTTCCAGGATCTCATCCTTTTTTTAGTGATCTGAGTTTCATTTTCTCATTTCAACCAGAGATTTGGTAACCATGACAACGAGGTGGGTAGATCTCCTTCTCTCGCAGGAAGTAAAATTGTGCATCTCCTAGTCTAGTCTGGATCTGTCATGTCACTCCTGGAGAAATCTGGTAGCGTGAGACGCCATTCAACTCTACTTATACAAGGATCTACTTCCTACTCCAGCACCATCCCTCAAAAATGCACTGAGGGATATCGCCATAAGTCATCTCCACATCCCCAAAACACATGTAAACTTAACAACCAATCTCTTTGATTCCGTCAGAAATCTACGGAAGGGTAAAGATCTGATCCACTGTTCAATAGCTAGAATGAAAGGTATCCAGCTCCATCTGAATACAGGGTTTAACAATCAAGCTAGACGTTCTTTCCAACACCCTCGAGAAAGCTTTATCAGAGACACGGAGAAGTGTAAACGTGCATCATGAAACTTATGACAACTTCACACAGGGCATTAGGAAGAAGAATGAGGCAATTTCTCAGTCAGACCATAGGATCATGGTCTTCATATGGTCAGTTTAATTTCTATGTCACATGGCTTTCCTTTTGCTGACCACCTTTTTGTCTCAGGAACATGTTGTGAAATGTGCTGCCAAGGATTGTGTTTGGGTAAAAGAGAAACCAAAGGGTTTTCGACCAAGTTACAAGTTACAGTTGAGCCTTGGTCGATTTGTTGATTTTTTTAAATACAACTTGCCAGCCTTATTGCTAATTTCTCTGTATGTGTGTGGAACTGTCATGTTGTTTTTGCTTGCATATTGCTTTTAGAAGTTGTAGTGGTTTTTTTAAAATGCTCCGACACTCTGATCAGTTTGAAGCAAAAGTAGGCTACAGCTACAATATTCATCCATAACTTATCCAGTATGACCATAGGCAGTCTAAATTGGGAAGTGTGCGTAGGTACATATATACACACACACATATATACATATATATATATATATATATATATATATATATATATATATATATATATATATATTTATTTATTTATTGTTTTTATTTTTTTACACACTTCAGGTGTATATTTGCAGAACTTCTTAAGAACAGTGTCCATACTTTGACTTTTAGGTAGAAAGAGACAGATGAGATAAGGGTTGGTTCCTTCCATCATCAAAATTTTTATTTTTTAATAACAGATTCAATTATGTAATAGTTTGTCTAAGAATGAATGACCACTCCTGACCTTATTTTGGACCATATACACTCACTGGCCACTTTATTACACCTTGCTAGAATCGGGTTGGACCCCTTTTTGCCTTCAAAACTGCCTTAATCCTTCGTGGCATAGATTCAACAAGGTACTGGAGACATTCCTCAGAGATTTTGGTCCATATTGACATGATAGCATCACGCAGTTGCTGCAGATTTGTCGGCTGCACATCCATGATCCGAATCTCCTCTTCCACCACATCCCAAAGGTGCTCTATTGGATTGAGATCTGGTGACTGTGTAGGCAATTTAAGTACAATGAACCGATTGTCTTGTTGAAGAAACCAGTCTGAGATGATTCGAGCTTTATGACATGGCGCATTATCCTGCTGGAAGTAGCCATCAGAAGATGAGTACACTGTGGTCATACAGGGATGGACATGGTCAGCAACAATACTCAGGTAGGCTGTGGCGTTGCAAAAATGCTCAATTGGTACTAAGTGACCCAAAGTGTGCCAAGTAAAATGTCCCCCAAACCATTACACCACCACCAGCCTGAACCGTTGATACAAGGCAGGATGGATCCATGCTTTCATGTTGTTGACGCCAAATTCTGACCCTACCATCCAAATATCGCAGCAGAAATCGAGACTCATCCGACCAGGCATTTTTCCAATCTTCTGTTGTCCAATTTTGGTGAGCCTGTGCGAATTGTAGCCTCAGTTTCCTGTTTTTAGCTGACATGAGTGGCACCGGGTGTGGTCTTCTGCTTCTGTAGCCCATCTGCCTCAAGGTTCGACCTGTTGTGCGTTCAGAGATGCTCTTCTGCATACCTTGGTTGTAACGTGTGGTTATTTGAGTTACTGTTGCCTTTCTATCAGCTTGAACCAGTCTGGCCATTCTCCTCTGACCTCTGGCATCAACAAGGCATTTTCGCCCACAGAACTGCCCCTCACTGGATATTTTCCCTTTTTCAGACCATTCTCTGTAAATCCTAGAGATGACCAGCCCGTCTGGCACCAACAACCATGCTACGTTCAAAATCACCTTTCTTCCCCATTCTGATGCTCGGTTTGAACTGCAGCAGATTGTCTTCACCATGTCTACATGCCTAAATGCATTGAGTTGCCGCCATGTGATTGGCTGATTAGAAATTTGCATTAACAAGCAGGTACTAATAAGCTCACTTGTTTTGTTTTTTTATCTGTCATCACAGCCCTCAGTGTTTATATATTGTAAAGTTTATTTTTGTCATGGTTGGTAAGTTTTAAAGAGGACCCAAATGCTAGTGAAGATCAGTTTGAAGCTGAAGCTCTGGCGCATGTATCAAAAACCAAAACAGTGCTTCAGAAGCACTGTGTCGATGCTTGATTCGTCTGAGCAGAGTCATGGGAGAAATTATGTCCGAAGTTCCGCTTGGTACATCACTGCTTGGGTACCTGCTTTAATGGTAAAAAAAAACTAATTCACCGGCTAAATCTGTGGTGTGTTTTGGAGATGAGTAGCAACCACTAACGAACATGTAAGTGATCTAGAAAACAAGTGAGTGATCCAGTGACACGTGGAATCGCGTTAAGGAGGGCTACCCATTTACATAGGCTGCAGTCCTCGACGCGGCTGTTCCGGGTACGATTCCCGACCCCTTTTTATGTCATTTTGATATGTATTGATACCATTTTGATACAAGCTTCAGTGCTTCAGAAATCTTCATTTGGCCATTACTACCAAATATCAAGAACTAAGAATAAGAGATGGATGTTTGATATAAAAGAACAGGTAACTTACAATGAAACGATAATGATGGGCGACTGTGGCTCACTGTGGAGTTAGGAGTTCGTCTTGTAACTGGAGGGTTGCCGGTTCGAGCCCCAGCGCCGTCCGTCTCAGTCGTTGTCTCATTGGACAAGACACTTCACCTGCCTTGCCTACTGGTGGTGGTCAGAGGCACCCGGTAGTGCCAGTGTTCTACAGCCTCCTTTCTGTCAGTGTGCCCCAGGGCACCACCAGTGTATGAATGGGTGAATTACTGAATGTAGTGTGAAGCGCTTTGGGGTCCTCAGGGACTAAATAAAGTGCTATACAAGTACAAGCCATTTACCATTGAACTTGGGAAAAACAAAGAAAAGCAGAAGGAGCCAGTGGAGAACAAGTCAAACCGGAGAGCTTAAATGTACTAAGGAAGAGTGGAAGTGACAAAAGAACCTGGACAGCTAATCAGATGGAAGTGGATACAAGTGGAGGAGTGAGGGAGCAGAGGGAGATTGTAAATGACGTGCAGCTGGGGAGGAAAACAGAAAATGGAGGAAATAAACAGGACAGAGAGGGAAAATAAAGATGAAACATACAACAGAGAAGGTCAAATCTTAAATGCATGAAGATAATGAAGAATCAAACAAATGCAGGGAAATAACAGGAAAAGAATAAGTTGGAAGTAAAGAAACTAAATGCGGAAGCACAAAAGAAACTTAAAGTTCAAACATCTAAGGGTAAGACAGGAATTGAAAAACATGGATGGGTGATAGAACCTAAAAATCACCAAACTATGATCCTAAAGTAAAACATAACAGAAATAACACAGAGAAATAAACTGAAATGATGAGGTAAACAGGATAAAGAAATTAAATAACCAAAACAGGATCCTAACATTTTTCATGGAAACTTGTGTGGAAAACTGAATATATTATATAGTATACATGTGTGTGTATAACTTCTGCTGTGGCAATGAAGTCTCTGTTTGTTTAGTGAAGTGAGCAGGAGAGCAGGCAGAGGAAAATCGGAAATGAGGAAGAGCTGGAAAGGAGAGCATAATGAGAGGGGGGGGCCATTGAAGGTGCTTGGTAAACAAACAAACTAATAGTGACAGTGGAAGAAACAAGAAACTGGTCCACAGAAAATAACTGAAGCCAAGCAAAAATAAACAGATGGTCAAAAGGCAACACAGGAAAACCCAAAACAACCCCAGATCCTGAAAGACGGGCACAAGCCGAGACGCGTTGGTCTGCCAATAAAGTTGTTTTGTTATAGTGACCCAAGAGTCTGGCGCCTGGTGGAGCCTCTTGAAAATATATATACGGGAAGGTCTCCCAAATCCCAAATTGTTTCAATGTATTATTCTACCTGTATCTTTGTTTTTGGCTGAATTAAAGTTACTGCTTTGTACCTCTCCAGAATATCTTTGACTCCAGTCTCTAGTCTTTTCCAGGAGACATAATATAATATTTCAATGTACCTTTTTGAGCCAGAAATAACAGTTGTATGCAAGAGGTAGGGTACACCTGGGAAAGATCTCATTCTCAATGCAAAGCACAAGTGATAAGAACTCTGTCTCAAAGACTGAGTCTGGTCAGCATATGGAGGAAGCTACTTTGAGTTACTTACATCCAGGAAATCATTCTTTTGATTATGACCCCCATCTCAAGACAACAGGTTGGAATGTAGACATGGGATGTTGCTTTTTTTGCCTCGGCTCTTTCTTCACCATGCCAGACCGGAAGGGTGCCCACATTAGAGCAAACAAATCTCCAGTCCATCTATTCATCTATAGCTCCACCTTATAATCACTTGTGAATAAATTATTGGAACTCCTCCACTTGAGGCAGAGACCAACCCCTGACCATGACAGAGAAATCCATAACGCTTTTTATCTGGGGGGGGGGTACAGAAACAGAAATGCATATGTTTTCTTCAGGTTTAGAATTGTGGTTGGGTTTGTTGCCATAACACTACGCTGTTCATCTCCATCAGACAGGAGGAAGGAACGACGAGCAGGCAAGCTGTGTCGGATGAGCTAGACATCTGGCAGGAGTGACAGCCCCCTTGTGACAGCAAGTTGCTGCAGCTCTTGATAATTCATTTCAAAGACATGAGCATGACTTGTGACACTCCTGGCAGAAGGTGAAAATGTCAGTTTGACACCTGAACACAAGGCTTCGATTTCATCGTTAATGCAGACGTGGCTGATGAGACACTTTTATTCAACCCAGCTGTGTGTTTGCCAGATTTACTTTCAGTTATTTTGCGATGTAGTGAGTTTTTTCTCCTTTTCAAAGATACAATGCATCAGCACCTCTCTTTTAACCTGTTTCCAATTTATTCTGTAACTACTGTCATTAACCTTGGGTGGTTGTGTTTTCTGGGAGCTTGCCTCCTACTTTCTTTTCTGCTGCTGATTCTGTGTTACTGCGTTACTGCAAACTCACCGAAGGCTAATCAAACCTCTGCAAAAAACAATATGGTCCAGAGGTGAGGTCCTGATATCTGACTCTCTTTACAAGCTACGATCAAGTATATTACAGATATGAATGAAAACTAATTAAAGTCCGCTGCCCTAAGCAGGTTAAACCTTCAAATGGACTCTACATTTATTTAATGGAAAGGCATGCAATTTTAACTAGAAATGATTTACTATTTTGTCTTTGAAATTAGCATTCAGAAGTTCTAATTGTTGCTGCTTCAGGGTTTGCTCCAGGTCTTCTTTGGGCGATCCGCATTCCTTCAGGCTCTTTGAGTTTGGGCCGAAGCAAATAAGTGCCAAGTTCTTCTGCTCCTGATAATAGCAGCAGGCTTTATCCCCCCCCCTTATGGGTTGATTAATATGTAAAGTTTGAGAGGAGCGGCAGGTGGATATGAATAACTCTCATTCACTGCATCCCTCAGAGGCTGAACTGGGACACAGCTGTTGCGGTGCAACGTAGACGACTTGAAGTCTTCTTTTGGTTTAAAGTTTTCAACTTAGAATAAAGCACAAAACTTATTCTTTGAATAATTATTGAATAACATACGCATGATGCCAAATCCATTTTTACATCTGTGTAAGTTATGTCTAGTACATATCTCATTAAATGAAAAATGCTTTCTACAAGACATGGAGAGAAAAACTCCGGTAGTATTAGTGTGTTGGAGGCTAGAGGAAAATATATGGATGGAACCAAAGGTTATTGGGGTTCCTACTCTCTTTGAGACAGGTGGAACCAATTTAAATGTGGCTGGATGACACAAATCTGGACAACCTCCTTCAGTGTAAAAGCAATCATGATTCTGTTACAGTCTTAGTGCTCTTCAAAACAGTTTCTCATTGCACTTATTCATATCTCCTGGCCCCGCACAATGCTCTGTACCTCGGCACCACACTCTATAACTCAGATCCATCCCAGAGGAAAATTTTACTCCTCACTGGTTTCTTCACAAAGATGTGATTTTCATTTCGGTCTCATTCTAGCTTCTACATATTTAATCTCGTGAATTTTTCAGAAAATATATCGTCCCAAAACATTGGTCCACCTTTAGCTTTGATTACTTCATTGTTTTGGTAAGCTCCTGCAATGACATGTCAACATTTATTTTCATCCAGTGTTGCATTAATTATTCCCCAAGATCTTGCGTTGATAGCAGGAGAGCCTGAAACATTGTGTAAGGCTTTCTCCAGCTGGTTGCTGAACCCTGACCAACTGCAGCAACCCCAGATCACAGCTCTGACCCCGCAGGCTAGTTGGTACACTAGCCATGATGGCTGCATCGCTTCCTCTGCCTCTCTTCTAACCCTGATGTGCCCATCACTCTAGAAGAGGGTAAATCTGGACTCATCAGACCACATGACCTACTTCCATTGCTCCAGAGTCCAATCTTTATGCTCCCTTGTAAACTGAAGCCTTTTTTTAATCTGGTCAGCCTCACGGATTTTTCTCGTTTTCCTATGGCTCCACAGCTGTTCAATCCCAATCCCTTGAGTTCCTTTCGCATAGACCTGAGTTCTACTGTTGTTTTTCTTAAATTTGATTTCACCAAACCAGTGATCCCGATTAAATATTTCAACCCGCTGTGCATGTGCACTCAATGGCATTTCTTTAAAAGCAAGTGATGTTCCAGCATTTCCTGCTCTAAATAATGCATTTTCCTTGGTTTAAAGGACTATCTTAAACAGAGGAACAGACTTGTTTGATTTAAAGTGGCAATAGGCTG
Organism: Valencia hispanica; assembly: GCA_963556495.2. Classification (NCBI taxonomy): domain Eukaryota; kingdom Metazoa; phylum Chordata; class Actinopteri; order Cyprinodontiformes; family Valenciidae; genus Valencia; species Valencia hispanica. The sequence continues at coordinate 12,744,089 of OY747709.1, read as the reverse complement.
GTCCACAAGTGCGGTCAAGCCCAAATGGAGCTTAACGTGCTTAAGACAGAGGAGATAACGGTGGACTTCTGGAGAACACCCCCCCCCCCCCCCCACACACACACACACACACACACACACACTCCTCCATGTCCACTGTGGATCACTTTCAGTTCTTCCTGTTTGAAAGAAGGCCAAGCAGAGAATTTACTTCCTGCCGCAACTCAGGACGTACAACCTACCACAGAAGCTGCTGGTCATCTTCTACACGGCCATTATTCAGTCTCTCATGTGTTCATCCATCACTGTGTGGTTTGGCTCATCTACAAGACAAGGCCAGATTGCACCAAGCAATCAGGTCTGCAGAGAGGATCAACAGGGTTGACCTTACCTCTATCCAGGACTTGGACAGGTTTAGGGTCAGGAAAAGGGCAGCTAAAATCTCTGTGGACCCCACACATCCTGGACACAAACTGTTTAAACGTTTACCTTCAAGTCGGTGCTGCAGAGAGCTATTTGCAGTAATCACCTGCCATAGAGACTATTTCATCCCCCAAACGGTCTCTCTGACCAACACTTAACTGTCAGTGTCCAGATCGATGCATATTTGCACAAACCTTGTCCAACTCTTATGCTAAAACACTATATATATATATACATATATACATATATATATATATATATATATATATATATATATATATATATATATATATATATATATATGATTGCAGTTACAGTCCATTAAAGGTTTTTGGCCTGAATCTTATTCCAATAAAATGTTGAAGGAGTTAATGGAAGTAGTTTGCATGATGCAGTTAGCATCATCCCAGAAATAAAACCCATCCTTTGAATGTTTGGCTAGCCAATTCGCATGATGGTTACACCAGATGTGCAGATGTTTATTTTCATTGGGATTTTGGAATCCACTTTTAAAGATGATTTTTGCCACATTTACACATGAATGGAGACTATTCTAACCGGACTAGTAATATTTTCCAGAAAACAAACACTGCAGTCACTTTCTCTCTGTACTCTGCATGCTGTGAGTCTGTTTGTTCCTGGAATGACAGCCATCAAAAGGGTCCCAGAGGGCTCTATTAAAAACCTGAAAGCATGGCTTTATGGGTGACTGACCTGCTGAGTGACAAATATCTAAAAAAAAAAGGAGTTAGTTTCTAGACATTTGGGTTTTTCTTGTTGAAATTCAGCAGGTAAACATGCTACTGTTGAGCATTTATTTTTACCAAGTGGTTTTAGAGGATATTTTATAGAACAAAATAAAAACATAACAATCCACAAAAAATACAAAGATGTAGGAAAGTGAGCAGGAAGAAGCAGAAGCAGAAGTTTATTCATCCTGCCCCTAAGTTTGACTGCATTATCTTAATGAAACTATTGACATATTATATACAGTTAAAACCAAATATGTCCATACAATTCAGAAAAAAACAATACAAAAACAGTTTGTCTTTACTCTCAAACATCCAATCAAAATTAACTTTTTAATTTCTTTTAGATCAACACACATTAACAGATTTTTGTATTTGTGAAATATCAGAATAAAGAGAGAGATAATTGTTATGTATATTTTTATTACTTTCATTAAAGTCAGAAGTATTGACACACTAAGTTTATTGGGTCTTTAAACAAAAAGAAAACTCCAGATGATTCTATTCTGAGCTTAAAAAGCTTCTGAGAGGTTATTTGAGTCCATCTGAGTTCATTGGTGGCACATCTGTGGATGCATATAAAGGCCCATCCCAAACACAGAGCCTCTTTCTTTGGCATCAAGGAAAAATCAAGAGAAATCAACCAAGACATCGGAAAAGGAATTGTGGAGCTCCACAAGTTCCACATGCCTGAAGGTCCCTCGATTATCCGTTCATACAACAAAACACAAGTAAAAAAACATGGGAATGCTCAACCATCACACCACTCGGGAAGGAGACGGATTCTGAGTCCCAGAGAGGAAGGTTTTTTTGGGTGTGAAAAATGTGAATCAACCGCAGGACAATTGCAAAAGAGTTTGTGAAGATGCTGGCTTAAACTGGTAAGACAGTGTCACTATCCAGAGTAAAACCAGTCCTGTACCACCATGAGCTGAAAGGATACTCTGGCTTTGTTAATAGTGGTTTTGAAGTAATGTCTTTCTCCTCTCAGACTACAGTTCACTAGCAAGGACCACGCATCATAGATAAAGATTAAAGGTTCATTGAGTGAACGGCGGGAACGGAAGTCTGGCGAGATGTGACGGAGGCCAGGAGGTAGACTCAGTGTGGGGGTGCAGTCTTCAGGAGTTCGTCTTCCTGTGCCTGCTCAGGACCCCCCATACAAACCTGAAAGAAAGAGATGTTAGGAGAGGCTAGAACTGTAAATAAGCTAAAACAAGAGGTAGAGGATGAGGATGGAGGGATGAGGGAAGGGTAGAAGGGATGAGGGATGAGTCAAGGGATGAGGGAAGGGTCGAAGAGATGAGGGAAGGGATGAGGGTCGAAGGGATGAGGGTCTTAGGGATGAGGGTCGTAGGGATGAGGGTCGAAGGTATGAGGGTCGAAGGGATGAGGGTCGAAGAGATAAGGGAAGGGTCAAAGGGATGAGGGAGGGTTGAAGGGATGAGGGAAGGGATGAGGGTCGAGTCGAAGGGATGAGGGACGGGATGAGGGTTGAAGGGATGAGGGTCGAAGGGATTAAGGGATGGGGTTGAAGGAATGAAAGAAGTGGTTTCAAGGGGACGAAACCTGAGGGTATGGAGCAGAAAAGTAGATCGAAGTTAGACCATGGATTGGGTCGGGTAGGGAGGGCTGTGAAACGAACGTGAAAGAGGTGGAACATGAAGCGAGCCTGGCTTATGTAGAACGCTGATTGATAATTGAAGTGCGAGAGATCTGGGAGGCCAGGTGGGTTGAGTTAGTGTTGATTACTGCGTACGACTAGAGTTAAAGCGTGGTCCTGCTCCTGAACTTAAGCTAATGAGTCAACTCCATTTTGCAACTAAACATGGGGGCAAAAATGTTCATGTCTGGAGACATGTCCTGTGGTCTGACAAAAACAAAAATGGAACTGTTCGGCCATGATGATAAACGGTATATTTGGAGGAAAAAAAGGGGGAAGCTTTAGAACATCATCCCAACTGTGATACGGGGGTAGTAACATAATGTCGTGGGGCTGTTTTGCTTTAGAAGGGACTGGTGCATTCATAAAATAGAAAATAAAGTTATGTGGACATATTAAAGCAACATCTGAGGACATCAGCCAGGAAGTTGAAGCTTTGGCTTAAATAGGTCTTTCAAATGGGCAACCACCCCAAGCTGACCTTTAAATTGGCTTAAATTGGCCCAAATACGATAACATCTGTAGTTTCCCACTTAATTTACCTGGCCCTGAACATGTCCTGCAGCACCGTCCTCTATGGAGGGGGATACAGATGAACATTTTCATCATGAATATCTTCAAGCCATCGGGTGCAGCTTTCAGAAGAGATCGGTAATATCAGGAACCTGTAAGGGGTTGGTGCCAAAAACACTGGTTCTACTGATTCTTCTCCTCAAAACAGCTCAGCCTCAATCCGATTGGATAGAGAGTATCTCTGAACAGCTCTTTTCAAGCTCTGGTTGTTTGTTTAGATTTGTTGTTCTGATGGAACCAAGTCTGAAGTCTTCTGCAGCCTCTAACATGTTTTCTTCCACAGTTACCCTGTGTTTAGCTTTGTCCATCTTCCCAGCAGTTCTGAAAAAGTTCCCAGTCCCTGCTGGAGTTAAAATATGGATTTCAGGATGCTGTCACCACAATGTTTCAACTTGGTGTGGTCAGGGTTCAGGTTCAGGTTACTTTATTTTCTTTCCCCGTGGGTAGATTTGTTTTGCAGATTAAGGAGAATTCCTCCTTACAACACCTAGGCACAAACAAGTAAAGACAAGTGTAACAACGTGAGCTTATTTAAAACGTGACAGAAAAACCCTATGTTCCACAGATCGGGACATTAAAAGAAAACTCAAATGAAAAAATAAGCAAATAAATAAAAACATGTGACTCTGACATACATCCTATTTTAACTTGTTCAGTACTGTGATAGCAGCAGGAACAAAGGGTGATGCATACAGTGGAATTGGGCCGATTTGTGGAATTCTTAATTGTAGACCTTATCTAAAATATTCAAAAGAAAATGCAGCTTGGGAAGCTAAAATACCTAGGTGCAATGCTACTTCACACTATCTTGGCTGGTACTTGCAAAGCAGCCAGGACATGATTTTGTTCCCTTGGTGCTGATTAGCTGTTAACCCCAAGAGCAGAAATAGGGTAAACTGTAGGTATTAGCTTCTGCTGTATTGCTAGGACGGTTTTCACTGTGCCTAATAATGCATATTTGGTGTTTTAACATTTAAAACAGGCAGTTACAAGAGGTTTTAGAGTCGTTCTCAAGTATTTGTGGATTTTAGCTAATTGCAGGCGGCTGTGTTCTCTAAGCCCCACCGATGCCAGGGGTCCACCAAGGTCTTCCTTTTTAGCCACACATTGTGTTTTGCATGTCAACGCAAAGGTTCGGTTTCAGTCTCATCCAACATGACCATCTTCATCTTCTTCTTCTATGTGTTTTCTTTGTCACCTCCACAGCTTGTGGTAAACCGCAAACAGGACTTCTTATGCCCCCCCCCCCAAGAAATAAAGCTTTTTTGTTGTTTTCTCTCAGATTTGTGAAAAGCATGACTGATAGTTGTGCTGTTGACAGATTCATACCATCCATGAGATGTTTGAGGTGTGTGATTCCCAATCAGGGTTAAAGCTTCCCCATCGCTTTCTCCCTGACCTGTCTGCTGTGTTCCTTGGTCTTCATGATTCTGTTGGTTTTCTAATGCTCTGTAACCAACCTCTGAGGCCTTCACAGAACCGCAGAATTTCTGTTCTCTGCGATTTAAGTACACACAGATGGACTGTATTTACAAATAATGTAACTTCTGGATTTTATTTGAGGGGATTATTGAATACTTTCACATTTCAGTTTTTATTTTGTAAATGTAAATGTAATTTTTCTTTGCATGTGCCATAACCGTTTGGTTTGCTTCTCTGGAGTCCAGTCATTGTGAAGATGTCCTCACACACCACCTACCACTCATCGCATCACTTCCAAGTCTCCACTGTGAAGACGTGGCAAGAGTCAAGCAGATCTTCTGTGTTTCTCTGCTCCCCACAGTACAGTTTTGGCTTTGGCTTTGGTGTACATGTCACCACGCTCACACGCACACAGAGCCACAAACCAAGCCTGGTTGCTGACATCACCTCAAAGGGAGCTAATGTGTGTTTAAGTGTAATGTTTGCATATTTGCATCATAGGATTAGTCAACCAAGAGTTGTAATTGAAGCTTGATGAGCCAAATAATTTCAGAGAAAGACTTTGTTCATGAGGCGGCGGCTTTAGTAGACACAGAGAAGTCTTTATCTCACTCTGCAGCTTCGGGCAACAGTTGGCCATTTCTAATCTCACATTCAGCATGAAAACACAGAGACATTTGAGTGGCATTTGCTGAAATATGTGCAAGGCACAGATTTAAACAAGGTGTTAAAACATAAAAGTATGTGGAAATTCACTGTGACTGCAGGAATTTCAGCACCCTAAACAGTATTAAAGTCATTTCGAGTCTCTTTTTTTTAATCAAAGGTTTTAAAGGCTGAAATGTTGATGAAAAACTTATACACTTTATTGGTTTTATTGGAAAAAAACAACATGTTTGTATAAAAATCTTTACTGGTATACTTTCACCTGTTACTGACTGACATTCTACTGGTGGATTGATGGGTAAACAAGTTTTATTTTTAGCATTACTATGTAAAATTTACCTTTTGAAAACTATTGAAAATTTGCCTCAAACCATCACACAACCAAGGTGCAGCTTGTACACCTCTAATTCCTGCCGATGCCTATTTTACACACACCAAGGAAAGTATTACAAAACACTTTTCCACTATCTCGTGGTGGCAGTTATGGCTATTTGTACCTAATTTAGCTAATGTGCATACTAAACACTGTCATTGATCTATTGTATATCCTGTATCCAATTTTAAACGTTTTTACTCTGTTTAGAATCTGTTGGACAGCCAAAATACACAAACTGTTCTTAGATGATTATAAATGATAACATCAGGCAGTAAGGGGTTAACAGAGATTTTGTAAAAAACAGATGTTTTATATTGCTTTTTATTTATGTTTTACTTGCTTATATTTTATCAGTGTTTTACTATCTTTCTTTAATATCAGGTAGTTTCTTTACTATCAGGTAGTCCACAAAATGCCATTAAAAGACTTCTGTTGATCCAAAATGCGGCAGCAAGAGTTCTGATGAATATTAAAAAGAGAGATCACATTTCTCCTGTTTTAGCTTCCCTTCATTGGCTCCCTGTTAAATCCAGAATAGAATTTAAGATCCTTCTTCTTACATACAAAGCCCTTAATAATCAAGCTCCATCATACTGCAGGTTTATTTGTAGTTCCTAGGATTTCTAAAAGTAGAATTGGAGGCAGATCTTTTAGTTATCAGGCTCCTCTCCTGTGGAACCAGCTCCCAGCTTTAGTCTGTGAGGCAGACACTCCGTTTACTTTTAAGGCCAGGCTTAAAACTTTCCTTTTTGATAAAGCTTATAGTTAGAGTGGCTAAGGTCCTCCTGAGCTATCTCTGTAGTTATGCTGCTATAGGCTTAGACTGCTGGAGGACAGACTTACCACTTTTCTTCACTCTGCTACTTCCTTTTCTCCTACGACTCTCCAGTTGTATTACAGTACATTCTGTTATTTCGACTGTTAACTTTGTTTTCTCTCAGTGTTTTTCTCTCCATAGAAGATATACCTGGTCTGGTATCCTGCTTGGCTGGAATGCCCTGTTGGACGGGGGGCATCGACTGGGATGATCCTCCCAGTGGCTGAACATCCACTGTGTCCTGTTATCAACTTTTTACTTTCTGTAACATAGAAAGTTCTCTTATATCAGATCTTCTGTTCCTTCTGTGTTTCTGCTCTGTCTTCTCAAACCCCCAGACGGTCGTGGCAGATGGCCGCTCCTACTGAGCCTGGTTCTGTTGGAGGTTTCTTCCTGTTAAAGGGGAGTTTTTCCTCTCCACCGTCGCTACATGCTTGCTGGGTATGAGGGATTGCTGAAGGATTGCTGTGGTTGGAAAGTCTTCCCAACCTCACGCCAATGACTGATGCAATCTGCTGGGATTCCTTAAATAGAAAACTTTTTAACTGATTGGAATGTTTGTATAAATATATGAAATGACTTCTTGTTAAGTGCCTTGAGATGACATCTGTTGTGAATTGGCGCTATATAAATAAACTGAATTGAATTGAATTACTACTTAGTCTTATATTTTTCCACTGTTTATTTTTATATTTTAACTTGCTATTTTAATGTTCCTTCTAGTGTTTCCTCTGCGGGAGCCCTCTACCTACCACAGTCGGCTGTGGCTGCCTCGGTGCTCTCCAGGAAGCGCTTGGGTGGAGGCGGGGGTGGAGGCCTTGCCTCCTCTGGGTGCCCTGGTTCAGTGCCTTGGCCTCTGCCGGTGCAGATGGGTCCTTTGATGGCATTTCCTTACCTTACCTGGCTCATCAGTACTCGGCCAGATATCCTTATTAATGTTCCTCTTGAGTGTGTGTACGCATGGGGATTGATTTGGGGGGAGGGGGGTATATGACATCATGCTTTTAAATCTATGGGGGAGAGATGAGAATGTAATTTATGTGGCGTCATTTCAATCCGTAAAGCACTTTGAGTTGCAATCTTTTTATGAAAGGATTTGAGGGTGCCGGTCCTGGTGCTGCGTCGCTCCCAAGCATCGGTCCCAAAACCGCATCGGTCCCAGCTCCGCGTCACTCCCAACCTCTGGGACCTGCGCTGCATTGCTCCCATGCTCCGGTCCCGGCGCCGAGCCGCTCCCAAGCTCCGGTCCTTGTGCCTCATCCAGAGTCCCCCGCACCTCGTCCAGGATCCCCAGCGCCTCGTCGTGGGTCCTCTACGCCACTTCGTGGGTCCTCAGCGTCTTCACCCAGGTCCCTGCTTCTCCGTTTTGGACTCTTCAGTCCAGGGACTAGCCTCAATAAATACGTGTTTAAAGAATGCTGAACGTCTCCCTGGGTCCTTCATTAGAAACATGACATAAAGGCCGATTATGTATGAAGACACAATGGCTGAGAGGAGCGGGCCGACAGATTACCCCACCAGAAAAAGATCTGGTTAAATTACCTTGAACTTCCGAAAGTGGAAACTTGCCTATTAATAAATAAATCTCTGAGACATTCTTTCTCTCATTATTGTGGCATGTAGCAAATATAAATAATTTCAGTAAATCTAACTGACCTTATACAAGAGAAATTTGGTCTGATTTAACTTCAGTGAGAAAAAAAGGGGAATGTGTCTTTTTATTTGGTGTATGATGACTTCTGGTTTTATCTATATTTGCTGCTCACAGATCCGTTTTTGCTTTCTTTTGTCAAACTTAAAAGTTTCAGGTCATCAAGCACATTTTATTATCAGACAAAGCTAACTTGAGTAAATTCAAAATATAGTTGAGAATAAGAGTCCTCAAGGGTGTAAATCCCACATTTTACCACTAGCTGAGACCATTTGGTGCCTCCTATCCTGTCTTTTCCCTCTTTCCTGATAAGAAATTGTCATATAATGACTTATAGAGCCACCAAATCTTAAAATAAATGCATGAATTCAAATTTCTTGAATGAGAACCTAAACTTTTGACTCACACAAAGTGTGGATCTTCCTTTTTGAAAAACTGCAAATCAATGGTCACCTTTGAATGTTACGTATTTTAAAAGAGCGTTTCATGATTGGTATCAAACATCTCCCTGATATTTGAGTTTCTGGTTGCTGAAGAGGAAATTCAGAGAAAGCTTCTGCTGAAAAAAAGTTGCTATGATCGAAACAAAAATACAAAGTCTTCTGAAAGGTACCCGCGAGCTCGAGACATGAAAGCAGCCTCTGTCGGTCTTCGCATCGTGTCACAGTTTCCTCGTCGTCCCACAGTTTCCGAAAATCTCTTTATGGAAATTCAGAAATATAAACAACCGCATCGGCGCGATGCAGGCCATACAATGTATTAATCCAGCATCTTCAAACAAAGACGTAAATAAATAACATCAACCAGTGTCACCTCTCTGAGATAAAGGGGTTCTTGGGGATTCTGACATGTCCCATGTGACTTGACTGTTTCCACTTGTCGGCTTAAAAAACTAATCCAGTTTCTTTTCACCTGAGAGCTTAGGTACGCAGCGCCGCTTTTTTCTAAGCATTTTTTTTATTTTTTTTTGTCTGGAGTGGACTTAGCATAGATTAGCTTCATTTCCCGCCTCTTATCTTTCGTCCCTCCTTCTTGTCACCTTTTTTATTTGATTCACTCAACTTTGTTTGCGCTCCTGTTGACGGCCCCGGCTCTTTTGTTTGTTACTTGAAGCAGGTGAGGATTTAGCCTCGTTCTGACACAGCGTTTGGCCTCAGATCCAAACCGTTTTGCTTCAACCAAACACCCCCCACCTTCCCCTTGCACCCGGTGTAATCCTTACAGATAAAGCAACCTCTTCGAACACACTGGAGTGTTGCAGTTGCTTAGGCAACAGACAATCCCATCTAATCCGACCTGTTCCCATCTCCCCAAAGTCTGAATACCTGTCAAATTGAAAGGCTTCTTAAGCTCGCCGGTTGTTAGGCTTGCATCTTATGAATAGCATCTTCAGCTGCGATTTCAATAACAGCTTGTCAGCTCATTCACTGACATCAAAGCAGGCACAGGTCTAAGTGTGTTCACTCTCTAACTTTAAGAGGGGCGGGGGGGCACTTTGCTAAAATTCTGAAACAGCAAAGAAGCAACCAGATTTACAGGTAGAAATGTACCTGATGGGAATTAATTGTAAATTGAAAATGTAAGTGAGCCCCTGTCACCTTGAAGAACACCTCATTGTTTGTCAGTGTGCCACCCCCCCCCCCTCCATTCCTTCAGTTCAGCCCTTATTTCCCGCCTCAGAAAGAAATCATTGGGAGGGATGACGCCGCCAAGTGCTTTATAATCTCCCATGGTGTGCCAGGAGCAGCAAAGTGTTGGGGACATTGTATTGATTTATATAAAACTCAATGTTCCCTTCGCTGCCCAGATCTGAGCGTGTCTGGACCGCGAGAGCGATAAGGGATTGCACTAATGTGAGCACAGAGCAAAGGGGCCTTGATGGAAAATGGATAAGCTCAGTTATAACAACCTAAAAGTTTGCCCTCTCTCTGTTGTATGTGCTTTTTTCTTTTTGTGTCATTATGTTGCAGTGTCTGAACTTGATGAATTGGAGAATGTAGGATTATATTCTTCAGAATATGCTCCAGGTGATTATAGGAAAAAAATGGAATATGTCAAGTTGCAGCCTCGTGGAGTGGCACTAGCAGCGTCTGCATAGATTTTAAGCAGATTTATAGGACTAATTAGGCCACAAAATCCCAGCCCACACAAGCTTAGACAATTTTATTCTTTCCGATTTTTCATGTGGTGTTATTTGAGAAAATGGAGTCACGAAGGGCTGCTGATCTGAGAAATATAACACTCAATATAACATAAACTTCATATAAGTACATTTATTTGCTGTACTTTATGTCTTGATTATACAGAGTGGTTCATAAACTGCTTGTCTTCTTGTGTTATTATATTTTACATCTATAACACATATTAATATTGAAAGTATGAAACAAATAAATACTAATACCATTTTCACCGTTTTTTTAAGCAGATATTTACATTTTAAAGCCTTGTTAGCGTTGTCTTTTTTTTAAAACTGAAAGTGTCTTCATAGTAGGGATGATATTTCACCTGGATTGCATTCTTTAATGTACAGACCATGGGACTCAAAGCTGTTATCTTGATTTTTTGTTAAATCTTTTAACAGGAATATGTGGAACCGATGTGTGCGATTATAAAAACAATCAGATAAGAAAATTATTTCTTGTCAGTAGGAACATCTACAAATGTCCACAGTTTGAGTCAATAGACGCTCTGCTTTAGTTTAACCTCTTAGCTTCAGCTGTGATTTATTAACTTTTTTCTTAGTGTCTGAGCCAAATGAGGTAGGGAAGAGTTTTTCAGGTTGGGACATGAATTGACAGGTTGTGGGGAAACTAAATCCTGCTGCAGTAAAGCTTATGAGCAGTCTTAAAGGCTTGTTGTGAATGAAGCAGAGGATTTTTTTTGACATGTCCAAATACATCCATAGCAGTCTGGTGTAACTGGAGATCACATTATATATGATATAGTATCAGATGCACGGGGACCCGATGCTGGAGTGTAATAGTACTAAGTCGCTAAGGGTGTAATAGTGCAAAAAATTGTTTTGTATAATAGAGAAACCCCCCCACGGCCAAAAAGTATTTATATAAACAGCTATCCCTTTTCCTGGACAAACATTTAGCAACAGTAGACAGTCACCTGGGTTGTGTTGTTGACCTCACACCAATCTCTCATACTGAGCAAGCATGTAGCGCCAGTGGAGGGGAAAAACTCCCCTTTAAACAGGAAGAAACCTCCAGCAGAACCAGAACCTGGCTCAGTACGAGCTGCCATCTGCCACACCCAAATGAGCGTTTGAGAAGGCAAGGCAATTGTATTTGTATAGCACACTTTCAACAACAAGGTGACTCAAGGTGCTTTACATGATTAGAGGTAAAATAAAAACAGCATTAAAACACAGACAAAGCATATAAAGTAAAAACAGCAATAAAATAAGAAGTACACATACTTCAAGGAATTACAAAGTATATAATGTAGAAACATCAAGAAGCATAAACAAAACAAGATATATGAAAGTATTACTCAAATGCAGCTCTAAACAGATACGTTTTTAGTGCTGATTTAAAAGAACTCAGTGTTTCAGCAGTTTTGCAGTTTTCTGGAAGATTGTTCTAGATTAGAGGAGCATAGAAACTGAAAGCTGCTTCTCCATGTTTGGTGCTAATTCTAGGGATGCTGAGTAGACTGGAATTAGAGGACCTGAGTTGTCTGGTGGGTTGGTATAGTAACAGCAGATCTTCAACATACTTTGGTGCTAAGCCATTCAATGATTTATAACTAGTAAAATTATTTTGAAGTCTATTCTCTGAGCTACAGGGAGCCAGTGTAAGGACTTTAGAACTGGGGTGATGTACTCTACTTTCCTGGTTCTAGTGAGGACACGAGCAGGAGCGTTCTGGATCAGCTGCAGATGTCTGATTGACTTTTTAGGCAGACATGCAAAGACCCTGTTGTAGTAATCAATCCGACAAAAGATAAACGCATGGATTAGTTTTTCGAGGTCCTGTTGCGACATCATACCTTTAATCCTAGAAATGTTCTTCAGGTGATAGAAGGCTGACCTTGTTATTACCTTTATGTGACCCTGGAGGTTCAGGTCTGAGTCCATTACTACACCTAAATTCTGTGCCTGATCAGTAGTTTCTAGCTGTATTAATTGAAGCCGTGTGCTGACTCTTGATCGTTCCTCTTTAGGTCCAAAAGTAATAACTTCTGTTTGGTTTCTATTCAGCTGGAGAAAGTTATGGCACATCCATTCATTGATTTGCTCGATGCATTTACTTAGGGTTTGAATTGGTTCAAAGTCACCTGGCGACATCGTAATGTAAAGCTGAGTATCATCTGCATAGCTATGGTAGCTAATCGTGTTGGTTTTTATAATCTGGGCTAGTGGGAGCATGTAGATATTAAATAGGAGGGGCCCTAAGATGGAGCCCTGGGGCACCCCAAATGTGATTTCTGTTCGTTCTGATGAAAAGTTTCCTATTGAAACAAAGAAGTTCCTGTTCTTTAAGTAAGACTCAAACCAGCCAAGTACTGTACCAGAGAGTCCGACCCAGCTCTCCAGTCGTTCCAATAATATATCATGATCAACAGTGTCAAATGCTGCACTGAGGTCCAACAGAACCAGCACTGTGGTTCTACCAAAGTCTGTATTAATGCAGATGTCATTGAATACTTTGAGGAGGGCAGTCTCGGTGCTGTGGTGAGTATGAAAACAAGACTGAAAAACATCAAAGCGGTTGGTCATTGTTATGAAGCTATTTAACTGCTGAAACACATATTTTTCAATAATTTTACTGATGAATGGAAGATTAGAGATTGGCCTGTAGTTCTGCATTAACGTGTTGTCCAGATTATTCTTTTTTATCCACAGTTGTGCTTCCAGTTAAATCAAATCTTCGATTCAATTCAAAAATACTTTATTGATCCCAGAAGGAAATTAAGTGTTGGTATAGCTCATACAATTAATTCTTTAAGGAGTTGTTGTAGATGATGATGGCTGTGGGCAGGAAGGATTTCCTGTAGCGGTCTGTATTGCAGCGAAACTGGAGAAGCCTCCGACTGAAGACACTCTGTTGTTGTATGACAGTCTCATGAAGAGGATGCTCAGGGTTGTTCATACTTTTTTTGATTTTATGAAGAATCTTTCTTTGCATTATCATCTCCAGATGTTCCACAGTTGTCCCAAGAACAGAACCAGCCTTCTTTATCAGGTTGTTTAGCCTTTTTAAATCCCTGGCTCTGATGCTGCAACCCCAACAGATGATGACTGAAGAGATTACACTCTCCACAACAGACTTGTAGAAGATCTGCAGCATCTTGCTGCAAACCTTGAAGGACCTAAGCTTCCTAAAGAAGTACAGTCTGCTCTGTCCCTTCACTGTTCAGTCTCCAGTCCAGTCTGTTGTCAAAGTGAACTCCGAGGTATTTATACTCCTCAACCACCTCCACTTCTTCTCCCATGATGGAAACAGTGTTTGACTTATCCCTGTTTCTTCTGAAATCTACATCCTCTCCTTTGTTTTGTTCACATTCAAGGTGAGACGATTGTTTCCACACCATGTTACAAAGCGGTCCACCAGCTCTCTGTATTCAGCTTCTTGTCCATCTCTAATACACCCGACAATTGCAGAGTCATCTGAATATAGGTTTTTAAATTCTTGACATCAATATATGGGCTCTCCCAAGGGAGTAGGTTTGATTTTGAGATTGGTAGGGACACAAAAGTGCTCCAAGGTAGTGAATCCATCGGGGGTTCTCTCTTGAGCACTAACTGTCACGGCATGATGGTGGGATTTGCTATTTTGATGCCGCTGAAAACTGGCAAGTCTATTCTTCCAATTATTGAATCCCTTTGATGAAAAGGCAGGGTTTGTCTTTTTGGACCGGTCACTTTTCTTTATGGTGTATGTTTTAAAAGAGTGAAAACACAGAACACACTTAATGAAGGTGCTACAGTGCAGCCATGGGTACTGCTTGTACCAACTTGCTTGGAAATGGAGGGTCCTGTTTGATAGCTGTTGAGCTGGAATGTTATTTGGGTCGGGTTGGTTGGGCCTGTCCAGAATATCCTCCTGATTACTGCCACTCTCCCTGCTACTCTCTCCAGGTGGATCCGATTCCTTAGGAATCAACCACAATATAAATTTGACAACTGTATAGCAACTACTGTAAACACACACACACTAGCAATACATGAGGATGCCTCTTAGATATAAGGCTCTGATTTTAAAGCCACAAGGGTTAATCATTGTTATTCAGATCATCATCATACTAACATTTTTTAACCGCTATGTTATATTATGTGTGTGAAGGCTTGTTTTATTCTAAAGTTTAAACTTTTTTTATCATGTAAAGCACTTTGTGTTGCTGTTTGCCTGAAAAGCGCTTTATAAATACATTTGATTTGATCTATCACAGTGCTAAATCTCATGACTAACACATCCAGCATTATTTAACCTCACCTGTGAATTTCCAGCCTCTTTTTCAGCTTCTCCTTCTCCTCTACCTCCTACAGCCTCTATCATTTCATCTACTCCAGGCTCTCCTTCTCTACCTCCTCCAGCCTCTCTCCCTTCATCTGCTCCTGCCTCTCTTCCTCTACCTCCTCTGGTCTCTCCTTCTCCATCTCCTCCAGCCTCTCTGCTGTCTGTCACCTTACAAAAATATGTTTATGATGCATGAAAAACAGATTAGGGATAGAATGATCAGAGTTTGATGGTAAAGTTATTGCCTGAGCAAAAAGGCCTTTACTTTCACACTATTATTATGTGTAATTTATTCCCCAAAAAATACTGATACATCAAATCACATGATCATCTAGAAAATGATGTTTTATTGTATTTACACCATAAATTTTATTTATGTGTTTTTAAACAGTTGCTCTTTTCTACACGAATACATGAAAATAAGAATAAATGAGAATAAGAATAGAAAATAACTTTTAAAAAGTGTATCTCTTTGGCATATTCTATTATAATATTTTAATTTAATTCTAATTTTAAGTAACTTACACTTTGACTCCTAAAGAAGTCTTTTATATCCAGTTTTCACAAACAGACACAATCACAAAATGTAAATGACACCAGTAAAATACATCTAGCCGACATGACACGTGCAGAACAAATGCCAAACGTGTTGACAACTTACACTCGCAGATGCCTCTCATCCGGCCCAACTAGCCGTTGTAGCTTGAGACGTTAACAGTCAGAGATGTTCGACCATTGACGACAAGCTTTACCACTCTGGGATTTGAGGAGATGGAATGACAGCGGGGACAGCCAATCACACGTAAGTTAGCGAGAACCCGGCAGCCAATCACATATAAGTTAGCGAGAACCCGGCAGCCAATCAGGAAGCGATATTTGGGTTAGAGGCGGGATTTCTAGCAGAGACCGGCGACATTTAACCCTTTGTGTGCCATAATCATTGACTAAAACACTACGGATAGCGGTTGTATTGATAGTGACGACACAGTGGCGGCTGAATATTGGTAGCGACGTGTCCCTACCGTCCCTACCCAATTCTACGCCCTAGGGCTCTCCCCATTTGTTTCAATGCATATGACGTTCAGCAAATGTACACTTTAGATTTGATGAAAGCAAT
The DNA here is from genome assembly GCA_963556495.2 of Valencia hispanica. Classification (NCBI taxonomy): domain Eukaryota; kingdom Metazoa; phylum Chordata; class Actinopteri; order Cyprinodontiformes; family Valenciidae; genus Valencia; species Valencia hispanica. Next base: position 12,728,183 of record OY747709.1, on the reverse strand, counting down.
ACAACTTAAAATAAAATTTATATCATGAAAAGTTTAGTCCAGGAAAAGTTTAGTCTGATCTGATGAGAGAAGGGAAATGGCTATGTGACTTTTTATGAATGTAAACATCTGGTTTCCACTATGTTGAACACATATTAATCAATGCTAAAAACTGTAAAACATACAAAGTGATTTTCAGGAAACAAATGATGATTAAAAATGTTAGGTGGTATTAGAGAAGATCTTTGAATTTTGCTTTTGACATGGCACATCAAAAGCAGAGGAGATGGTGAGGTGAGATGTTTTTTATTTTTCATTTTTACCAGAATAAATAGCTTTTTATGCAGCTTTTTTTTAAATCAAGATGCAGAGTATTCAACAGTTTCAACTTTAATTTAAAACAGAAAAACAAAAGCTCTCTAAGAACTCAGTTTTCACCAAGGCTAATTCTTTGTTTCACAGTTTCAACAAACAAAACTGTGAGTTGCAGAAAGATCTGATGGTTTTCTTTCCTCTGCTCATAATCAAAATTTTTTTTTACCAAGTTTAATGAAACCAAAGTATTTAGTTAAGGTAATCAAACGTTGCAAATCAAATGGACCCATTTGAAATAGGGAGATGGACTGTAAGTCAGTGAACGTAATGTCATGGAACCATAGGAATGTTCAGTACTTTACTGAATAGAGGTGTAAATGCCCCTTGGATTTTTCACATTTTGTCACATTTTAACTACTAACCTCAATGAATTTTACTGGGACTTTGCATAACAGATCAACACAAAGTAGTATATAATTTATAGTAGAAGGACAATTAAACATGGTTTTCACCTCTGTCCATCCAGAGACTGATATTTTTGCTTGTTCAACAAAAGTAGATCGAGCTCAGTCCAATTGGATTAGGAGCTTTGGTAAACAATGTTTTCCTAGTTTTGACACATTCCTAATGTGACTTAGATTATGCTGTTCCAATATGTTAGGCAAGTCAACTTTATTTGTATAGCACATTTTCAACAAGGAAATTCAAGGTGGTTTACATCATTAGGTGATAAAATGAAAGCCATTCGTCCATCCATCCATCCATCCATCTATCCATTTTCTGTACCCGTCATTCCTATGCAGGGTAGTGGGGGGGGGGCTGGCGCCTGTCTCCAGCAGTCATGGGGCGAGAGGCGGGGTACACCCTGGACAGGTCGCCAGTCAATCGCAGGGCAACACAGAGACACACAGGACAAACAACACACACTCATACCTGAGGGCAATTTAGAGGAATCAATTCAAACAGTCATGTTTTTGGACTGTGGGAGGAAGCCAGAGTACCCGGAGAGAGCCCACACATGCACAGGGAGAACATGCAAACTCCATGCAGAAAGATTTGAACCCAGGACTTTCTTCTTGCAAGGCAACAGTGCTACCAACTGCACCACTCTTCAGCCCCCTGTTTACCAGACGTCAGCCCAAGTGTAGCTTTAAGTATGAAACATAAAGGAAATTTCCTTCATTCCATCCCGGTCGCGACTAATGTGTGATGGAGAGCACTGTACTCATAGCTGGCAGATTAGTTTCTGTGAATGACAGGTGGCAAACATCCATTTGGTCAAACTAACTCAAAAACTATGAAAACGCTGCAAAGTTAGAGTTCTATATTAAATTGACAGCGGTAAAAACAAAGAGTGGAGTATAGACTTTAAGTGTCTTTGGAAGAATGCTTCTTTTTATTTTCTATTATTTTGAATAGAAAATAATACTTATTTTCTCAGAATAAAATTTCAGATTTTTGTGTAATTTTTGTCCTGTATGACTTAAACGGGAGCTATTATTGTTACAGGGTATTGTTTTCTAATACAGAAGCACCCAAGATGGAACACCCCTATAGTGTAAGGACTTTAGAACTGGGGTGATGTGCTCTACTTTCCTGGTTCTAGTGAGGACACGAGCAGTAGCGTTCTGGATCAGCTGCAGCTGTCCGACTTTTTAGGCAGACCTGTGAGGTCTGTATGTGTTTATATGCAGTGACAATCTTAGTCTTAGTCAGAAGTTGGACTTTTGAAATGCATGAATACACCTTATTTTGATTGAAGTGGAACTAAACTAGACTTCTCTTAATCGGACTAACCCACCCAGATATTCAATTCAATTCAATTCAGTTTATTTATATAGCGCCAATTCACAACAGATGTCATCTCAAGGCACTTAACAAGAAGTCATTTCAATACAATTATACAAACATTCCAATCAGTTAAAAAGTTTCCTATTTAAGGAATCCCAGCAGATTGCGTCAGTCATTGGCGTGAGGTTGGGCAGATTTCCAACCACAGCAATCCTTCAGCAATCCCTCATACTGAGCAAACATGTAGCGACAGTGGAGAGGAAAAACTCCCCTTTAACAGGAAGAAACCTCCAACAGAACCAGGCTCAGTAGGAGCGGCCATCTGCCACGACCGTCTGGGGGTTTGAGAAGACAGAGCAGAACACAGAAGGAACAGAAGATCCGATATAAGAGAACTTTCTATGTTACAGAAAGTAAAAAGTTGATAACAGGACACAGTGGATGTTCAATTACTGAGAGGATCATCCCAGTCGATGACCCCCGTCCAACAGGGCATTGCAGCCAAGCAGGATACCAGACCAGGTGTATCTTCGATGGGGAGAAAAACACTGAGAGAAAACAAAGTTAACAGTCGAAATAACAGAATGTACTGTAATACAACTGGAGAGTCGTAGGAGAAAAGGAAGTAGCAGAGTGAAGAAAATTGGTAAGTCTGTCCTCCAGCAGTCTAAGCCTATAGCAGCATAACTACAGAGATAGCTCAGGATGACCTTAGCCACTCTAACTATAAGCTTTATCAAAAAGGAAAGTTTTAAGCCTGGCCTTAAAAGTAAACAGAGTGTCTGCCTCACGGACTAAAGCTGGGAGCTGGTTCCACAGGAGAGGAGCCTGATAACTAAAAGATCTGCCTCCCATTCTACTTTTAGAGATCCTAGGAACTACAAGTAAACCTGCAGTCTGAGAGCGAAGTGCTCTTTTAGGAACATATGGAACAATTAGATCTCTGATGTATGATGGAGCTTGATTATTAAGGGCTTTGTATGTAAGAAGAAGGATCTTAAATTCTATTCTGGATTTAACAGGGAGCCAATGAAGGGAAGCTAAAACAGGAGAAATGTGATCTCTCTTTTTAATATTCATCAGAACTCTTGCTGCCGCATTTTGGATCAACTGAAGGCTTTTAATGGCATTTTGTGGACAACCTGATAGTAAAGAATTACAGTAGTCCAGCCTTGAGGTAACAAATGCATGGACTAGTTTCTCAGCATCACTCCTGGACAGGATGTTTCTAATTTTAGCAATATTCCGGAGGTGAAAGAAAGAAATCCTAGAAACCTGTTTAATATGGGATTTAAATGTCAAGTCTTGGTCAAAAATAACGCCGAGGTTCTTTACGTTATTACTGGGGGACAATTTAATGCCATCCAGATGAAGTGATTGACTAATCAGTTTCTGTTTAAGAACTTCTGGTCCAAAGACAGCAACTTCTGTCTTGTCAGAATTTAAAAGCAAAAAGTTTAGGGTCATCCATGCTTTTATGTCTTCCAGACATGCCTGTAATCTACCTAACTGACTGGGTTCATCAGGATTTATGGATAAATATAGTTGTGTATCATTGGCATAGCTGTGGAAATTTATCCCATGCTGTCTAATGATTCTACCAATTGGAAGCATATATATGGTGAAAAGAATTGGTCCAAGGACAGAACCCTGTGGAACTCCACAAGTAACCCTTGAGAGTGAAGATGATTTATCATTTAGATGAACAAACTGGAATCTATCAGACAAATATGATTTAAACCAGCCTAGTGCTGTTCCTTTGATCCCTGCAACATGTTCAAGCCTTTCTAAGAGAATATTATGATCGACTGTGTCAAAAGCAGCACTGAGATCTAACAAAACCAGAACAGACACCAGTCCATTATCTGAGGCCATGAGAATATCATTAGTAACCTTCACCAGTGCTGTTTCAGTGCTATGATGAGCTCTAAAACCTGACTGAAACTCTTCAAACAGCTCGTTACTGTTTAGATGTTCACAGACTTGATTAGCAACTATTTTCTCAAGGACTTTGGATAAGAAAGGAAGGTTAGATATAGGTCTGTAATTCACTAAGTCATCTTGATCAAGGGAAGGTTTCTTGAGTAAAGGTTTAATTACAGCTATTTTAAATTCCTGTGGTACGTATCCGTTTACTAAGGATAGATTCATCATATCCAAAATGGGGCCAGGAACCAAATGGAACACTTCTTTAAATAATTTGGTTGAGATTGGGTCCAAAATACAAGTTGAAGATTTAGATGAGGCTAATATTTTTGATAATTCTGAAAGCTCGACTGAATCAAAACAGCCTAAGCACAACTGAGGTTCTACAGTTCTTTCCGATACTGACTCATTTACTGAGGAAGAAGTAATCATGTTTGGGAGGCTGCCAATGATTTTATTTTTAATAAAATTTATTTTATTTATGAAGAATCTCATAAAATCATCACTGCTAAGAGCTGGGGGAATAGTTTGCTCAACAGAGCTATGACTCTGTGTAAGTTTGGCAACTGTACTAAAAAGAAACCTAGGATTGTTTTTATTCGCCTCTATTAATGATGAAAAATATGCTATTCTAGCTTGTCGAAGGGTCTTTTTATACAGCAGTAGACTGTTATTCCAGGTTAAATAGGAATCCTCTAGATGTGTAAAGCGCCATTTTCTCTCCAACTTCCTAGTATTCTGCTTTAAAGTACGCAACTCTGCGTTAAACCAAGGAGTCAGCCTCCTATGGCTAGCCACTTTCTTTTTTAATGGGGCTACACTATCTAATGCCAAACGCAATGAGGACGTAACGCTGTGAACCAGACCATCAATTTCTGAAGGGTTAGAGATAGAATTGCTGCCATCCACTGTGTTACTCTGAGACACTGAGGAAAGTAAGAATGGTACAGATTCTTTAAAAATTGTTACAGCATTGTCTGATAAAGTTCTACTATAATGAAATTTTCTTTCAGATTTAAGATGGTCAGTTAAAGTAAATTCAAAAGTTATCAAGAAGTGGTCAGACAGGACCGGGTTATGTGGGTGGACTGTTATTTCCTCACACTCAATACCGTATGTCAGTACAAGGTCCAAAGTGTGTTTACCTGAGTGGGTCGATCCCTGTACTTTTTGAGTAAAGCCAATTGAGTCTAAAATAGCATTAAAGGCTGCATTTAGGCTATCACTTTCAGTATCCACATGAATATTGAAGTCCCCCACTATAATAACCCTATCAGTATTTAATACTATATCAGATAAAAAATGTGAGATCTGATCCAAGAATTGAGAGTAAGGGCCTGGTGGACGATACAAAACCACAAACAAAAATGGTCTTAATGTTTTGCAACTTGGATGAGGAAAATTAAGGGTTAGATGCTCAAAAGAACTGTAGCTATCAATTGGTCTGGGACTAATTAGTAAATCAGAACGGAAAATGGCTGCAACTCCTCCTCCTCGCCCAGTATTTCTAGGAATGTGAAAATTTAAATGACTGGAAGGAGTTGACTCATTTATACTGACATAATCCTCCTGCTGCAACCAGGTTTCTGTGAGACAAAGGAAATCAATGTGATTATCACAAATCAAGTCATTTACTATCAAAGTCTTTGAGGAGAGAGATCGTATGTTTAATAAACCACATTTAATAGATTTAATAGATATTGCAGTTAGAAAGACGAATTTATCTGCATGTAAACGTCAACACAGCTTAGCCAAGCTATTCACAGGAAGTAATGAGACCACAGAAGTGGGAATAACAACATGTTCTTTTATTATTAAAATTAATAATAATTAATAATAATTAATAATTATGTTCTTCAGGTGATAGAAGGTTGACATTGTTATTGCCTTTATGTGACCCTGGAGGTTCAGGTCTGGGTCTATTACCACACCTAGATTTGGGGCCTGATCAGTAGTTTCTAGCTGTATTAACTGAAGCTGTGTGCTGACTATTGATCTTTCCTCTTTAGGTCCAAAAGTATTTACTTAGATATAAGAAAACAAATTATATCACATACATGTGACACATTAACATTTGATTATTAATCAAGCAACAAGGCAGAACAGAACCAGGGCTGTATGTAAAAACTACAAACCTAACAAGATACACTTGTGAACATGTTCTAGCGAGTTGATGTTTATATATGTCAAAACCGCCCTGCAGGGTTGTTTTGCAACCACAGACTGGATGACTCTTTGCCAAGCCCATGGAGACGAGTGTGTGACTGACTATATAAACTTCTGTGTGGACAACATCATCCCCACCAGAACAGTGAGATGCTTCCCCAATAACAAACCCGGGATCACCAGTGACCTGAAGGAACTGCTAAACAAGAAAAAAAGAGCCTTCAGGGAGGGAGACAGGGAATTACCGAGGAGTATACAAAAGCAACTTAAGGTCAAGATCAGAGACAGCAAGGAGGCATACAGGAAGAAGCTGGAGAACAAACTACAGCGGGACAATATCTGGGCAGGAATGAGAAAGATCACAGGCTTTAAGGACAGGAAGGATTGGATAGATGGAAGTCTGGACAGAGCCAATGAACTGAACACATTCTTCAACAGGTTCAGTTCAGGAACTAGCTCAGCATCCTCCTCTCCTGTCCCCAGCCAAACAGACATCCCACTCTCCTCTGATCAACAGCTTTCCTGTTACACCTCGGATGTTTTATCCTTCACCTCAGCCATGGACTCTTCTGATTCCACAAGTTTGACTTCAACCAAGTCAGGAAATGCTGCTACCCCCATTGCCTTCCCCTCCCACTTCTCTGTCTCCAAAAGTCAGGTGAAGAGGCAGCTGGAGAAACTGAACCGGAACAAGGTTGCAGGTCCAGATGGTGTCAGCCCCAGAGTCCTGAAGGCCTGTGCAGAGCAGCTCTGTGGGATTCTGCAGCACCTCTTCAACCTTAGCCTAACTCAGGAGAAGGTTCCAGTGTTGTGGAAGACATCCTGCCTTGTTCCAGTACCAAAAAGAACTCACCGATCAGTCATCAATGACTATAGACCTGTTGCCCTGACATCCCACATCATGAAGGTCCTGGAGAGACTCCTGTTGGCACCCCTGAATAAGCAAACAAGAACGTATCAGGTGGACCGCTTTGTGACATGGTGTGGAAACAATCATCTCACCTTGAATGTTAACAAAACAAAGGAGATGATTGTAGATTTCAGAAGAAACAGGGCTAAGTCAAACACTGTTTCCATCATGGGAGAAGAAGTGGAGGTGGTTGAGGAGTATAGATACCTCGGAGCTCACCTTGACAACAGACTGGACTGGAGACTGAACAGTGAAGCCGTCTACAAGAAGGGACAGAGCAGACTGTACTTCTTGAGGAGAGCTTAGGTCCTTCAAGGTTTTCAGCAAGATGCTGCATATTTTCTACAAGTCTGTTGTGGAGAGTGTAATCTCTTCAGGCGTCATCTGTTGGGGTAGCATTATCAGAGCCAGGGATTTAAATAGGCTAAACAACCTGATAAAGAAGGCTGGTTCTGTTCTTGGGACAACTGTGGAACATCTGGAGATGATGATGCAAAGAAGGATTCTTCATAAAATCAAAAAAATTATGGACAACCCTGAGCATCCTCTTCATGAGACTATCATACAACAACAGAGCGTCTTCAGTCGGAGGCGTCTTCAGTTTTGCTGCAATACAGACCGCTACAGGAAATCCTTCCTGCCCACAGCCATCATCATCTACAACAACTCCTTAAAGAATTAATTATATGAGCTATACCAACACTTAATTTCCCTCTGGGATCAATAAAGTATTTTTGAATTTGAATTGAATTTGAATGGTTGTTGTGTTTACTGACAAAACCACGCATGATTTTGCTAATCTTGCGTGATTTCATGCTCTCTCGGTGACAGCTGCTTCCCTGCTGCTATGCGCCTCATACACACCCAGTGGAAAGGGCCAAGCAGCAGAATCCGCAAGTGAAACGTGCTGCTCCTGTAACGTGCCGCTTAAGCATCCGGTGGAAAGGAGGGGTTACAGTGAACCTGGAGTCGAGTTTTCAGCCATTTTCTCTTGGCTCGTCGACACTCCCTTTTTTCACTATTTACCAGTGGATCATTAGTCCACACAGACTTCTTTCTATCTGAGACTACTTTCCCTTTAGTTGGAGTAATGGTATCAATAATCTCTGAAATTTTACAGAGACATTTATCTACCAGCATGTTTACTTGAGCTTGTGTTGGTGGATGAAGGAGATGGAGGTGAGATGCGAGAGTAAAAGTGTTTAAAGGTTTTAACTGAACTGTTCCCGAGAAAACGCTTTTTTATAGTGGTTTCACTGTGGCTAGGTAGTTTAGCAGAGATGGTGCTTTCAAAGAAAACACAGAAATGGTCAGATAATGCAATATAAATTACCGAGATGCCAGAGATATACAAACCTTTGCTGATAATTAAGTCTAGAGTGTGTCCTCGATTGTGTTTTGGTTGTTTGACATGCTGGGTCAGGCCGAAGTTGTGAAGAGTGTTACTATTACGGAAAGGTCGCTAAAATGATTGAAGAAAGTAGGCTGTTTTTGTAGGGTTGTTGTTCTGCTGGAAGGAGAACCATAAGTCTTTTGTAACCTCTAACACGTTTTTTTTCTAGAATTGCAGTGTTTTTAAGCTCTATCCATCTTCCAATCAACTCTGCTCAACTTTCCTGTCTCTACTGAAGAAAGGGATGATGCTCCCATCAACATGAGATTTTCTGCCACAGCGTTTTGCATATAGACCAACACATTACTTATTGTTCTCATCTAACCAGAGCACATTCTTTCACATGTTTGCTGTGTCCCCTCCTAAAGGGCTTGTGGCAAATAGCAAACAGGACCAACACTATCTTTGTTCTAGTCGCTCTTCCAGCTGGGCAGTGGATCTTAAGTGCTAATCTGATACAACAACAAAGTATCTTCAGTCAGAGACTTCTTCAGAGTTGCTGTAATACACTCTGCTACAGGCGATCCTTCCTGCCCACAGCCATCAGCATCAACAACTCTTTAAAGAACCTTAGACAAAATGAATTACAAACACAATTTCATTTCCCTTTGGGATTAATAAAGTAGTTTTGAATTGAGTTGTGTTGAATTGAATGGATCTTTGCCTCTCCTACCGGGTTACTATGCGCCTCATGGCTACTTGTCTGATTAATGCTCTCCTTGCTCTGCTGTTTAGGTTGAAGATCACGTCTCAGTAGGCATGCAGGTGTGTTATACTTTTTCCATTTTTGGGTAATGGATTGAACAGAGCTCTATGAGATGTTCAAAGCTTGGGATATGGTCTTATACAGTAACCAAACACTGCTTTAAGTCCTCCAAAATGTTATCTGTCTGCTGTCTGCTGTGTTCTTTGCTCTTTGCTCATTAATGTTCTCCGGCAAACCAGTGAGCAGGGATGGCGCATTTATTATATAGTTTATTGTTTTTGTGAAAAACATTCTTGTCGTAGTGAGAATTTTGATCTATCAGAACAATGATCAATTCTAATTAAATATGTCTGAAAACTACTTTAAGTTAGTATTTTGTCCATTAATAAAGATCAATAATTTTGAAAATAATTGAAAAATACGGCGACTTGTACAGTTTTGTGATAACAATCATTTTTCATGATGCAAGTGGTGTCCTGGAGAAGTCTTATTACTGGGTGTGTGTATTTGTGTTTTCGGGGCTGTAACTACAGTGACATGCAGTCACACCCATTAGATTGCCTTAAAAAGATCACAAGAAGACAATACTTGTTTCTAAAATTGTCACTTTTTTTATCATCACATTAAATCCCACATATATCATGATATAATTTTAGGTCCATGTCACCCATCTGGGGCCTTTACAAAATTAACACAGAGATTAAATTACACACAAATTGACTCTATACAGTAAAAAGGTGACTTTTGAAAAATGTATGGTTGGACTGGATTTTATTTAGGGATATCAGAGCGAAACACAAATGCGTGGCACACTTTTTTTATTTGTGAAAACAAAATTGTAACCTCAATATGATTTTTGTTTTTCCATTTCACAATTCTGCACTACTTTTTGTTGGTCTACCAGATAAAATCCTAACAATATACATGGATGATAGAACCTAAAAAGAAATGTACAAAAGTTGTGAAAGGCTGTGAATACTTTTGAAAGTCAACAAATTATTACTTATTTCAGTTCATACATTCAAGCTTGAAAGGTCACTGTTGTAAAGGCGACCAAAACTCTCCTTTTGTCCCCCCCGTCTGTGTCGTGGTTTCTGTTTGGAAAACTTGCAGCTAGTCTCCTCTGGCGCAGCTTTCATGCGGCACTGCAGATACAAAGGGGAGCGCACCTGCTTTGATGCAGAGGGTGCTCTGTCGCTGCCTCTCTGAAACCCTAATGATACCTTGCTGCAGGCCTATTTCAGGTACATCAAAGGATCAACTAGCCTAAGTGCTCATGCCACAGTGAGGGGGACGTATCGCAGCCCATATTTGGAAACTCCCATCATTTCCATACTGATGTGAGGAGAGTCATTTCTGTCTGTGTGTGACACAGAGAGGATGCCTGAGGATCTCACTACGTGAAGCAATGGCGCCATCCCATGGACAGTAAATGCATTGACCCTCAGTGGATGATGGGTTTGTTTGAATAAAAGATGAGGCCACGGGAGATGGTCAACCGGTGGGGTTCAGGCATGGTTCTCATCATAAATTTGATTCTAGGAAACAGATTAGAGAAAATGAGAGCCCTCCTTGGACTCTTTGTGGTGTTAAAAGTCTCACCAGGACTCTGTCCCATGTCCGATATCCTAATGTTGACCTCTGACCCCCAAAGAACAGAAGAAAAAAAAAAGGAGTCATGTTGCTAATATTCTTGTTGACTGAAGAAAGCGAACCCGAGTCATCTCAACTTGTGATTTTCAGTGATAGGATGAAAACCATCCTCCAGCGGCAGATGCTGTTGGAGGAAGGCCAGAGAGATGTATCTGTTGCTAAGCAACCACTTTGACTCTTATTTTGTTGTGCAGGTCCACTAACTAGATTTTTCAGTCAAGGTTGCATCAGCGTGGTTTGATTCCACCGCAGTTGCTGGAAACATGCAGAAATCAAAGATGAGAGGTTTTATTATTGATGCGGCTGCTGTTAGTTCTCTTTAACAAACGTACAGGAGCGCGTTTGGGATAGCGTTTGACATCACAGAGAAAGGAATGAACATGTTGAAATGGAAAGCAATAGGAGGTGCTGCTTTCATCGCAAAAGTCCTGTGGTCATTAAAATTTGATGCAGCTCACAGACAGCTCGATCAGCAGCCTAAAGAGTGGAACACAGTTCATGGAGGCTGGGAGCAAGTCTGAAGAAAAAATCTTTGCAGTGCCAATATTGCCAATATTTGGCATATTTAGCTTTGACCTACACACTCTGAAGGTATCTCCAATGGTGGGGAGTGTTTGAGTCAATATACCTGTTTAAGTTCAGGTGAAAAAAAGCCAAACAAGCAGACCTTGACTGTAGAGAATCCAAATTGTCAGCTTAATTTAATAAAAAATGGCATTTTAAAATAGTCTTGCTGTGTAACTGAACTGTTTACTAATTTAGAGTGTCTTCGAGCTTTAGGTATCCAGCAGCTGCAGAACTACATGGAGCAACAGATCGATAAAGTGTGTCCACAAGGCACCGATGCGTTCCCAACTGTGGTTTTCAAGTGAAGACTGTAAAGGCAATATAAAGAAGTGTTACACCAGATATGCAGTGGTTCTCAGTAAAGTGTAAACACTCCTGTCTAAATCACAGGTCTTGCAAGTCCTTGCTAAATTATTTCAAGACGTTTTCCACCTTTTAATGTGACATAAACCCGGTTCAGTTCTACTAAAAAACAACAACATTCGGTTAAGTGGAGAACTGTTAATAAACTAATGATTCTATAACCTGATTGTATAAATGCTTACACCTTTAAACCATAGATTTTGCTGACTCATCTTTTAATTGACTTTTTCAGGTTTTAAGAGTTGTCAAAAAAAAGAGAGAAACTTATGGACAACGGTGATAATACAAAAAGTTTTTCCTAAATGAATTACAAAATGAGAGGCCAACAGCAAAGCTAAAAAAAAGCTTGGGGGAATTTTTGTCAACTACTGGGTTTGTTCTAAATGTGACAAAAATCACCTGTTTTCTAAATATCTATGAAGAAGGTTTTTTTTTGTTTTTTTACTGAAGCCTATATCTTAAATAAAACACCCAGGCCTGACTAAGCTAGTGGCAAAATGTCTTATCTTCTGATGAAAGCAAACTCTAACTTTGGTGTATAATTCCAATATTCTAGGTTTAAATCTCCATGGTGAACCACTGTGGTGGCAGCATCATGCTGTAGGGTCACTTTTCTTCAGATGGAGCTGTGTTTTTTTGTCTAGCTTAGAAAAGCTCCAAATACCAGTTGGTTTTGGTCCTAAACCTTTAGGGGTCTGCTAGAAAGCTGAAAATGTAGGCCGACTTTACCTTTCGGCTACGCAGTGACTCAGAGTGTACATAAAAACCCCCCAAAAAATGACTTCATGAAATGGAAATTGTTTATGGGAGATTTGCTTGCCACAGTCTACAAAATTTGACAGAATAATGGGGCGGGTCAGGAGGGAGAGGAAAGTGGGTGAGAGAGTTTGCCAAGCCCAGAAGTGGTATGCTACCTAGCTTTAGCTAGCTGACTGATACTGAAATTGAATTAAAAGATGATCCAACAAAATGCTAGTTTAATTGGTTTATGCAATTGAACAAGCAGGTTACTGCAACTTTTATGGGTTTAAATATCTCCTCACAGTCTCCTTTTTTACAAAAGAAACCAGCTATTTCAACAGGAGTGTTTACACAGTTGTAGCTCTCTCTTGTGGTGACTGAAAGACGAAGCATTGCAACTCAACTGTATCTTTAGCATGGAGTAGGAAAAAGTATAGTTATGGACAAGCTACACCTTTACACTCTCATGAGTATATTGGCTGCCAATCCAGGAGTCCCTTTTTGTTGGTGATGATTGGCTGTAACCTCAAGAGGTAAGAACAAGAAAGATGCAGATTCTTTGGTAGTGCTAAGACGGTTTCCACTGTGCGTATTATTGCATATAGAAGTGGAGGTGGTTGAGAAGTATAAATACCTCGGAGTTCACCTTGACAACAGACTGGACTGGAGACTGAACAGTGAAGCCATCTACAAGAAGGGACAGAGCAGACTGTACTTCTTGAGGAAGCTTAGGTCCTTCAAGGTTTGCAGCAAGATGCTGGAGATCTTCTACAAGTCTGTTGTGGAGAGTGTAATCTCTTCAGCCATCATCTGTTGGGGTAGCAGCATCAGAGCCAGGGACTTAAAAAGGCTAAACAACCTGGTAAAGAAGGCTGGTTCTGTTCTTGGGACAACTGTGGAACATCTGGAGATGATGATGCAAAGAAGGATTCTTCATAAAATAAAAAAAATATGGAAAACCCTGAGCATCCTCTTCATGAGACAGTCATACAACAACAGAGTGTCTTTAGTCGGAGGCTTCTTCAGTTTCGCTGCAATACAGACCGCTACAGGAAATCCTTCCTGCCCACAGCCATCGTCATCTACAACAACTCCTTAAGAAATTAATTATATGAGCTATACCAACACTTAATTTCCCTCTGGGATCAATAAAGTATTTTTGAATTTTGAATATTAAGGTATATTCCTATCAAATAGACAGTAGGAAGTATTTTTAGAGGGCTTCTCAAATATTCGTTGGTTTCAACTAATCGCAGGCAGCTGTGGTCGCTAACCCTCGCAATTACCTGGGTGACGGTATCTCAGGTGGTAGGAGTTCATCCTGTAACCGGTGAGTTGCCATCCGTTTCAGTCGTTGTGTCCTTGATCCAAAGACTTCATCGGCCATGCCTGCTGGTGGTGGTGAGAAGCAATGTGGCTTACCACCATCAGTGGTAAGTGCTTTGGGCCTCTGAACTAGATAAAGTGCTATGCAAGTACAGGCCATTCACCATTCACTGTACAGGCCTTAAGCGGTGTACTACAAAGGTCTTCTTCAGACTGTAAAATCTGAAAACTTTCAGTTGAACAGTAGCAACACTTTTGCCTACAAAATACATCTAAGCATGATCATTCCTTAGTTTCAGTTATTCAGTTAGTTTTAGTTATCTAAGGAGACTCCCTTCATAATTATTCTTGGTAATTTTTCTTGAGACACCACATGTTTGGACAATTATTCCCTCTGGTTTTGGATGCTGTGCAGCTGGAGGGATTTTTGCTCACATTTTTTGTTTTCTCTCAGATAGTTGTTATAATGCATAACCATAGCAACAAGGTATTGTTTTCACAACTGGGAGCAGCTGATTAGCATATCAAAAGCTCAAATAATACCTAAACTACAACCCCAAATCCCAGAATAGTTGAAAAGTAGGAGTTCAAACCATCTTTTCCATCAATCATAAAGAGTAAAGATCATATTCTAGACGCACAATGTCTCCCTGCCTGACTTTCTAACAATACAGGCAGACAGGGGTTTAAGAGGAGCGGCAAAAGCAAATAAGGTGGATTAGCAGTGATTGCCAACAACTGATGGTGTCATCCAAGATACCCACCCGCTGTCTATACCTGCTTATCATTGCAGGATTCTAGGAGGGGCTGGTGTCTAGCAGGCATTTGGTGATGACAGGATATATTACTGTGAAATATCATATCTGCTGCCCTGAAACTGAGCTGATGGCATTAGGCCATAAGGTGAACCCGGTTTGCGTTTCATCTGGTTCCCACCTCTGGCATCTCCGTACTGTTATATTAAAGTTATATTGGGAGTCAGTGTGGTTTGAGCCTGTGGAAATCCATCTCGAGCTCCTTGGTTCTTCCCGCGTTAATTACTGCAATGTAATGAATGAAAACGATCATATACAGATGCTTCTGTTCAGTTTATTATTACCACTTGTGGACCTCAAGAACATCCATGGAAACTATCAACTTTATGAACATAAACATTTATACATAGGCCTGTTTATGAGTAATGTTTACACCAGTCTAAGTCCTTGCACAATCCCAGCAAATGTCCAAATTAATCAATCAATCAATCAATTAATCAATCAGAAAGTGACTGTGTGACTGTGTTGGCGCAAGGGCGTACTTACTATAAATAATGGCGTTCCTGTACGTATTCCATCGCTAAGTGTGAATTCCAGTTCCTGTTCATGTTTCACGGATGTTAAATGCACATTACACTTTCAACATACACGATGACTCGGTTTTGTAAAAGTTTAAGAGGTATTTTTCTCATAGAAGCTGCTAATCTCTGAATCCGCGTACACAGCCATGTTGGATACCTTTCGCTAAATGCGGCCACTGCATTGGTCTAAAACGGTCATTACGGTCAAACAGTACTCCCGCACTATGTTCAAAACAAACTAGCCCAGAATTAAAACATCGATCATAAAAGAACTGCGCTATCACAAAATGAGAACTTTTACTTTTGAACTCGGTATGAATGTATTTATTTTAGAAGCAAAGAGTACGTAGATGCCAGAAGTCAGAACGAGATTCATTCTCTAAACACATTTTTGAGGTTCACCTTATGGCCTACATGTCATGACAGTCATGAGACTATCATACAACAACAGTCTGTAGTAAAAGGCTTCTTCTGATTCGTTGCAAGACTGACTTCTCCTGGAAATCCTTCCCAGTGAAGGATAGCATCACTATCCGCAACGACTCTTTGAAGATACTTGGAAGATTTGAGTTCCGACAACATTTAATTTTCCTTTGGGATAAACAAAGTGTTTTTGAATTTAATCTGTTTTGAATGAAAAATAGGTCAGATTAAAATACTAACTTCTTTAAAGCCTATAAGCATAAAGTAAACTCCCAGGATGTATGATCTGTTTGTCCCTACCAGGTCCTGAATCCAGACTTGCCCTTATTGCTTCTCTCAGCTTTTTGACACGTTCTTCCACTCTGTTACCGCTCCACTTCTGCACAGCAATCAAAAAATACATCCCTCATGGTAAAAGCGGTGAATACAGCCCGGTCATTTATGTCATTTTTCTCATATCCCCTGTGTTTCCCCCTGTGACAGCCACTTTCAGACCAAAATAAGTCCCCGGCACAGAAAGAACACCAGTCGACAAATGAATATAATCTGGCTGTGGAGAAATGCTACATAACAACAGTCAATACAGTTTAACACAAAACGATTCGCTGGCGTCTCGCAGATGGAGGGGCTATGACATTCTATTTGCCAAGCATGTATGTATTAAATTTTCATTTTTAGCGTTTTGTTGTTTGTGACAGGCCGGTGGCGGAGAATAATTCTCCTGCTTCGAAACCACAGAGACAAATAGTTTTTGGCAAGTTGCTAATAGAGTGCAATGCACAGTTTCTGTCATGACAAATGTCTTTATTTGCTGTTGAAAAGAGACAGACTTTCATTACAGATACATGTGGGAGAGATCAGGCTTGTCAAGGAGTCAGGTTGGAGCGGAGGAATATAAAACTACTCACATAAAGGGGCAACGCTAAATAAAATAAAAAAACAAAAGGACATGAATCAAAAGGATGGCTTTTGAACCTGGTAGGAAGTTGAAGGAACGGGAAGGGGAGGAATCTTCCCACCTGGGTTTTCCTGTCTTCAATGATTGACACTTTCTTTGAATACCTTTTGAAGACTTGACACATTATTTTCTCAGAATGGATGGGTGTGTGATGATCCAGTGGTGAAGACCTCCCACCTGTCAAAAACGCTGCTTTTTTTTCTTTTTCTTCTTCTCTCTGCTGCACAGAGAATTGAATCCCCGAGAACCCTTTCTCTTCACACTCTCCTACGCAGCACCCTCTCTTTTTCATACTGATGCAGACATAAAGGATACTGGGAAGCAAATACACGAGAAAAAGTGTTGCCGAGCAAACCGCTACGGTTGTTTGACATTAGGCTGCAGAGCTCCCTTTAGCCTTTAAGTCAAATGAAAACAGGCATTTTATTAATCTAGGCTCAAGTGTTGATAACAAAGCTTCATGCATATTGCCCCTGAGGAAAATTAGATCCTTACTAGCCACTTCATTACACCTTGCTGGTCTTGGGTTGGACCTCCTCTTGCCTTCCAAACTACTTTAAGCATTCTTGAATTCGACTCAACAAGATGTTAGAAAGATCTCTGAGATTTTGGTCTATACTGACACTATAGCATGATGCAGTGTCTGCAGACTAGGTGGAGGCAAATCCATGATGTACATATCCTGTTTCCATCACATCTCAAAGGTGAATTTGGAGGCTGGCGTACAGAGAACTCTCTGCCATTTTAAAGAAACCAGTTTGAGACGTAATGTGGTGCATTATCCTGCTGGAAGTAGCATTTGGAAAAGGGATGCATTGTGTGTGTCCAAATTCAGGGGCTGAATCCTTTGAAGGTTGATTACATCACAGCGATGCAAAGAAGGCTGTCCAAATTAGTAGGCTCCGTCAAATCCCCTGAGTAAGACTCTGGTAGGGGAGTGAGTTGCTCTTTAAACAATTAATCAAGATAATTAATTTTAAAAAGGATTAAATAAGTAAAAATTTTTTTAATCACCAAGCTTTTACTAGGTTAGTAAAAGCATGCTAGGTGACAGGATAAACACGAGGTGCTAATCTAAAGGGTAGACTGTCCAATTTCACAGCTGCTCACTTCCGGCCTACCCGGTTGATGAAGGACCAGCTAGCCATTTCTGCTCTCAATCCAGCTAAGTAAAACTTGTTTAGAGCTGCTAATGTTATCTGACCTTTTGAAAGAAGACAATTTGTAATCTTTGATAAATTTCTACTATAGGAAATTTGTTTTCAGAACCAACATTTCATTTCTATTTGTAGGTTTTAAATTATGAAAAACAAAACTTTTGCAAGAAGAGAATGCAAACAGTTTTCTCTATCGGATGTAGATGTTTGTGGAGATTGATGTTCATCCATCCATGCATCCATCCATGCATCCATCCATCCATCCATCCATCCAGACTTCCCTCTCCCCAGCCACTTCGACCAGCTCTTCCGGAGAAATCCCAGATGTTCCCAGGCCAGGTGAGAATCATAGTTCCTCCAGCATGTCCTGGGTCTTCGTCTGGGTCTCCTCCAGGTTGGACGTGCCTGGAACCCCTCACCAGGGAGGCGTCCAGGAGGCATCCTAACCAGATGCCCAAGCCACCTCAACTGGCTCCTCTTGATGTAGAGGAGCAGTGGCTCTATTCTGATCCCCTCATCGAATTTCTCACCCTATGTCTATGAGTCCAGATACCCTTGGACATTCATTGCCGCTTGTATCCACGATCTTGTTCCTTCGGTCACCACTCACAACTTGTGACCGTAGATGAGGGAAGGAACGTAGAGCGACTGGTAAATCCAGAGCTTCTCTCGAATGACAATGATGTCAAAAAAATAACACAAACACAAAGTGTCCAAACAACTAAGAAAAGCAGAATTTATAGCAAATACAAAACCTACATTGTGTCCAAGGAGTCACTTGTGGCAGGTTCCAGTCCCTTGGTACAAAGTGTATCCACACCATGACACACCAGCAGCAGTCTCAATGAAAACAAGAAAAAAAATCAAATTTTAAAAATTCAACTTATAGTTCTGCATCTCTGTTACTTCAGTTGGTTCATAGCTTCTCAACATACATTTATTTATTTATTTATTTATTTTCAGAAACCGGGGTTCAGGGATGACGAAAAGCTTTCAGGTGACATTAGGTTTATCTTGAAAAGATGCATTTCTGTGTTAGTTCATTCATGATGGTTCGTCAGTTTGAAGGTAACAGTAAAACACTATTTTCTAAGTTTGCAAGAATAAAAAGCTTTTTTCATGGAGCTCCTTTATCATGACAAACTAATCAACAGCTACGAATTCAATTTGAATCAGACAAGCAAAAGCGCTCAGGGAGCGCATTCCCTACCGAGGCTAGTGCTTTGTTTCACAGATTTAGCAGAAATAAAGGTAAAGGCTCATGTTTGTTTGTTTTTTGTTTTTTCTATGTTCATAATCTTTGTGAAAACATTTTGTGTAACTTGGTAAACCTGGCTGGGGCAAAGAAATACTGCCTTGAAACTGAGCTGACATAATGTAATAGACCTTTTCAGTTGAGAGGACACATAGTGCCATGAAAAACATATTCCTCTCTTACAGGTTCTGTTGGGGTGATTATGGTTCAGTTGGGAGAAAAGTTGGTTTGCAATCAGAGGTTGTTGGTTCACATCCAACTACGTCCTGCATGGTAATGTGCATCGAGGCAAGGTATTTAACCTAAACCTGCCACCTGATTTGCATAGCAGTGTATGTGAACATGTTTGACGGGACAAATGGGGGATTGTGGCTGTATGGTTTGAAGTGGTGCTGTATCCGTTCAGTTTATTTAGTTTTGGTCTTGTAAAATTGTTAAGCTTTTTAATTAAATTTAGATAATCTGAGTAAGATGATAAACAGATATGTGAAAAAGTAATTGACTCTTAAACCTAATGTCTGGTTGTGTCACTCTTGGCAGCAACATTTGCCATTAAGTGTTTGAGATAACTAGGAGAGAGTATTTTGCATTACTTTTGAGGACTTTTGGACCACTCTTCTTTGCAAATTTGTTTTAATTATGGAGAGTTTCTTAGCTTAAAACAGTGGTTTAACTTGATAATATTTAATTATTTATCTGTACAAAACCACTGGCACCAGCATTCTGCATAGGAACTTCAATTTGAAGTTTTTGCAGCTCATTTTATTGTTTTAAATCTATTTCTCTATTTCCAAGTTCAGTTTATTAACTCAAATGGTAACATTCAACATGGCACATTCAATCAAGGCTTCTCAGTCTTTGATTATAAGTAGAGAAAAGGCACAAATGATTCACTGGGATGTGAATTTTTAGACTAAACAGTAACATTCAAAACTTCTTTAATTGGTTACTTGTCAGCTTCTTCAGCTTATTCCTTTTCAATATATATATCTATTATATAGATATATATATATATATATATATATATATGTTATAAAAAATTCCGTCAAGAGCTCTGAAATAGTCCTTTAACCATCTACCATATGGGGAGCTACAAATTTAATGCTAACTGTGTTGGTTTGCTGACCTTTGTGTAAGAGTAAACCTAATGATAAGGATGTTTCTATGCAAAAAAAAAAAATTTTTGTATCTAAAAACTTGTAATATACTTCACATGTTTTGAACTTCAAAAAAGGGAGGTGAAGTACCAACAAGAACTGATACGGTCTTCTAGGGGGGCTGAAATCTCAAGTTGCAATAAATCTGTTTTTTTCCCTGCTGAAAGTAAAATCACAAAGTTGAGGTGGATTTATTTTAATCATTAAAATCCTTAAATAGAAAAAAATAGAAAACTTCTAAGCAACATTAAATGTCAGTCATGAGAAAAATATTATTATTATTATTATTATTAATATTATTAATATTATTATTATTATTATTGGCTTTCCAAAATTGTTTCTCATCAGCTGGTAGTTTTTATTTTTGGTCAGCAGGGGTCATGATTTACCCACCTTCTCTGTCTCTTGCTTGAATAAACTGGCCTCCCACCATTCATTTCTGACCACATTTGAGCAATCGACCAATGTGTTGGTAAATGCATTCAGCATTCTATATCCAACAGGACAAAATGTTCTGTTTGCTTATATGGTCATCTGCCTCCCACATAACCTCCTAGGATCATCATTAGTTTGTTTTCTGTAAACTGCTGTCAATACTATTACTATTAAACATTATCTGTGTGTTTGGAAAAGTATAATTCCATTGATTTTTGGACAATAAAAGCCACAGGTTACATTTTTTAGATTGAGGAATGTCATTAGTGCATTGCTGCTGCGACACTGGAATAGGCATTACAATGAGAAAAAATAGGTAGGAAATTTGGTAGCATCGTGACAATGTGATACAGTTATTGGAGAAAACATGGCATCTTAGGATCACTAAGTTAACAGATTGTTTTGGAATTATGCTGGGGGAAAAAAACACTTCTTTTTCAGTTTGCTAAACTTAAAAAGCTTAAGCTGGAACTGTGTGCATTTATGCAACAAATTATCATGGTATGTTTAGTTTGAAAAAAAGATGGAAATTACCGAAAATCACCTGATGCCTTCTCTTAAATGTGATGAAGGACCTGTGATGCTGTGGGTCTTTTTCCCTTCCAAAGGCTTTTAGAACCTTGTTAGAGTTCTTGGCCGTAGGATCTACTTAAAATGTTGTACTCTACCAGTTAATCAAAAATGAATCATCATTGGGTCTTTTAGCAGAATAATGATCCAAAGATATGTCCAAAAAACGTGGTTCACTGGATATAAAATGTGTCTTCTTCCATGGTCACTACAGACTGACCAAAATGCTACAGAAAACCAGTGGGATGAACTAAAGAGAATAGAGTAGAAGAAGGACTCTGGAGGATACGATCCCTCTCTCTGTATGCTCCAACTCTGTCAAAGGTTCTACAAGAAGACAAAGTGCAGTTCTACTGGCAAAAGGATTCTACAAAATATTGACAGTCAGTGTGTTAATAAATACCGCCCCAGTGATTTTATTTCCCCCCAACTCACTGAATAAATGGGCTCAAATTATTGGGATTTAGATTATGCTACTGCACTAAAAGATGCAGCCAAAGGCTTTTCACACATTTTTTTTTTTTTTTTACCAGGGCTGCAATAGATGAACTTAACATTTTCAGCTAAAGAAAAGGCGAAGATGAAGCCTGCGAAAGTTTGAGCTGCAGACTGGAGCCATGGAAGTCACGGACCACCGACAGCTTTACTGGCTGCTGAGTCCGCCTAATGTGAGACAGATGTGTCCAAAAGCTCCGCTGCCCGTCCCAGGCACAGTGGCTTGTGTTGCACAATAAGTCCAACTCAAACTGAGAAAATATTAAGTGCCAGTTGTTGTTTGGCAAAAGTCATACACCAGCTGTATCCTTTTTGTTTTTGTTTTTGTTTTCTCCCCGAGAAGTATTTGGATTTTCTCTGCGGCTCCTGGCGTGTGAGAAGCAGAAACCCGGAGAGATGTTTATCAGTCGGTGGAGGAGGCAGATGGGAGTGTGGACAGATCCTGAAGGGCCGAGCGGTGGCCATACGCATAAACAATGTGAACACACAAACGCCTTCTCCTGCACACAAACTGGTATTTATATAGAAGGAACACAGATAGAGCAGGCGTGCACCTCACACAGACTTCCCAGCAGGCGTACACACACTTTTAAACCACTAAAGCCTGATCTGATGAAAGTGAAACAAAGAAACAGAAACACAAAGTTGGAAGAAATGTACAACTAACCCTAAATACAGACCATTTCACTGAGCCTCAGTCTGCAGTGGGATACAAACTTATTTTTAGATTTTGTTTTTTGACATTGGCTTTATACTAAGTCATGTGTCAGTTTGTTTGTTAATTAATCTCAGTATCATGAGGACCAAGGAACAGAGCAGACAATATTTTAAGCTTTAAAGTTCTGCACTCTGAACCTACCAAGTATCCGATAAAGCATTATTCCAAAGAGCAACCATGAGGCCTATGGTGACTCTGGAGGAGCTGCAGAGATCCAAATCTCAGATGGGAGAATCTGTTGACAAGACAATTATCAGTGATCCTCTCAATTAATCCTTCCGGAAGAGTGGCAACAAGGACGCAGTCTGCCACAGGCCTTGTAGGGGGGTGAAGGTGCACTGCTAAGATGACATTTTGACCCATGTGAAAAAATACTGTGTGTGGCAGATAAGCAACACTGCACATCACCCTGAACAACACCATGGTGATCATGAAACACTGGAGTGGCAGCATCATGCTTTGGGGACGTTTTTCTTCAGCAGGTCAGCTGGTCAGAGATGATGGACAGATGTATGACGCTAAAAACAAAGTAGTCTGGAAGAAAACCTGCTAAAGACAACAAAAAGACTTGAGACAGAGGTCAACAGGTCAACAAACCGATAAACCTCCAGCCAGAGCTACAACAGAATGGTTCTGATTGGATGATGGTCATGTGTTGGAGTGGATCTTTTCCAACACATGACCATCTGGCTCTTGCTTGATTGGATCCACCATTTTGGTTTTGGGATCAGTTCTAAATATTTGTATGTTTTTACATTCAGGTTGCGAAACGTTTTAAAATTGACTACTGTAAAAAAGAAAAGGAAAAAAACTGTCTTATAATACAATCACAGTAACCCTGTTCTAGAGGTAACAGTGATTGTTTTACGTTTTTTTCTGGAATCACAGTACGTAGTAATACATTTACTGTATGACTTACATTTATCTATTTACACAATGCATTTACTTCATTACAGTAAAACTGTAAAAAGATTATAGTAAAATTATGATAAAATTACAGGGAAACTGTAATAACATTACAGGAAAACTTTAATAAAATTACAGTAAAGTTGTGATAAAATTACAGTAAAATTGTGATAAAAGACAGCAAAATTGTGATAAAGTTACAGGAAAACGAATCAAATTACAGTGGGGTTACTGTAAACATTACATTAATGGTTGGCAACCCTGCTGCTAGAACTTTACTGTAAATGTTATAAGTTGTTTTTTTGAGGGGGGTTTACAGTTCAGTCAAATTCCAAACCAAATCCAACTGAGAATCCATAGCGAGAGCTGAAAATTTATGTCACTAGACCCTCCAACCAATCTCACTGAACTTAAATCATTTTGCTTAGAAAAAGTAGGTGGAAGATTTGTTGGGACAAAATATAGCCTATGAAAAGGTTCATGGGGTGTGAATACTTTTACAGGGCGCTCTAAACAAATGCAGTCTTGTGTTGCAGACTGCTAAATGTTCTTGGAAGAGCGTACTGATGTGACTTGAGGGAGATGAATTTGTGTTTACACCTTGTTCCTGTTTTCTGTCACAGGATAATAGGTGGATCAAGTTGAAGCTTTAGGCATCTAAAAAGCTGTTTTCCTTTAGCTGTGTGGGAATCCGGGCTCCGCTGTGGACGGAACCAGAACAGCACAGATAGCATCCAAAAGGTAGCCATAGCCCCTCCAAAAAAAACTACATCCCTTTGAAGGTGATTTTGGAAGTGGTTCAAGACGTATTTTTGCAATGTAGTGATTGTTTAAAAAAGAATGGTTTTCATGAATCTGTCGGGAATCCACATGGACCTGTAGTCTGGACTGGGTTCTTGTTTTATCTTGGCGACAACTTTTTAATAGCCAGCAAAAGTCTCCAGCTTTTCCCAAAAGAGCCACAAAATGCAGGATGAATTGGTGTCAATCTAAACCTTTGCCAAACAGGCTGTGTGTGCGCGTGTGTGTGCATGTGTGTGGGCAGGACAAAAACTCTTTTAAGATGGCACATTCAGGAAGTAGTTGATATCGCTCAAATTCCCAGCTACACAGATGTCTGTAGATTCCCTTTGGAAAACTGGAATTCCTTATTTCTGACTGTCTGCCTGTCACTTTTTAAATGAGCTTCCATTCTTCCCAGTCCCTGTCTTTCTTCCTGGTTGTGATGTGTCAACAGTGCCTCCTGGTGGCACATTTTGAATCTTGCGTGAACAATTCCACACAGTACAAGAAAGCTGTTCTTTTTGCTAAATCAAATCTCTGTGAAACTCATATGTAATATAGTTGTCGTACACATTATTAGGTAGTGATTCCCACTCCAAGGAGAGGAAATCCAAAAAGGTGACTAATAAAGAAGCAAGTTGTTAACAGAGTGCTGTTTTCCAAGCATATTCAGAGAAAGTTGACGAGAAGGAAATATTGCGGTAGGAAAAGGTGCACCAGCAACGGGGATATATGCAGCCTTGAGAGGATTGTCGAGCAAAATCCATTCAATAATTTGAGGGAGTTTCACAAGCAGTGGGCTGAGCCTGGAGTTATGCTCAGATGATCCCTACGCATGGGCCACAAGCATCTTCCCTAAGCTAAGGAGAATGGGATTGTTGCTCAGGGGTCCAAAGTCTTGCTTTCAGGTTAAAGTTTACATTTTCATTTAGACCTTAAGGTCCCAGAGTCTGGAGTAAGAATGGAGAGGCACAGAATCCATGTTGCTTGAAGTCCAGTGTGAAGTTGCCACAGTCAGTGATGATTTGGGGTGCCATGTCATCTGCCAACGTTGGTCCACTGGGTTTTCTGAAGTTCACCATCAATGCAGCATTCTTGCAGGATATTTTAGAGCACTTCATGCTTCCTTCTGCTGACAAGCTTTATGGAGATGTTGACACTTCATTTTCCAGCAGTACTTGGTACCGGTCCACACTGCCAAAGGTACCAAAAGCTGCTTTAGTGACCATGGTGTTACTATGCTTGGTCGGTCAGCAAGCTGGTCTAACCTGAACCCCATAAAGAATCTATTGAATATTGTCAGGTGGAAGATGAAAGACACCAGACCCAACAATCCATATGATCTGAAGGTCACTATCAAAGCAACCTGTGCTTCATTTGCACCTCAGCAGAACAACAAAAGGAGTCCCAACCAAGTACTGACTGCTTAGAAATACACCTGCTGTTCAGAGGCCTGACATTTCTGTTTAGATATTTTTTGAATTGATTCTTATGTAGTATTTAAATCTTCTGAGACAGTGAATTTTGGATTTTCATTATTTGTGAGCCATAATCATCAAAACTATATAAGAACTAAAGGCTTTAAATGTTCTTTCATGATATTCCATTATATATATATATATATATATATATATATATATATATATATATATATATATATATATATATATAGATATATATATATATGTATCCATGTTTGTATGCCTCATGAATGTTGCAGATGTCACATTGTTGTTACAGAGGCCATGTAAAAGAAGAGCTGGTTTGATTCAAAACGTACCACCAGGAGGCACTGTTGACATATCACCACGAGAAAGGAAGAGTGGGACTGGGTAGAATGAAAATTAATTTTAAACATTGACAGACAGACAGTGAGAAATAAGTAATTGAAGTTTTCCAAAATGAATCTACAAACATCAATTTTCATTTACAACGAGGACCTGGTCACACCAAAATAATTTTGATTGCTTTATTTTTCTTGTCTTAGATTTACTGCTGAGTCTGGAATCATTCAATCTTAATTTATAAAGCACTATTCATACAGCCAAGCTTTACAGAGGTTAAAACGAGAAAGACAGACATAAAACCACTAGAGAACCAAACAAAATAAATTGTTCTGTAAATGATGAAGAATTAAAAGAGAAAAATTAATAGACTACACCTGGAGGAGCACTGCCGGTCACACCCTGCTGAGAGAGGTAGGAGGAAACAAACACCAACATCCAGCACACAACCACTGAACCCTAACAAATTCATTTTCCTGGCCAAATCATTCCTCCACCATCATGCTCGATAGTTTGATTGAGGTGGTTGAGCTGATTTGCTGCTTGGTTCTGTCCAAACATGGCACAGTGGTTTATGACCAAGCATTTCTGTTTTTGCTCCAAACCATTCTGTTCTAGAAGCTCTGCGGTTTCATTTAGATGTAACTTGGTAAACCTAAGTCATGCCGCCATCTGTTTTTCAGAGTGAAGAGGCCTTCTCCTGTCAACTTTTTCAAAGAAGCCATATTTCTTCAGTGATTTTCTACTATTCATGTCATGAACTATATAATTTTATCGTGCTAAGTGAGGCCCAAAGAGTCTAAGAAGAAGTTTTTTTGTTGTGTTGCTATTTCTTTGAGCGATAATAACGACCTCGGGGTAAATCAGCTCCCAGGCAGCTATACCGTGAACAACTTCTGATTGTTTGAAGATGGCCTTATAGCCATTTCTGGATTGATGGGCAACAACAATTGCTTTCACGGGCCCATTGCTGATGTCTTCCCATCCTGGCATTGCATCAATACCCACCTGCATTCTCCAGAAAGACAAACTGCCAAAGATGCTGCTTCTACAAATGTTTGAGTTTTTTGATTAGCAGAACCTTGCATCTACTTTTCATCTTGGGTCCTATGGAAACAGAGCAGATCAAAAAAACTGTTTTCCTTAATGTGATATATGGGCAGACAGACAAACAGAAATCAGGCACAGAATGTGACAATAGCATCTCCCCCCAGCTGGTTTTCATTGATCGTGACTGCCGTGAAATCATTCTGATTCAGATATTCTTACCCTTTCCTTCAAAACCAGTTAATGTCCTGCCTCTGTTGCACATTGAACCAATAAGGAGTTGGCTAGTTTCAATGAATTGTTGCAAAACAACAGTTGACAGTTTTTTCCCACATGGGCTGGATCCCTTTCTTGGATTAGGTAGTGATGCCATTTATTTTCCTTGAGAAAAACACAAAAAAAAGGTGAGATTTTTCTGGAGAAGAAACGGACGATTTGGTTTGGAGTGCCTCTGCTGTGCTGCTCACACACCCCGGCAGGCGGTTCTTTGCGGAGAGTGAGACAGATGGTGGTGTGGACGGATCCTGAAGGGCAAACCCGGTGTCTGGTGGCCATATGGACTCAGTCCTCTCTGAGCTGTACACTCGTTTTACTTTCGCCGCTCATCTCGGATAGCAAACAGCAGCCTTTTGCAGTTAGCTCCACCATACTCAACAAAACCCAGAGCAAATGTTGTGAACATTTGCATTCTCACTCTGGATAATAACACGGAGCATTTAGGGCTGCAGTGCACATGTGAAATTGATGAACTGCAGATGAATTGCTGCAAAGGATTTATATTAAAAAACAAACACTTTCCCCACTTTTGGGAGTTTAAGACTGTTGTCCCCATAATAACATGGCTCAACTTCCACGAACTGTAATACTTAAGTTGAATATAATAAGAACAACATTACTTTTCAAGGAGCTTTTACTTTATTTAAGACAAGAGTGCCTGAAGTGTGGCCCGGGGGCAATTTGCGGCTCTAGGGCGAATTTTCAAAAATGATACAAATGTTCCCCACTTACGCGGGTGGTTAATGAGAAATGTATTTTTAATTAGAACAATATTATCAAAATATTCTATAAAGGGAACCTGTTAGGTAAAATACATCGTTTTTGTCTTTTAATAATCTCCCTCTTTGCAGTTTAATTTCATAATCCATCCTGTGACTTTCACCCTTCAGTTCATCCAAATCGGCTTTAAATTCATTTATTAAACTACTATTAAAATAAATGCAACAAATATGACACAAAAGAACGACCCAAATCTTGTTCCTTTTGTTAAGAATTGACAAAAACTTTTTTTTTTCTTCATCCAGTCTAATTCTTCAAACAATGCAACCATGCAAAACACTTTTTAAGTTTTAATAGTTATTCAATTTTTATTAAAATATATCATGCTTACTTTATTGTTGTGCTGATAAAAAAAAAAAAATTACCTTTGTATTTTTTGTGATAATATTTTTTTATAACCGTTATATTTGTTTCGCCCTCGAGTAAATTTGACTCGACAACGTTGCCCCCTGATTTTAACCCTCTGGAGGTTTTTCCTTAGAAAACAAAGCAGACGAATTATGACTTAGTTTGATAAAATAAAAAAAATTGTAAGTCCATGTTAGAATTTAGAAGTAAAACCTTGAGGAAAAAAAATAAAATAAAAAAATAAAAGAGCAGACCATGCCACTAAACGTTGTGACCTCAAGTCCTTTTGGCCACGTTCATAGCAACACATTTGTGGGGGTGGGGGGGTTCTTGCTATTAAGATTTGAGAGGTTTCAAACCAAACCGATGTCAACTTTTTACTAATTCTATGTTTTGTGGTAATTTTCCCCCTCCGTATCTTTGAGGTCAGAACAGATCAGCTTTTCATCTGTTTCACATAAACTGTACTAAAAGGCTTTAGATGGGAAACTGCTGTGGCTCAAGCGCCACATGGCTGAAGTTGTATACTTTGGGCCTATTTCAAGTGGTTAGTTGTGGTTTGACAACCCATTTGCAGTGGATCCAGTGCGGTACTACCTTCCAGCTGGACCGGACAGAAAAGATGGAAAAGGAAAGGCATAAGTACGTCTCTGTCATAGGGCCCGACGTTTTAGAAAGACACTGATTCAACGATAATCTGCAGTGTCAGGCTGGATAATGTTCCAGTCATCAGGCCTCCTCTCCCCTTGCTCAGCTCTTGCTTCACTCTCGATTCTGTGGATATGAAGAACTCACAAGCCTGGTCTGCATATTAAAACATCTGCAAATTGAATAAGCTCATTTTAATGACAAGCCCTGTGTTGCTGTCATTGATGTGGCATCTGGGAACATGACTGATGCAGCTGAGGCTCTCATTTAAGCTAAACGACCCAAACCATTATCTAAGATAGAGCATGTGGAAGTAACTCGGTTTCTGTTGGACCACTCCCATCTGCGGACCTCCTAAATATGATTGAAGAATGGTAATCACTGCAAAAGAGATCATCAAAGTTGCACAGATTTAGCCACCGAAGGCATCCTTGCGTTTTGGCGCTCTCGTAAAAATGTTGTTAAGTGAGCTTACAAATCAGCATGACATAAATCAAAGTTGATGGTGCTGGGCTTTCTTGCATATTATCTTTGGAATCATTAAAAGGGTTTTAGCTAATGTTGTTTTCACCCGTGTATCCACTACAGTAAAGCCCCAAATTATTCATACCCCTGGCAAATTCAAGTTTAAAGTCATCTTTAAATTTCATCAGGACCTTTCCTCAGACTAAAAGGAGTGGCTTGGGTGCTGACCTGAATCTGACCTGGTGAGGGAGCTAAAGATTAGGGGGATGGCAAGGACACTTTCCAACCATAAAGACTGGGATTTGATGACCAAATACAAAAACACCCAAACACTTGTGGAAACATGCAAACAGCTCGTCAGCAATTACAAGAAGGGTCTGACTGCTTTATGGCCAATGACGGCTTTTCCATTGATTATTGAGAATGGTATAAAATACATTTTGACATATGTATAAATCAGGTCTGCATGGCATCACAGTTGGTTGTTCTGTTAAATTGCAGCAAGAAGGTTCTGGGTTCAAATCCTAGCCTGGGGTCTTTCTGCATGGGGTTTGCATGTTCTCCCTGTTCATGCGTGGGTTCTCTCCGGGTACTCCGGCTTCCTCCCACAGTCCAAAAACATGACTGTTAGGTGAATTGGTTTCTCTAATTTGCCCTTAGGTATGAGTGTGTGCGTGCATGGTTGTTTGTCCTGTCTGTCTCAGTGTTGCCCTGCGATGGACTGGCGACCTGTCCAGGGTGTACCTCGCCTCTCACCCTATGAGAGCTGGAGATAGGCACCAGCCCCACCGCAACCCTGCACAGGAATGACGGGTACAGAAAATGGATGGATGGATGGATGGATGGTATAAATTACATTTTGACATATGTAAAAATCAGGTCTGCATGGCGTCGCAGTTGGTTGTTATGTTAAATTGAAGGTCCTAGGTTCAGATCCTAGCCTGGGGTCTTTCCAGGTGGAGTTTGCATGTTCTTCTCGTGCATGGGTTCTCTCTGGGTACTCCAGTTTCCTCTCTCTACATTGCCCCTAGGTATGGGCTTGTTTGCATACCCTGTGATCAACTGGTGACCTGCCTAGGATGTACCCCACCTCTCTCTGGATGACCACCTGAGATAAACACCAGCTTTTCCCAGACCCCGCAAAGACAACCAAGTACAGACAGGAATAATGAATTAAAAACCGATACATTTCTTCTTCTTTTTTTAAATCGGCACTCTTTTTACATAATTTTATTTTCTTTTGAGACATGGCTGCTTCACTGCCTGTCAGAAACAAACTTCTCTGGTGAATCAAAATAATTTTAAATCTAAACCCACCAGAGGTATGAATAATTCTGGGCTTAGCTGTAAATCATTTCATTGACATAGGGCAAAGGTCCACACACTGAGGTCTTTTCATTTTTTACTATTTAGATTTAGATGTTTTGCTCGTGGTTTAGATAGGCTTGGCACATAAAACTAGGTTCAGCCCAGAATAAAGTGAATAGGTTTTGTTTTTTTCGCTTTACAGATTTTTTAGAAATATTTTATAATTAAACAAGCACACAGCATTGTATATAGTATTGCTTATCTTTTAAGTTGGTCTAGAGTTTAAATACTTGTCTATTGGTTGCATGTGTTTCCTTAGTTTTAACTGTTCAATCCAATGTTCAAATAGAAAAGCACTCTGAGAGAGCAGACCTCCGCCAAGGCAGCTCAGTCTCCCCCCTCCCCCCACGCCAGGTTTTCGGATCACCACCAAATTCGAATCACTTGTTGCTGGTCATATTGCATACACATCCTGAAAATGTCATTAAAATCCACCTATAACTGTTTGAGTTATGTTGCTAACTAACAAACAAACCATGGCGAAAACAAAAACTTCATGGCGGAGGTAATAAAACAACACAAGGTTATGGAAATAAATAATACAAATAGCAATTTGACAAGAGTCCAGTTCAGTTGCAGTGCCATCACAGCTATGAATCTCTATCTGCAACTCTCACATTTTAAAGTGGATTAGTGTTAAGAAAGCTTCTCCCAAGCTGTTGTTTACTTTATTGTTTATTCATGGTTTGGGGTTCATTGGAGTTTATGTATTTGAGTAGTACTTTATTGTGAAGAGGTGGGAATAATTAAACACTACATTGCAGCAGCTCTCTTCTTGGCATTAAGGGCTTATAAAACTGTTGAGCCTTGGCAGAAATAATTTTCCTGGTTTTGGCGCGCTGTTAAATTTAAAACGTTTTGACCAGATCCTACAGATGAAATTTGTCACGGCAACAGTTGAAGCTCTCTGAACTGCGGTTCATGCTCACGAGCTCAGGACGGAGAATAATTCCCATGAGGAGATCGAGTTAAGTACGGGGTGTAGACCCCAAACACGAGCGTAATGCAAACATCTAAAACAACAGGAGAACAAAAAAAATATCTCTATTTGTTGAAAGTAGCATGCTCAGAAGCTGCTCCCTAATGTATCTTGAATTTATTTGTGGCAAAACAAAAACCAAAGCAACATTCCGGAGAAAGTAAAAGTGAATCAAGTGAATAAACATGACTTTGTATATATAAAAAACAAGAAAAACATTATTAGTCAAGTGACACTATTGGAGAATACTTGGAAACCAACCCTGGATTGAATGAGACACGTGGGGCCTCTGTCTCTACTTGCTATTCTTCTCGTCTGTAGTGTTAAATCACTGTTGGAGTGAGTTGGTGGCAGATGGGCGCGACATGTTTCAATCTGTTCCTCGGTTGTTAAGCTGCATTAACCTGGAAGTTGAACACAACTGCAGAGGACTACTGCATCAGATTTACAACCTACATCGGAGAAATCTTCACAAATACACTTTGGTGTTTCTTATTGCTTTGTACTGCGGTAACCAGCCTTGCAGAGCTAATCTGCATGTGGCTGCTGTACATCAGCAGGGAGGTAGGGGTTGTTTTTTATGCATACTGAGTTGTTTTTACAGTATGCTAGTCATTAATTCTTTAAGCTACTGGAACATCAAGCCCTTTAATCCTGAAAATATTCTTCAGGTGATAATAGGCAGACTTTGTAATGGTCTGTATCTGTGTTAGGAGTCTGGGGTATTTGTCTGTGCCTTCAAGCTCGGAGTTTCTCTGTGATGGATGCTCCATCTCTGTGCTCTGCCTGCCCGTACTCTGTGCTCAACCCTCGCTCCCGGACTCAGCCATCTCCACATCTCCAAGTACACAGCAGGAAATCTCCACAGACATCATGGACTCTTTCTCCCTGGCGTTCAGTCCGCCATCTACCAAGTGAGTACCTGAGTACATTCAAAAAGTTAAACCCACTCCAAGCTCTCATCTCACCTTTGGGCTTTACTGCCTGCAGTTCTTCTCGCCTCCATTTCCCTGTGCAGTGTTCCCGGTTCCTGTGACCATCATCATCACATTATCTTTGTTTGAATAAAATTTTATATTTTTACAACTGTTCTCCCTAGTGATGTTCTGTATGTGTACTTAATTCGAACATGACAATCTGTCTGTCTCTGGAGGTTCGGGACTGAGTCTATTGCTACACCGAGGTTTCTGGCCTGATCGGTAATGTCATGTTTGAATTAAGCTTCTTCACCCTCACGCAGAACGCCACTAGGGAGACCAATTGTAAAAGTTACAAAGTTTTTATTGAAACAATAATGATGAGCGCGGGAGCTGGGAAGACCGCACAGGGAAATGGAGGCGAGAAGAACTGCACGAGTAGTCCGGAGGTGAAACAGAATCTTGGAGTGAGTATATTAGCTTGAATGTGCTCAGGTGAGGCGTACTTGGTAGATGGCGGACTGAATGCCAGGGAGAGAGCTAGGAATCTGAGATGTCTGTGGGAACTTCCTGCTGAGTTCCAGAAGAGATAGCTGAATCCGGGAGCAAGGACGGAGCACAGAGGGCGAGTAGGCAGAGCACAGAGATGGAGCATTCATCACAGAGGAACTCTGAGCTTGAAGGTCGGTCAGACGTGGAAGAAAAACCAAAGCTTACTGAGAAGCTGGAGAACTGATAACGAGGAAGTTGCAGCGAGGGGAATCCTTGGAAGGAGCACAGAAGAATCAACAGGTTGTCACTTGAGGAAAGCACACAATAGACACTGGAGATAACACAGACAACTTGCGACAGTTTGACACTCAGGCAACGAAGATCTGAGACCCAGCTCGTTATATCCAGCCTGTGGTGAGCTTTAATGAGCTGCACCTGTGTGCAGGCTGCAGAGAGATGGCTCCGCCCCCATTTGCTTCACTAAATGGTTCACTACTCGAGGCCTCACTTAAATGGTTCTAAATACAGCCATCTGTAGTATGATTAAATGTATTACAGACTATGCCGTACACTGCAGCCCCTTTTGTGAATAGCTTTTGTAAGCTAAGTCAATAAAATATACATATATACACGTGTGTGTGTTTGTGTATATATATATATATATATATATATATATATATCACATAACTTTCGATAAAAGTATCAAATGAATGCATGGTTTTACTCATTTTCAATTAAAAACAAAAGTTTTTCCAATGAGCCGGTTCCTTTTTTTTGCCCAGTATTTCTCCAGCCTTTGAACAAAGTCTTTCATATGGCACAGATGCTGGGGAGCACAGGAAAATTCTTGCTAATTTATGCAAGTGTGGATATAAACTGTTTGTCTTGTTCCAGTAGAGCGTAGTAGAGAGTAAGATGTTCAATTGACTGACTGACTGACTACCTCAACAGCTCACTAAGTCCCTACAAAAGCTCATAACACCACAGTGTGCTGCGAGACTCAAAGCGCTAATGAGGAAGCGACACGCTGAATGAACCAATAACGTCACCCACACAAACTGAGGCCTCGGTCACATGATTTCCCCGTTCTTGATGAAAGCGTTGAATCGAGGCTTCATTTAGCACGCCCACTTTTGCTTCGCAGCCTCGGTTCATTTGTCCCATCCCTACCCCCGGCTAGATGGACAGGTTCTGAGCTCACACAGGAAATCTGAAGGACTTCTACAGAAAGGTGGAGAAAAATGCAGGAAGACAGACGGAGACAAACACAGACAAACACCCCACAGCACTGATTAGTTGTATGCAATTGCTCAATATTTGAATTGGTGAATTGTCACCTGGTGACATTGTGATGTTGAGCTGTATTTTATTTGCATAGGGTTGTTATAACAAGCAACAAGATTAGTTATTGCTTGTTATAATCTGAGCTAGCGGGAGCACATAGATATTAATAGGAGGGGCCCCAAGATGAAACTTTGAGGTAACCCACATGTGACTTCTGTCTGCTCTGATGAAAAGTTACCTATTGACCAAAAGAAGTCCCTGTCCTTTAGGTTAGACCTAAACCGGTCAAGTTCTGTACCAGAGAGTCTGACCAAGCTCTCCAGTCACTTCAATAAAATATTATGGTCAACCGTGTTGAAGGCTGTGCTGAGGTTCCACAATACCAGCACGGTGGTTCGTCTACAGTCCGTAGTTGTGTCACTGAACACTTTAACATGGGCAGTCTCAATACTAAGGTGAAAAGACTTCAAAGCAGTTTGTCATAGTACATTTTTAAAAGCTTTAAGAAGAAAGGTGTGTAGCATTCTGGTGGTTGTGTTGTTGATGAAGTGGGAGGACTCTATGAAAGTGTTCCAAACCCTGTTCCTGCAGCGGTTCTGAAACAGATCCTGAACAGAAAGTAGAAAGTAGACATATTTTTAAAGTCCTTCTTAGTTCCCCTTACTATCCTCCTCAGTGCCTTCTCCTCTGCCAAATTGTAGCAACATGCTGAGGGTATTGGTAGAAAGTGAAGTTTGTTTCAGTTTCCCCAGAAAGTGCAATGTCTGCTGGGGGCATTTCCCAATCCCTGTGATTTTCTTTTTCAAGCAGGTGAGGTCATCACAGATCTGTGCTCTCGGGAATTTAAAACAATCCACTTTCTTTACTGCACAGGTGCTAAAGCTGTCCATTTTGTCCACAACGAGCACCAGGTTCTGGATCAGACCTTCAACAAGTAATCTCTTCTTGGAATGAGGTTACTGACAAGATCAACAATAGGCAAACAGCTTGGTGAGAAGAGATGAACTGTTGGAGCAATTATTAGAAAATTGAATAAATACAAGATCACTGACAATCTCCCTCGAGCTGGGGCTCCATGCAATAGAACTCTTTGGTATCAACGTCACTTGCCGTGTTTGTAGGGGAAAGGTGCTGAGTTGCATCCCAAGAACACCATACCCACTGTGAAGCATGGGGGTGGAAACATTCTACTTTGGTGCTGCTTTTCTGTGAAGGGGACAGGACGACTGATCCGTATTAAGGAAAGGATGAATGGGGCCATGTATTGTGAGAT
Organism: Valencia hispanica; assembly: GCA_963556495.2. Lineage (NCBI taxonomy): Eukaryota > Metazoa > Chordata > Actinopteri > Cyprinodontiformes > Valenciidae > Valencia > Valencia hispanica. The sequence continues at coordinate 12,692,493 of OY747709.1, read as the reverse complement.
TTTCGGCAAAAACCTCCTTCCATCAGTGAGAGCATTGAAGATAAAACTTGGATGGATCTTCCAGCATGACAATTCAATTCAAATTAAAAAATACTTTATTGATCCCAGAGGGAAATTAAGTGTTGTTGTTGCTCATATAAATACATTTTTAAGGAGTTGTTGTAGATAGTGATGGCTGTGGGCAGGAAGGATTTTTTGTAGCGGTCTGTATTGCAGCAAAACTGAAGAAGCCTCCGACTGAAGACGCTATGTTGTTGTATGACTGTCTCATTAAAAGGATGCTCAGGGTTGTCCATAATTGTTTTGATTTTATGAAGAATCCTTCTTTGCATTATCATCTCCAGTGGTTCCAAAGTAGTGCCAAGAACAGAACCAACCTTCTTTCTCAGGTTGTTTAGCCTATTTAAGTCCCTGGCTCTGATGCTGCCACCCCAACAGATGATGGCTGAAGAGATTTCACTCTCCACAACAGACTTTTCGAAGGACCTAAGCTTCCTCAAGAAGTACAGTCTGCTCTGTCCCTTCTTGTAGACGGTTTCACTGTTCAGTCTCCAGTCCAGTCTGTTGTCAAAGTAAACTCCGAGGTATTTATACTCCTCAACCACCTCCACTTCTTCTCCCATGATGGAAACAGTGTTTGACTTATCCCTGTTTCCTCTGAAATCTACAATCATCTCCTTTGTTTTGTTCACATTCAAGGTAAGACGATTGTTTCCACACCATGTCACAAAGCGGTCCACCAGCTCTCTGTATTCAGCTTCTTGTCCATCTCTGATACACCCGACAATTGCAGAGTCATCTGAGTATTTCTGCAGATGACAGGTCTCTGATTTGTACTGGAAGTCTGAGGTGTACAGAGTGAAAAGGAATGGTGAGAGTACGGTCCCCTGTGGTGCTCCTGTGCTGCTGACCACCTGGTTTGACACACAATTCTTCAGTTTGATCCCAAAAATGGTCTACTGTCTAATGATCTAATAAAATCAAATGATCCCAAACACACCGCTCGGCAACGAAGGAGTGGCTACGTAAAAAGCATTTCAAGGTTCTGGAGTGGCCTAGCCAGTCTCCAGACCTCAGTCCAATAGAGAATCTATGGGGGGAGTTCAAAGTCCTTGTTGCCCAGCGACAGCCCCAAAGCATCACGGCTCTAGAGAACATCTGCATGGAAGAATGGGCCAAAATAGCAGCTACAGTGTGTGCAAACCTGGTGAAGACCTACTGGAAACGTTTGACCTCTGTCATTTCCAACCAAGGTTACATTATAAAGTACTGAGGGGAACTTTTGTTATTGGCCAAATACTTATTTTCTGCACCATTATACAAATACATTCTTTGAGGGTTGAGGTTGTTTGCTGTAAACAACAGTCTTATTTCTTGAAGAAAATGTACCATTTATATATCTTCATCAGGTTGGAGTGATAGATAGGAACGAATTTTATTGTTGATTACAAATAATGACATGATGGAGGAGAACACACCACAGATGAGGATGACATGGACCAATGTTTGACAGTGAAGTATTGAGGTTGCCACCTGCAACGCCATCTTGGATTCTTTACAATTCCTTGCTTGGATAAATTAGGCTTCGTGCATAGGTCCACTGTCATCTTTGGCTTCACCACCACAACTCTGTGTGGTGTACAAAGACAGATATGACTTTGAACTTATTCACTATAGAAGTGACATTCTCAGTTTAAAGGGGGCTTTTACCGTTTCGGTCTTGAAACTCTGAATTGAGTGTTCCTTTGTTCTCATTTCAAGTCAAAGAGGTGACAGTTACTGTTTTGTCATTTGAGTGACGTGAAGACCTTTAAGACAGAGGAAGTGGTTTGGTATTACAGAAGAGCTGACTTGACAACATACATGTTAACAGATGACTATGATGGAAAATGTTTTCCTTCTTTTGACGTGACCCGCTCCTTTGTATCTGAGCAACCTTGTCTGACATAAGTATGGATCATCAGGCCAGAGTTACGTCAAGTCCAATTTATTCCTAAGGCGCAATAAAAACGAATGAATAAAAGTAACATTTACAGAATCCACAAATAATAAATCGACAAACATTTTTAGAAACAAGAAAGAATGAAAATATTTTTTTTTAAATCTTGTACGTGTTTAAGTTGGTATCATCATTCAGGGGCTATAGCTACAAAGCTCTGTATGCCAGCTTAGACCTACATACAGCTTTCTATAATAAATCATGTGCAGAGGAGCTTGCTTATTTACAATCTATGGGGGTGTAAAGGTACATGAATTTGGAATTTTTGGTACGGCCCGGTTGGTTCGCAATGCAACTGTACCAAACGAATACAGCTGTCTTCTGAACATATTCAGAATGTTTACCTGCAGAACTTAAAGTGCTGTGCAATGTTCCTCAGTGCAACTTTTAAAAAATGACACCAAAACAAAACTGAAAGGACTCCCATCTATCACTAAACTCTACTATTTGGGAACATGAATGGTTTATCATGCAGCTAGAGTAGAAAAAGAAAGATGGACCAAACCAGAACTTTGTCAGCGAACGCATCTTTCAACTGCAATAAGGTCCATACAGTAGCACCATCTGCACTGAACTTAATGACTGACATGAAACATTGTCAAACTGAATGTAAACCTCAGTGATACTAGAGAAAAGCCAGCTGACATCCAAATGGCTACCAGTAGCATCCATCCATCCATTTTCTATACCCGTCCATCCTAATGTAGGGTTGCGGGGGGCTGGTGCCTATCTCCAGCGGTCAAGGGGCGAGAGGCGGGGTACACCCTGGACAAGTCGCCAGTCCATCGCAGGGCAGGGCAACACAGAGACATACAGGACAAACAACCATACACGCACACACTCATACCTAAGGGCAATTTTAGAGAAACCAATTCACCTAACATCTTCCAGGAGTACCTGGAGAGAACCCACGCATGAACAGGGAGAACATGCAAACTCCATGCAGAAAGACCCCAGGCCAGGATTTGAACCCAGGACCTTCTTGCTGCAAGGCAACAGTGCTACCAACTGTGCCACTGTGCAGCCCCAGTAGCATCCAATCAGCCCAAACTCCTTATCTTGGATAAAACAAGTTGGCAGAATCTCTGTTAATGAGAAGGGATTTTCCCAACAGCTGCCGATGCTGCATTCAAGTACAGCTGGAAGACTCTATTGTCGACATATGAAAACAACTCCAAGGTGATTTAAGCATGTTTTATTCTCAAATATGGGCAAAGTATTATTTAAACATTCCTAAACATTGACACTGACTGTTTTCAAGTGGCTTTATTGTTTTCTACTCTGTCTATGTCTGCTTGTACGATTTTATTTATAAAAAAAGGAATTCAGTCAAATCTCCAGTCAATTATGTACTATATGATTGAACATAACAAAATCAAATTATTTCAGGAATTGAAAGGAAGAAATTCAGTAAAAAAGGTCATTTGTTTAATGCTCATCAGAGTGAAAGAAAGAAAGAAAAAAGTCATATGCACATTTGTATTTATTTTTCTTGATTAAAGTGTACCGAGCCGTGACTTTAAAACCCCTATTACCTTGATTTTTGCTTACTGTTACACCCCTACTACAAACCTTTTAAAATAGCTTCTAAAATGAATTTAAACTTATTACAGAGAAACAAGCATGACAATGACTCAGCTTTCTTTTAAACAGTCTTTTTTCCACCCCAGGGTGCTTTTAAGGCCCTGTTGTTGTATTTAGCAGCAAACGTTCCTGCTGAAGTCTTATGTTTCGTTCAGATAAAGCTTTGGAAACTTCTGCTCAGATGAGTAAATGCTTTCCAATGCAAATAATTGGGCAGCACATTAAACATGCTGTTCAAAGTCAGAAAAAAGAAGAAGTTGGAAGAATAATAATTTATGCATCATTTAGAAATTTATCACTAAATACCATCAAAGTTACCCTCACCACCACACCTAATTTCTGCCATGCCAAAACAAGTCAACACAGTTTACAGCAATTTACTTCTGCATGACTCATTCCGTCTTGAATCATAAATTTTAAAGGCTCTGTGAAAGATTTAATTGTTCCTCAACCGGCTCGCAGGCTTCATGTGAACTCGAAAGATCAAAAAGTTTCCGGCATTGCAAGGAGCAGTTTCCCACAGCACCGGTGGGTGAGGTGGTGATGATGCTTCGACTCCTTTAAGGCGAGATGACATCACCCGTGGTTTTGTACTCAAATGAGTCCAAGTGACTAGTGAGATAAACGCTAACATTGTCCCAGCAACCACATCGTTTTCTTGTACATATACCAGCCATCGCTCTCATCTGCAAGTCTGAAATTTCTGTTCAGTGCCTTTAAGAAGTGCAGGCGGCAGAGCATGTTGGAGGTCTAATGATGGTGTTGTAGATCTAATGATGTGTGTAATTACAGCATTCTCAGATAGGGCAGCTTGCATGGTTCACATGCTGACATGGCACTTGCTCAGCGCCTTATTTTCTGCCACGTCTTTAGACTTTAATCAGGTTCAGTCCTACCCTCTAACTACACAGTGTGGGCTGAATTTTGAGGAGAAACACGGCACGGATACTGACATTAGAGTTCTATCGTACAAGCAACTGCTACCTTATATAATACAGTATATGTCTTTAATAAATTAGAATATGCATTCTGGTGAGACTCGTTTGTAAGATTAAAAGGACATTTTGAAAATAACCTTTAAGCAGGCTTTAAACATATTCAATATTTTAAAAAAAGATTTTAATATCGGCCTGGTGTAATATTTTAAAGGAGTCATAACCTAGTATTACCTTGGATACTCACGCTCTATTATAGTCTTTCAGGCCCTTCTAAAAAAGAAAAGGTGAAAAAAAGTTGAAAAAAATAAACACAGAGCTCATCTGACCCTTATTTCTGAAGGCATTGTTGTCTCGCGAGATCTGATGCGATACTTTGGCTGTCGTGGACGGTCATTGTAATAATGCAAATGAGGGACGCGTTGATTGGTGGCAGGAAGGAGGGGGGTTGACACAACATGTCTATGGTTGACAACGCTTCAGCATATCTAACCTATATCTTCTACTCCCGCTAGCAAAAAAAAAAAAAATAAATAAAAACTACTCCCGCTAGCATAAAATAGCCACATTAGCAGTTAGCTGCTGTTTGTTACACACAGCAGAGCAATAAAAACACAGCCTGCCGTTTCAATTGCAGGCAGGTCTCTAAATGTTGGAATGGCCCCTTTTTTCAAACGGAGCTTGGATGCCAACTTCACCTGATATTGTCCCAAATTTGTAAAGGATCCCGGCGTAAAAAAATAGAAAAAATATTTCCATGTTGATTCTGGCAGTCAACAACAGAGCAACTCACGTGTTGCACTACGTTTCTGGTAGAAATGGTTTTAGCTGATTTAGCTGATTAAAATAAAAGGTTGACACAAATATGTCTTCTTCATGCATCATTACATGAAAAAACTTTCTGCATCTTTCACGGTGGAATTCGTACTTCGATTCGCTGATGTGTCGGTCGCGAACGAACCGGCTCTAAGAGCCAACTCTTTGAAGTGAACGATGTGAGCGGGCTTGTCATTGAGAGCCTTTTTTTAATTTTTTCATCCCCCCCCCGCTTGTTTTGGTACATTTGGTACACATCGTTTTGCATTAATATTGGTAATAAATACACTTTAAGCAACAGAAAATCTGAGGAGCCGAAGAGCCAGCTCTTTATCGTTAGCCAAGCCAAAAGAACTGGCTCTCCAAAAAGAGCTGGAATTCCCATGACTAGAATTCAGTAATGGCGGCGCTCGACTGAATTTGAGGGGGAGAGGGGAGAGGGCCGAGGAGCGGGAGAGGGGGAGGCGGGCTTTCTGCAGCATAGGTCTGCGATGTCTATATATGGCATATCCTGCGCCGACTTGACGTCAAGTCGGCCAGAAATTAAAATCACGTATTTGAGTGCGCGTCCACGTGGGCTGGTTGACGAACCCAGGGGTAAACAAACGCTTCACTTTTAAAGTGTAACTGAACCCCATGAAAAATCATAACCCTGCCCCCAGATAACATTTGAAAAATTCTACAAAGTGGGCGGTGCCAGGAGGCACGGAGGGGTATGGCCAAGTGTTGAGGAAAAGCGGAGGGGGGAACATGGGGCGGTGTTCAGGAGGACACTGACAGCTCGCTTAATCTGACACTGAAACATGGACAGTGACCAAAGCGACATTGGCAGTTTTGCGACTGATCAATCTGATCAACATTCATCTGTTTTGAACGTTAGCCTATGTTAGCATTACCACTCAGAGACCGGACTCCTCCTGTCTCCCTCTGCCTCAGCTCGGGCGGCGCTGGCTCGGTGCCCTGAACCAGCTGATCTCCTCCGTCGTCACTGGAGATAGAGGAGTAGAGGGAGGCTTTATGGAGCCCAGCGGCCGCGAGCCGTATCAATTAGAGCCGCTGGCTCGGGGCGCTGAGTCGGCGCTGCCCGAGGCTGGCGCTGCTGCTGAGGGAGAGAGAGACAGGATGGGTCCGGTCTCTGAGTGGTAATGCTAACATAGGCTAACGTTCAAAACAGTATGTTAGCTATGCTAACTAAGTGCTAATGTGATAATAATTGATATCCTGAAAAACGCAATCCAACTCCAAACTCGCCACGGGGCCGATATGTCTGATAGTTTTATACCCAAACCCACGGGGCGTGTCTGTGAGACCATGGCTGCTGTGACACAGTCAAATTCCTGTGACGTAGAGATGTACCGCTCTGCACCAATCACAAAATTCCAATGCAGTAGCCACCGTTCAACCCTAAGAGGGCAGCACTGAGACGTTTTTAGACCAAAAAGTGTAGAATTAAACAACTTTACACCAAAATGTAAAAAAATCCCCAGAAACTGAAAGACCGCATTGGTAAAGACCCATTTATACAGTTTAGAAGCAAAAAAAAAATGTTTTGGGGTTTAGTTACACTTTAAATATCGGCTTCCCTGCCAGTGTGTAATCGTTAGGCAATCATAACATACATTTTTACTCATGGAAAAGTGAAAATTACAGGTCATGACCCCTTTAATCTTAAATGTAGTGTTTTATTATCTGTAAGCAGGAAAATCCTCATAGTTAACAGAAATAAACGCTTGAAAACATCAGTCTTTGGAATTCATCAATATAATGTGTTTCAATTAGTGAATTGAGGCTATGCTAAATGAATTTTTCAATAATATTCTAAATTATTGAATATGGCTGCAGTTGTAGGACTGTTGCCTGGCAGCAAAAAAAAGTCCTGGGTTCAAACCCCTCTGCATGGAGTTTGCATGTTCTCCCTGTGCATGTGTGGGTTCTTTCAAGGTACTCAAGCTTCCTCCCACAGTCCAGAAATATGACTGTGAGGTTAACTGGTTTCACCATCATTGCCCTTTGTTTTTCATAGTCGATATCGATATATATCACAATATAAATTCAATCTGTATTTTTGTCAGAATTAACATTCTCTGGTACTATTTGAAGATATCAAAAGGTTATTTTTTTATTTATTTTGAAGTCGAACATGACATCGGACACTATACAACTGTAAAATTAAAAGAGGTTAAGGCTGGCTGATATGGATTTAAGAAAAATCTGTGATTTTTTTAATGCCAAATTCAATTTTTGATTTGAATCGATTTCTCTCTCTCTTTCTATTCTCAAAAAGAAAGTACAAATGACAAAAAAAATATTTTTTTTTAAACGTGGTTTTGTTTCAATCATCCCTTCTTAGAGTTGACCTGAGTTCAAAGTGCAAATAAATACACACTGTAAAACATGCTTATAAAACAAGATGGTTGGCTTGGGTGGGCTGACATCAGTTTGAACTATGGAAACCAAAGAGGTGCATTGGTGGAATTGTTTTTCTCGATTTGCCAAAAATTCAGTCTTCATAAACAGAAAATTTGATTAATCGATATATCGCCCAGCCCTATGTGCTTGCATGGTTGCTTGGTTCTGTGTGTCTCTGTGATGAACTGTCTGCCGAGTGATGATTCATCTGAAAAGCAAAACTGAATTCTGACAGATTCTGACAGTATGTGTACTCCAGAAACCTGCTCTTTATGGATATTGGCAAGACGAAAGCCATTGTTGGAAAGTCCTGTATGCAGTTTGTCTCAAGCCACAAAGAGAAGAAAGCAAACAAGCGGAATGTAGTCAGATGCACCCAAAATTCAACTTTGCTGAAATAGGGTGGTGGCAGCATCATGCCATGGGGATATTTTTGAGTCTGGCTGAATTCAAGCTCCTTTGCATAAAAAAGAGGCATAAATCTTTCTAGATGTGCAAAGATGGTAGAGATTCTAAACCACCTGATTTTACTGTCGGTAAAAAGTGCTTCTACAAAGTATTAAATAAGGAGGGCTGAATTTTAAACACATTTTTAAAACGATGAAAATGTTGACACTAGACAATCGTGTATTACTCTGTGTTGTTCTATCACACAGGATTCCAGTTAAAAACAATGAAGTCTGTGGGTGTAATTTAACAAAACATGAAAATGCTCAAGGCAGTTGACCTAATTTACTTTTCTTTGACTTTTCCATCATGCGACTTCATACTTTGGCAGTATTCTTTATATTGTTTAGTGTCTCAGTATGTGGCTCTCTTTTGTCAATCCTGTATTAGTTAATATGGATTCTGTACATGTCTGAGATGGGGTTTTTTTATTTGGGTATGTGGTGCACTTTTGTCATTTCAAACTTAAGTTGGCAGTTTAGAGAGAAAATCAGCCTAAATAGAAATTTCGAACCACACAGCAGGCCTGCATTCCAGTTGCTATTTGAGCTCAAGCTGGAATAGTTTTGAATGCAGTAATTTTGGGTTATATTTAACACAGAATTTGCAAGAAGCAAGAGGACAATGAGTCAATACATCAGGGTCTCACAATGAAACAATGTAACTGCTTTCAACAATTTGGAGTCATTCTAATTTAAATGGGGCTTAAAATAAAAGGTGTCGCCTGCGGCGGTGCTCGAATCCACAGCAGGCGAAGTGTTTGAATAGCAACAACTATTTTGTTGCCAAGTCTTAGGGCCCGTCCACACGGAGACGCGTTTCGCTGTATACGTATACATTTTTTATCGTATTAGCGTTTCGTCCACACGGATTCGGCGTTTTGGGAGACAGAAACCGCTATTTTTTTGAAACCGGGTCCCAAAGTGAATAAATCTGAAAACGACGCCCTTGCGGTTTCGTGTGCACAGCCAATCCGTCTATTTTCTGAAACGATGATGTCATCACATCACTTTTCGGCGGCGTCACACGTAACTGCAACGACAATAATGGCGGACTACATGATTGTGTTCGTGCTGCAGAAACTACTAAGCAAAATCTATTGCTTTTTTATAAATGTATTCTTCTTGATTCGTATACAGCGCGCAAGGTTATGCGCATGCTCAAAGTCTTCTTCTCCATGTATAGTTTATCTCTGTGGCAGAATTACAGCGCCCCATACTGGTCTGGCATATATACTACACCGTTTTCAGTCGGTTTCAGTGGTTTCGTGTGGACGCAGATATTTCTTGAGACGACGCCGTGTTTACGGAATTTGTTTTTAGAACGAGGGAACAAAAATATCGGATAGGGAACGCACCGGCTTCGTGTGGACATGGCCTTAGTTTTTTTGTGCTTATTCTAGATTTTCTTGGCGAATTTTTTTTTTTATAGAAAGCCTGATGTTATTTTGAAGTCATTTGACTATCATATAATTATGAGATAGTGGCGGTCAGTGACGGTTTCTTCAAAAGTTAATAAAATAAATATCTGCAGGAGGCGACTGGCTGGCTAAGGTGGTACTTTCACGTAGTTTTTGTACAGAAAGCTAGCCGCCCCCCTCCCATAAAAAAACACACACACAAAAAAAAAAACATGGAAAAACAGTGACCGTGTCTGAATTTACTTTTAAAAGCTTCTTCCCTGAGTTCCAGTTGCAAAAATATATCTGACATTTAGTTTTCATTCGCCATACAACTAAAACGTATCCGCGTGAAGATCCGCGTTGAGTGAAGTTTCTGAGCACCAGCAGTTTCCTGAAGGCAGCTCAGATGATAGCGGGGGCGCGCGGGGAGGGGGGTTGGGGTGTGTGACGTCATGGCACAGTGCCCCGTCCGTCCATGTTTGGCCGAGGAGAAGTTTGTGTTGCTTCGACAAAACTTCACACATCATCCTGTAGATGAGGGGAACACAGTAACTACGACGAACCCAGACCGTTAACATTTTTGGTTTTTTTATTTGAAGGTCCGCTCGTATCAAATTCACAATATATTACCTCTCGTGTAAGTTAATTTTATTGTTAGAAATAATAACGGTGTTTAAAAATCTCGACCAAAGCTCGCGGCTGGAGGTGAACTTTACGCTCCGTCCACGGACCTTCGGTTACATCTTCGTTCCGCGGGCCAACCTTCGCCGCTATGCGCTGTTTTAGCTTCGTTTCCGTCTGATAATGCATAGAGGGGGCTTCTGTTCTGTCGGCCGGCTCGCAGGCTCGCATCCTCCGTCGCTCGGTGTCGTATGAACCGTTGCGAGACAGCGACGCAGGGTTGGAGGCTCCGCCAGCGGAGCCAGACTTTTCATGATGGGGATGCCCAGGGGAGGACGTCTGTTCCTGGCGACGTGCCTCTGCTCGTTCTTCGTCCTTGTTCTTTACTTCCAGAGCATCACCAAACCAGGTGAGAAACCACACATATACAGCCTTCTTGAACTGCCAGACGTTATTGATACAGATGTTTCAGTCAAGGATGTTCAGTGTTCTAACCACTAAACAAAACTTCTGGGGGGGAAAAAAAAGTGTATAACCGGTTTTTCGGTTGTTGTTGTTGTTTGCATTTACTTTATTGTTTAATATTTGTTCACTGCGTCCGACCCTGGCAGCTGAGGTAAACAGTGCAGTTGGTCCGGTTGCATCGCAGTGTCAGGGGAGATTAGAGGAGGATGGAGCCAGAGAGTAGAACAATGATGAAGAAATGGGGGGTGTATTTACTGGCCACTTTTTTTTAGGTACACCAGCTCAACTGCTTGTTGAAGCTTCTATGGCAAACCATGCAAAACAAGCTCACTCAAAGAACATTTTTTTCATGCCTCTTAACAACTTTCTAACATATTTTGTGGTAATTAAAAAGATGAAACCCCGAAAAAAAAAGTAACGTGGTTCTGTCACATTTGTTTAAAAACCTCAGCAAATAACACGGCTCGGTCCGAAACCCAACGATAGGACCGTCCAGTTGTCCTGTCTCAACGGACAAGCGGACTTCCTCATATACCTGGCTCCTCCACTCATCACGCGCTCCCACATTTTGCAACAGCACACCACTGGTGTGAGAGGTTCTCCACTCAATATTGTCAGAGAAGGAGAAACAGCCGGCTGGTACCACCCCAAATATCGGTTATCTGCCATACTTGCAATTCCATTATATATATATATATATATATATATATATATATATATAAACTAGATCTGCATACCTGATCTTGTGCTACTGCTGGCCACCCCTGTCCTTTTGTGACAACAGTGGGCTTTATTTTCTTTCCCCCGATGACTACGTTTCACATATGGGAAGTTCAGAGGAGTTTTTTTTTTTTTTTGTTTGTCGGTTTTGCTTGTATTTTTAGTAAATAGCGGGGGGGATACGGCAACATTCATTCGTTTGAGTGTAAAACAGATGGTTTGATTAAAAGTGAATGAAATGATGTATGAATAGGCCCACTGTGAAGGCTGGAATGTTTTTGAACAACCCCCCCCCCCCCCGTCCCCGTCCCTCCTGAAGACCCCCCTGCATTCCACGGCTGTATCCCCTTTTTCTCTTCATGCTCGTCTGTTTCTGTCTCGGGCTGAGCCCCTTTCTAGGAAGCGAATGACTGATCGACACCATCACTTCTGCAGGTTTTCAGGTAGAAAGTGGTTGGGTGAGAGGATTGATCTATGCTTTAATGGTTCATGGCAAAGAAGCAGAAGGAAAACCCCACCCCTTTTTTTTTAACATGCTTGGTGAAGAAATAGGAAGTAAGAGAAAGTAGAAGAACGGTGTTCCAAACTCAGGGGCCAGGAAGTTGATCAACAGGTTCTTATTTTGCAGTTTCTTGCAACAAAACCGTTTGAAACGGAATACCCCCAATGCTCCACACCTGGCAATTTTTTTCTTCTTTTTTTTAGAACACACATCCATTCGGAACAGTGGGAAACCACTTTTTAGTACGGTCAGAGACCAACACACAAACCACACGCTGGTGACCCTACGAGCGGCTTTTGTAGCACTCTTGATGACCAGCCTCCACACTAGGGCTGGACGATATAGAAAAAGAGCATATCGATAAAGGGAATAGTCATATCCATCGATGTCGATAATTATTGATCACTATTAAAAATGTAGATAATGTATTTTAAGGGCATCCCTGGTCATTTTATGCTATTCTTTAATGAACTAATTTTAATTCATAATTAAATTCAGCCCTTTATTCAAACACCTTTTTTTTTTTTTTTTACTATAACTGAACGTGTGTAAGAAACAAAAACAAATCAAGAGACCTGAGTTATATCTGTAAATACAAAGAAAAGTAATGTTACTAACCATTATAATGTAATAAAAAAAAATTAAGTTAGGAATTTAAATTAAAGGCTTATCTTAATGCTTTTTTACTATATTTTAAACATTGTATGACACTTGATTATACCAATGGCTCAGACCTTTGGTTTAGTTTGTGTGTAACAAGCGGGTCAATGAAGCCGATTCTCAGTTCAGCGGCTACAGCTAACCAGCTACTCACCGATGCCCAGAACACTAGAGCCCAGTCCAGTGACTGAGTGATGAAGCCAGCAGGTCTTTCCACCCCCGTTTCTATTTTTGAAAGTGTTTTCACATATCGATAGCATTAGCTTACGTCGCCTGGGAGGTTTACTGCTTCGCTGTTGCGGACACAGGATCCTTACCCACCTTTTTAAGATGCTCTCAAACATCTGCTTTTCAGTCATTAGCGCAGCTAGCATCTGACGTCCTTCCGCATTTTGCCTTTTCCAGTCCGTCTTCCTCATTATGAGGTCAGAGCCCCTCCGAACAACACTTTTGTCCCCATGATGAAACACGGTGGTGGCTAGTGGACAGCGCTAGGACCAATCAGAGCAACGAACAACGTGAAGTATTCATAGCAACGTAAACCAGTCAAGAGTGCAGTCCGCCATACTCCGTCAAAGAAGGAGATCGGGCCAGTCATGGCGTCCAACATATATCTGTCGTTTTTGTCAGAAAAACATGAGAATATCTGGTGTACTGACAACAGACCGCCGCCATCTTTGTTGTATTGCTCCGTCGCTCTGCTGTCGTTGTAGAATTAAAAAAAGTTCTGCCGTGATGGTGCCAAGCCCTCCCAACGTCTCTCCACAAACATAAAGCGCTGTGATTGGCCCGAGCCAATGGTAGACCTGCTGAGCTAAAGTTTCAGGGTTCCCACGCGTCCTGGAAAACCTGGAAAATGATAGACCTATTTTTCCAGTCATGGAAAACACCTTGAAAATGGGAAAAACTGTAAAATGTCCTGGAAACGTTTGTGTTGTCCTGGAAAATAATTTTCCCTCCTTGTGGATGAACCTAAAAGGGTTAAACGTTTTACGCATGAATGTCTGTTTTCAGCTGCCTGCAACGGGCTGTAGCGCTTGTCTGCTTTCATTTCTGCACGTAGCCGACACTACCAACCAATCAAATTGCATATTCCCTTACAACATTTCATACGTTCACACTTATTTCAAAAGTAAAAGTTCTCCTTCTGTAATGTCGCAGTTTGTTTATGATCGATGTTTTAATTCGGGACTAGTTTGCTTTCGGCGTAGTGAGAAAGGAGTGATACGGCTACTACGTACCCGTTTTAGACCAATGCGGTGGCAGAGTTTAACCGACGTGATGACGTATGCGGATATGGAGACAGCTAAGGTCATGATGAAAACTTCTTTAAAACTTTTACAAAACCGAGTAACAAGATGTATGTAAAATGTGTTACATGCATTTAACTTCCATGAAACATGAACAAGACATGGATTTCATACTTACGCTATGGAATACGTATGGGAACGCCTAACCGACGGTGAGTACATCACTATGCAGTTGCAGTGTTACTGGTTCTGAATGAGTTATTTACAGATTTATTTGGATTGTGTTAGATTGCCCAGATTGGTGAAAAAAATACTCACAAACGATCCTTTGCTAAATGTTTATGTTCATACAGGTAATAGTTTAGACAGGTGCTTGCTTAAGAACCACAAGTGTTAATAATAAACATTCTTTCATTACATTGCAGTAATTAAATCCAGCGGCCGTGTCACTCCTTTCTCACTACGGTGAAAACAAACTAGTCCCGAATTATAACATCGATCATAAAAAAACTGCGCTATTACAGAAGGAGAACTTTTACTTTTGAACTCAGTGCGCACGTATAGATTTTATGACGTAAACAGTTTTCATAGATGCCAGAGGTCGTAACGAGATGAAACGAAAACTGGCTTCACCTGACCTACTCTCAGGCATTAACCAAAACAATGTTGCTTCATTGCGTTTCATGCCCCTGTCCCCCGGATTTTTTTAGACTGTTCATTTTTGCTCAACATGCGAAGACCTAACATTTTCTGATGATGAAATTATTTCATATAGGCTAAGCCTATTTATGATTTATATTTACATACAATATTTACTGTAAACTGGAAGGGATGGAGATGGAGGATGGGACCTTTACTGGTGGGACGTTATATGCCGGATTTCTTTCTAAGGGGAGCGGCGTCCCCCCCGCTCCCCCTCAACTCGACTACTGGATATAAATATATATATATGTTTATGGGTATATCGCAAAATTTGTTGATTACCGACCGTGGTAAGAAAAAATCCAAACCGGCACAGCCTTAGTTGTGTTGCATTGCAAGTAGAGGAAAGCCGGTGGCATTGTTAAAGACAACAATCGTTGCACAACTATAATACCGATATAATGGTATAGGTACAATGCCATATCTGTTTCAAAATATATCCCGATGTGATGATATCGGTATATCGCCCAGCCCTAGTTGTGATAGCTTGACTTGTATTGTAGCAGGCTAGCAGCTGAAAATGTCCTGGAAAATGTCCTGGAAAAGTCCTGGGAAATCATTTCAAGAAAAGAGTGGGAACCCTGAGTTTTGCTAATGCTGCTGTTTGTCTAGGTTTCTAAGTTTGTACTTTTTAGCCATTTGATTAAAATTTCATTTATAAGCCCTTTATTGTGTATCAGTGTTACACTTTGGCACAAGCAATTAACCAGTAAAGGCGGTCTGTGTTTTCATCATTTAGTCATCATCTGTCTGACGTGCTGCTAAGGCTTTAAAAGTGTAATAATGCTCAGCTGGGTAACCGGCAGCAGCACCTGCTCAACACACTATCACATTGGCAGAACGCTGGTGGATGGGAGCAGATGGAAGCTAGCAAGAACCTACATCCTCACTTGTCATAATTTTTCCAGAACTGTGTAAAAGTGATCTGATCTGGACCTAGGGAGGCTCGGGCGACTGAAAACACGGCAACGGAGAATCAGTTTTGCCACCAGCCAACGTTTGCAATAAATGAGAAATCGCTTCCATTAATGTTGCCCAACTGTTGAGACATAAAACAGGAAAATTAGTGTAAACCCCCCCCCCCCAACCCAACAACAATCATGACCGTTATTAGCTGAATCCTGTGGTTGGTGTTGCATCACCGTTCTGTTGCGGGGGAATTTCTACAGAACTACATCTCTGCTCAACTCTCTCTCCCTGTTGGGTCATCGACCTTTTTCTGACCTCTGTTCTGGTCACTTTAACTCCCAAAGCCCTGTTAGGGCTCTACCTCCACAGACAGAACAAAAGTGGTGGAGGTCAAACGGTTAACGGCCGTGTTCTGGTATAGCAAATAAGATCCTATCAGCCACTGTTTTAATAAAGGGCAGGAAGCGCGTTGCTTATTATTGTTCTGCTTTCATTGTCTAACATCCTGCTGCAACACTCCAGAGTTGGCTTACAAGAAAAAAGTACAACTGCTGTCCAGCATGTGAAGAGGAACGTACAGTAATTCATGTCGCCTGTCTCTAGCAACGTCTAATTCAGTGGGGCAAAAAAAAAGTATTTGGCAGCTACTGTTTGTGCAAGTTGTCCCACTTACAAAGATGAGAGAGGTCTGTAGTTTTCACCATAGGTACACTTCAACTGTGAGACAGAATGTGAAAAAAGAATCCAGGAAATTACAATGTATACTTATTAGATAATATATTTGTATAATGGTGCAGAAACTCAGGTCAATAACAAAAGTTCCCCTCAGTACTTTATAACGTAACCTTGGTTGGAAATGACAGAGGTCAAACGTTTCCTGTTGGTATTTACCAGGTTTGCACACACTGTAGCTGCTATTTTGGCCCATTCTTCCATGCAGAACTTTTCTAGAGCTAGGATGGTTTGGGGCTGTTGCTAGGCAACACATATTTTCAACTCCCTCCACAGATTCTATATTGGATTGAGGTCTGGAGACTGGCTAGGCCACTCCAGAACCTTGAAATGCTTTTTACATAGCCCCTCCTTCGTTGCCTGGGCGATGTGTTTGGGTTTATTGTCATGCTTGAAGATCCAGCCACGTTTAGTCTCCAATGCTCTCACTGATGGAAGGAGGTTTTTGCACAAAATCTAACGATACATGGCCCTGTTCATCCTTTGTTTAATACAGATCAGTCGTCCTGGCCCCTTTGCAGAAAAGCAGCCCCAAAGCATAATGTTTCCACCCCCATGCTTCACAGTGGGTATAGTGTTTTTGGGATGCAACTCAGCATTCTTCCCCCTCAAAACACAGCGAGTGACGTTTACACCAAGGAGTTCTATTTTGATCTCATCTGATCCCATGACATTCTCCCAATCCTCCTCTGGATTATCCAGATTGTCTCTGGCAAACTTTAGACGGGCCTGGACATGTGCTGGCTTAAGCAGAGGGACCTTTCAACTGCTGTAGGATTTTAATTCATGATGACGCAGTGTGTTACTACTAGTAATCTGTGTTACTGTGGTCTCAGCTCTCTTAAGGTCATTGACCAGTTCCCCCCGTTTAGTTCTGCGGCGTTTCCTCACTGTTCAAGATCATGTGTACCCCACATAGTGAGATCTTGCATGGAGCCCCAGATCGAGTGAGATTGTCAGTGATCTTTATTCCATTTTCTAATAGTTGCTCCAACAGTTGATCTATTCTCACCAAGCCAGTCTTGTGCAGGTGCACAAACTTGTCCCTGGTGTCCTTGGACAGCTCTCTGGTCTTGGCCATGGTGGAGGTCGGAGTCTGACTGTTTGAAAGGTGTGGACAGGTGTCTTTTATGCAGGTAACGAGTTCAAACAGGTGCCATTAATACAGGTAACGAGTTCAAACAGGTGCCATTAATACAGGTAACGAGTTCAAACAGGTGCCATTAATACAGGTAACGAGTTCAAACAGGTGCCATTAATACAGGTAACGAGTTCAAACAGGTGCCATTAATACTGGTAACGAGTTCAAACAGGTGCCATTAATACAGATAACGAGTTCAAACAGGTGCCATTAATACAGATAACGAGTTCAAACAGGTGCCATTAATACAGATAACGATTTCAAACAGGTGCCATTAATACAGGTAACGAGTTCAAACAGGTGCCATTAATACAGATAACGAGTTCAAACAGGTGCCATTAATACAGGTAACGAGTTCAAACAGGTGCCATTAATACAGATAACGAGTTCAAACAGGTGCCATTAATACAGGTTACGAGTTCAAACAGGTGCCATTAATACAGGTAACGATTTCAAACAGGTGCCATTAATACAGGTTACGAGTTCAAACAGGTGCCATTAATACAGGTTACGAGTTCAAACAGGTGCCATTAATACAGGTTACGAGTTCAAACAGGTGCCATTAATACAGGTTACGAGTTCAAACAGGTGCCATTAATACAGATAACGATTTCAAACAGGTGCCATTAATACAGGTTACGAGTTCAAACAGGTGCCATTAATACAGGTTACGAGTTCAAACAGGTGCCATTAATACAGGTAACGATTTCAAACAGGTGCCATTAATACAGGTAACGAGTTCAAACAGGTGCCATTAATACAGATAACGATTTCAAACAGGTGCCATTAATACAGGTTACGAGTTCAAACAGGTGCCATTAATACAGGTTACGAGTTCAAACAGGTGCCATTAATACAGATAACGAGTTCAAACAGGTGCCATTAATACAGGTTACGAGTTCAAACAGGTGCCATTAATACAGGTTACGAGTTCAAACAGGTGCCATTAATACAGGTTACGAGTTCAAACAGGTGCCATTAATACAGGTTACGAGTTCAAACAGGTGCCATTAATACAGATAACGAGTTCAAACAGGTGCCATTAAAACAGGTAACGAGTTCAAACAGGTGCCATTA
Source organism: Valencia hispanica (assembly GCA_963556495.2). Lineage (NCBI taxonomy): Eukaryota > Metazoa > Chordata > Actinopteri > Cyprinodontiformes > Valenciidae > Valencia > Valencia hispanica. The sequence goes on along the minus strand of OY747709.1, from coordinate 12,674,122 downwards.
ATACAGATAACGAGTTCAAACAGGTGCCATTAATACAGGTAACGATTTCAAACAGGTGCCATTAATACAGGTTACGAGTTCAAACAGGTGCCATTAATACAGGTTACGAGTTCAAACAGGTGCCATTAATACAGATAACGAGTTCAAACAGGTGCCATTAATACAGGTTACGAGTTCAAACAGGTGCCATTAATACAGGTTACGAGTTCAAACAGGTGCCATTAATACAGGTAACGAGTTCAAACAGGTGCCATTAATACAGATAACGAGTTCAAACAGGTGCCATTAATACAGATAACGATTTCAAACAGGTGCCATTAATACAGGTTACGAGTTCAAACAGGTGCCATTAATACAGGTTACGAGTTCAAACAGGTGCCATTAATACAGGTTACGAGTTCAAACAGGTGCCATTAATACAGGTTACGAGTTCAAACAGGTGCCATTAATACAGATAACGAGTTCAAACAGGTGCCATTAAAACAGGTAACGAGTTCAAACAGGTGCCATTAATACAGATAACGAGTTCAAACAGGTGCCATTAATACAGGTAACGATTTCAAACAGGTGCCATTAATACAGGTAACGAGTTCAAACAGGTGCCATTAATACAGGTTACGAGTTCAAACAGGTGCCATTAATACAGATAACGAGTTCAAACAGGTGCCATTAAAACAGGTAACGAGTTCAAACAGGTGCCATTAATACAGATAACGAGTTCAAACAGGTGCCATTAATACAGGTAACGATTTCAAACAGGTGCCATTAATACAGGTAACGAGTTCAAACAGGTGCCATTAATACAGATAACGAGTTCAAACAGGTGCCATTAATACAGGTAACGATTTCAAACAGGTGCCATTAATACAGGTAACGAGTTCAAACAGGTGCCATTAATACAGATAACGAGTTCAAACAGGTGCCATTAATACAGATAACGATTTCAAACAGGTGCCATTAATACAGGTAACAATTTCAAACAGGTGCCATTAATACAGGTAACGAGTTCAAACAGGTGCCATTAATACAGATAACGAGTTCAAACAGGTGCCATTAAAACAGGTAACGAGTTCAAACAGGTGCCATTAATACAGATAACGAGTTCAAACAGGTGCCATTAATACAGGTAACGATTTCAAACAGGTGCCATTAATACAGGTAACGAGTTCAAACAGGTGCCATTAATACAGGTAACGATTTCAAACAGGTGCCATTAATACAGGTAACGATTTCAAACAGGTGCCATTAATACAGATAACGAGTTCAAACAGGTGCCATTAATACAGGTTACGAGTTCAAACAGGTGCCATTAATACAGGTAACGAGTGGGGGATAGAAGAGCTTCTTAAAGGAGAAGTAACAGGTCTGTGAGGGCCAGAATTCTTGCTTGATTGTAAGTGCTTAATACTTATTTTCACCACCATTATACATATAAATTCTTTAAAAGTCATACATTGTGATTTCCTGGACTTTTTCTGTCCACATTCTATCTCTCATAGTTTAAGTGTACCTATGGTGAAAATTACAGACTTTCCTCATCTTTTGAAGTGGGACAACTTGCACAAACAGTAGCTGTTAAATACTTTCCCCCCCACTGTAAATCTTAAAAAGTAGTGACATGCAACATCGTATGACCCACTGTGTACATTCTTTTTTCTGTTGGACCAATAAGAACGCTATGACATGTGGAAATTAAACAGCTTTAGTGTAAAACCATTGCGGAGCAAGTTAGCATAGTTGTGGTTTTTCATTGACACGCTCAGATGCTTGTATGTCTGCCAACATTATGGTACAGATGGGATCTGGTTAAGACCGTTATTATGCTCTGTTTCTCTTTGTCTCCAGTTGTTTTATTCATTTTAATGCCTTTAATGTTCGGAGAGGGTTGCAAAAGGACGAGTGATGCCAGTTTTAATTAGACTAATTAACCATTTTTAAGCACTCGTCACCTCAGACAAAAAAGAAACGCAATCGCTGGCTCAGTTCCTTCTTCACTGGAGAAAGCAGTTGAACTCTACAAAGGAATGCTCTGATTTAGACGTAATTTGGTTTGTGTAATAGATTTGTGTTGCAATTGGAAGATGGTAATTTTATCAGGCAGTTGCAGAAGCATCTGACAGTCGGTTGAAGCAGTAATGGTCACTAGAGATGGATAATGCCTGAATGCAGACATATACATAAAAAAATAAATGAATTAATAAGCACCTTTTTATTATTGGTGTTCCAAACCCTGGCCCTTAAGTCACACTGCCCTGCATGTTTTAGATGTTTCTCTGCTCTTACCTGATTCAGATGATTGCAGTTTACCATAGGGTTAGGTACCTTTTTGATTTTTTCTTCTTCTTTACAATACCAGTACTTTAATGAGACCTGATTTTCGGTACCTGAACAATGTTTTTTTTTTTGGTACCTATAAGTTTTAAGAGAAAGAAAGTACTTGCATGTTTTTGTTTTGTTTATTAAACTAAGCTTTACATTCTAAGGAGCTTTACATTCACATTAATTATATCGCCAACCTTATTTAAAGTTAAGAAACAATTAAATTGAATTTGTGTATCCTCACCTTTGTGTCAAAATAACACAACAATGGAATAAGTAATTTTATCTGGCATGATCAATATCCTTTCTATTAGTAGTAGTAGGAACAGCTGTCGTTTTTCCTTTTTGAATAAAATCAATGCCAACATCTTATATACACTGGCCAGAAGCAACTTTTCTTTCAATAAAACCTCATAGTTGAGATGGAAAGATTATCTTTTTTTACTTAGCTGTTATTGCAATATTAATACATATTGCATGTTTTCTTAATACTGTGCTGCCCCAAACAAAAAGCAGTGAGAAATAAAAAACCCAGTTTCTCTTTGTTTACAGATGTGTTCTTTCATGCGTTTACGTTGACTCAGCAGCACTGCAGCACAGCATCCTTTTCAGCGTATGAATGAGATGCTGCGGACGGGATCTCAGCTCCTTAAAGAGTGGCTGGGGAAAGCGTGGGAAGTTCCAAGAGCGTGGGCAGATCATGGTGACAAGAGGCACGAGGAAGAACAAATGTTGGTGCGGGTCATTGGTGCCACCTTTCCCCTCTCCTCTGTTCCTCCTCTCAGCTTTGGAAAACCACAGCAGATCGTCCGATTGAATTGAGATGAGTCGCTCCCAGACACGTTTTTAGGTGCTGGTCGGTTCCACAGTGGTTGCATCCGACGTGGCATTCCATAGCTGCAGGCACATTCACATCCACTGGTTAGATCTGAAGCTCGTTTAAAAGAACATGTAAACTGCCAGAGACGGATGACAGGCGTATAATGCAGGTTTTTGTCAGCCATTTTTTTGCAAGGACACAGTCGCTGAGAGCCCAGTAAACACATGCACTTTTATCTAGCTTTCTATTCATACACATACAATTATCTTGCACACAGATCCGATGTAAAGCATAGAAATGTTGGGATGCCTTTAAGGTCCTCCACACAGCTGGCATGTCTGAGGAAACGCGTTGTTTGTTATCTGTTCCACTGTACGGGGCAAAACAAACACGATCCATGTCTTACACCATTTAGTCGTCCACAACTTGCTCTGTTTTGAAAAAAAACAACTGTAAATGGGAATTTATTGTGCTGTATAAATAACTTCAATTCTATCCTTGCAAATGTTGATCCCCTGGACTTGAAATTAAAACGGGTCATTAAAGTGGAGATTTAAGTCGTTAAGTTGCTGTTAATCAGTAAAAACGTATAATAATGACCTAAGTGAAATGAGAAGCAGTATGCTTTGTAATGGCCTGGTGACCAGAGCTTATTTGACTTTATTGGTCCTGATTGGTAACCAGTCAGTCACTCTTTCGATGCTCTGATCAGTGAGGGGTGTAATGGTGCATGTATTTGTATTTTTCAGTACGGCCCAAACAAATACAGTTGTGTTCTATCAGAACACATGCAGAATGTTTATGTGGAACTTAAAAAAAAGAAGAAAAAAAAGTGACCCCAAAACAAAACTGAAAGGACTCCCAGCTATCAGTAAACTCTGTTATTTGAGTACATGAATGGTTTCTTATTCAGCTACAGTAGAAAAAGAAAGATGGACCGAACCAAAACTTTGTCAGCAAACGCATCTTTGAACAGCAATAAGCTCCATAACACGCTCTACATTGCACTGAATGACTCAGATTAAACAATGTCAAGCTGAATGTAAACATCAGTGATACTAGAGAAAAACCAGCTGGTTTATGTGGGCAAAGTATTATTTACACTTTTCTAAACATTAGCACTGTACTGTTTTATTTATTAAAAGAAATTCAACCAAATCTCCAGTCAGTTGTATACTTTTAACTTTTTTCAAATTATACAACATAATAATAATAAAGTCAGATTAATTTCAAGAATTGAAAGGAAGGAACTCTGGGGAAAAAAAGGTTCTGTTTAATATTTCATAGTCATATGCACATTTGTATATATTTTCACCTCCGCCAAGGAGGTTATGTTTTCGACTGGATTTGTCTGTCAGTTAGCAACATAACTCAAACCTTTATAGATGGATTCCGGTGGAGTTTTCAGGAAGTGTCTGAAATGGGACAAGGAAAAGGTGATTAGAATTTGGATGCGATTCGGATCACTGTCTGATTATTTTCGTTTGTTTACTTGTTTTTAGAGCATTCTATGAGCTGCGCTTCTAGTAAAAAGCTTTCCAGCTTAATCAAAACTCACTCTCTGTCAGCCATTGCTCAAGCTGAAGTAAATAAATTGTCCTCGACCAGAGACATCACTGCAATAGTAGGCAGACCCGCCAGAAAAGGTCTACACCCCTGCTGTCCTGGGGGAGAATTGCTTCGCAGCAACAGAGAAGTATAAAAGGAAATACGTCAATACCTGTGAATGCAAACCTGCTGACATAAACTAAGTTTAGTGTGAGAAGACCCGAAGGTAACTGTTACCTAACTGTGACGGGATGTCCTTTCTTCACCAGGATGTCGATTCTTACCACCGCTTGAAGAAAATAACAGGAGCTGAGTACAGCAGACAACAGGAGGGCTGAAAGTATTACAACAAAGTTACTTTGCTTTTATTCTTTTGATAGAAGGAATTTATAGACACGCTTTTCTAGTCAGACTGACCCCTTAAAGCTCTACATTCACGATTTGGGGCACTTCGATACGTGGCAGGAAGAAGCTGGAATCGAACCCACAACTCTTTGGGACGACAACTCTTCCTAAGAAGCTACAGTCGCCTCATCCAACCTGTGTCTGTCTTTAAACACATGCTATGTGGGAATGTTGGCGGCTTTTTGAAAATCCTTCACAAATGTTATCATTTTCAAAGGAATACACATGGAGGCTGATGTTTTCATTTTGTAATGCTACCCATGCTAATGTGCTAAAGATCCTAAAATGTCAATCTGTTTTGAATTCTGCTAATTATGGCTCTTAAAGGGAAATCAGCTAAAGTCAGTATCGGGAGTATTGGCAGGTTGAGGCTTTACAAAAACTGGATATCAGGTATCGGCCAGCAGAATTTTTGCCACCAAAATCAATCTAAGCACATGCTGTAAACCAACTGATATATTCATAATGCATATCCACATAATGGGAAAAGGCTCATCTAGATGACTAACAATGTTTTCTACCACATCAAGACCCAGTTCCAACACTAAGCAGCTAAGAAAGATTTGTTTTAATAGATTCTAAAGACGCATACTTGGATAAACACAGCAACGAGGGTGCAACGCGTTCCTACCCATACAAGCAACCTTTCAAATTAAAGGCCAAACTCTGCTCTCTCCAACGGTACGATTATCAGCACCCTACTTGCAAAACTCACCGAACCAGCAGCTAAAGAAGAGGAAAAATGTTATTTCAGTAACCCGAAAAACATATTTAGATGCTTACTTTTGATGTTTTATTGTATAAATAATCAGTGTTAGAATAAATATGTCCACCCAGTTCCTGTAATCTATTATCCCTGCTTCACACTGAAGGGAATCCTGACCGTTTCCGTCTCTGTTTGTCTCCTGGAGACCATTTAGAAAACGGCAACCTTTACATTCTCTCGCTGTTCGGCAAACGGCTTTCCTTCACTGTGATTGGTGAACGATGTTGACTTTGAGAATTTCAGTGCACCTCCACCGCCCACCATCTCCCGACTCTATTGGCTCTGACGGTCAAATAGACGTGTCGGTCATTCCAATCGGCCAACGAGCCCAGGGAGTTTGTTTTTTCGCTGCACTTCGACTCTTATTTTGCCGCAAGGATTTTGAAGAACTATCTGTTGGGGGAAATAACATAGGTGGGGGGAAAAGGAGCCTGAGAAATTTGAAATGGCACACATGAAGCCAAAATGGCTAATTTAGAAGATTCCCCTGGACTTTTACTACCCAACACCTCTCCAAAGCTTCTATGCTTTACTTTTCTTGAATGAAATTTGGTACAGCAAATCGTCATATACTGTACTGGAGATTGCAGCTGTATACTTTCAAAGAGAAGTACTCATCACAACGTGCATTTCTTTTTTAATAGGCGGAAAATATTGGTGGTTTTTTTGTTTCCCCATTTGTGTGCCATGTTCATTTACTGTAACATGAGTGTGGATTTTTAAACCTGATGAGTATTCTCTGGAGTGTTACCTTCATTTTGATACCAAAAAAGGTGAAATAATCTTTGTAGTTTCTGAGATTTATTAAAGTCATTTTGGGGCATGACATTTCAGAACAGATCATTCAAAAAGAGGCCCAGGGTTCAAAAGCAAACAAACAAGCTGATTTCTCAGTCCTGCACAAACCACCTGTAAAACCCGACTTATAACATATATTCATATACGTCTGCTTGTCGTGTAAAGATCAGTGTTGTGCAATCATTATCTATAAATCAAAAAACCACCACATATAGGGGAAGATGCAGTACCTGTTTCTGCCTTTCACTTTGTGACGGTTACATGATGCAAAGGTTTATTTGTTGGGAGCATAAGCACTCAAACAGCTCTGTCACATTGATATTTAACTTCAAAAGTAAAAGTCAGTCACACTTTAATGAAAATTTCGCCTGAAATCGGTGAATCACTTCCAGAATTGAACGCCTTAACTGCTTCTCACTTCAGCTGTGTTTGTACAGCTGTATATAATGCTGCTGCTAACTGGATAGGGCCTCACAAACCGCTGGTACCCTGTCTTCCCACAGCCAAGCCGTTATCCATCAAACTGAAGTCTTTGAGCGTTCCAGGGAAATTAGGTTTGAGGCTACTGCTGTTTTTCACATCCATTTAAACTGACATATCTTTTAGGATGATGCTCTTTCAAGGGACAAATGAACTGGTTTATCTTATGACTCAGGAGCAGAGTTGTTCTTGTGTTTGTCGTGCATTCTTGATTCATCTCTAAGAACTGTTGCACAAAAAGTAACTAGCAATGCCCTTAAAGCACCCCACTTTTTTCTAATTGGCAACATAAAGGCATGTTCAATTCAATTAAAAAATACTTTGTTTATCCCAAACTGTAATTAAACGTTGTCTTAACTCTTATCATCTGAGTATCTTATAAAGGGTGGATGGTAGCGCTGTGGGCAGGAAGGATCTCCGGTAGCAGTCAGTCTTGGAGCTAATCTGAAGAGGTCTCTGACTAAAGGAACTCTTGCTGTCTCATGACTGTCATCCCATGGTAACAGTTAAATTTCCAGACAACAGAGGTGATTTTCCACAGTAACGTGTCCTGGATGACACAATCACTTGTTGGCAAGCACTGCTAATCCATCTCCTTTGCTTTTGCCATTCCTCTTTAAATCTCCTACTGACCGTACGGTGAGAAGGCCAGACAGAGATGTCGTGTTCCAGAGTCATAGATATGATCCTTGGAAGAGATGGAATGGAACTCCTCCTTGGTCCTTCATTCCTGCATTCATGACGCCTCCTTTTCAACCCCTCTGGTATTTGGGGTTATAGTGAGGGAATTATTTGAGCGTTTTAGATGCTAATTAGCTGCATTACCTTGATGCCACAGTTACGCATCATAACAACTGTTAGTAAAAAGTAAAAAAATCAGAATTAACGTAACAGAGGCACTCCAACATACTGCCACCATGAGCGGAGTGATTCATAGAACATATGAAGGTTGGGAGCCTTTTAAAGTTCAAGGCCTGCTCTGAACAACCGGCAAACCAGACTGTAACCAGCTGCCGTGACTGTCAGAACTACCTGCTGGAACTCGCCTCGACTGGTGGTGTCCCATTTTTTTCCGTCAGACACTTTCGGTTGTGTTTTCACACTGAAACTATAAAGGCTCATTGAAGCTGTCATCATGTGACCTTCTATTCTAGTGCAGTTCAGAAAAAATGTGTGACAGCTCAGTACGGAGGATATTGGCTCTACTGATGACTCACAATTATTTGCGATCTGTACTTTATTAGAGAGGAAATAAATTAATATTCAGCTTTTATTTGAAGAAAGGGGAAGTTTATTTAGATTAGTCAAGACCGTGCGTTTATAGTTGTCCTGATATGTACAAAGCTTAATGGAGCCTCTCTTTGTCTGCGGATGAAATAGTGTGACAGCCGATGACCGTCAGGTTGTTGATCCAGTCACCAAACGGACCTGTTAGGAGGAGGGAGCGTAAAAGGAATGAGGGCTCTTCTGCAGGCGGCATTTTGTCACTTCCTTTGCTGCGAAAGGAAGTGGCGGTTTTCTGGTGCATGTGACGAAACACATCAGACAGAGAGAGATGCGGTTTACAACAATCTCAATGTAGTAGTCTCTGCCTGCAGCTTCTCATTAACACTCTGATCATGCAAAAAAAAAAAACGTTTAGTTAATAAGATACTTTTTTGGGGGGTTAAAATAATATTTAAAAAAAAACAGAGCTAAATTAACGGTGGGGGAAAAAATGTTTGACAGCCACCAATTGTGGCCCTCACAGACCTGTTACTTCTTCTTTAAGGAGCTCTTCTAACTTCCACTTGTTACCTGTGTTAATGGCACCTGTTTGAACTCGTTACCTGTATTAATGGTACCTGTTTGAACTCGTTACCTGTATTAATGGTACCTGTTTGAACTCGTTACCTGTATTAATGGCACCTGTTTGAACTCGTTACCTGTATTAATGGCACCTGTTTGAACTTATCTGTATGAAAGACACCTGTCCATACCTTCAAACAGTCAGACTCCTACCTCCACCATGGCCAAGACCAGAGAGCTGTCCAAGGACACCAGGGACAAGTTTGTGCACCTGCACAAGACTGGCTTGGTGAGAATAGATCAACTGTTGGAGCAACTATTAGAAAATGGAATAAAGATCACTGACAATCTCACTCGATCTGGGGCTCCATGCAAGACCTCACTATGTGGGGTACACATGATCTTGAACAGTGAGGAAATGGCCCAGAACTAAACGGGGGGGGAACTGGTCAATGACCTTAAGAGAGCCGAGACCACAGTAACAAAGGTTACAATTAGTAACACACTGCGTCGTCATGAATTAAAATCCTGCAGCATTTGAAAGGTCCCCCTGCTTAAGCCAGCACATGTCCAGGCCCGTCTAAAGTTTGCCAGAGACTTTCTGGATAATCCAGAGGAGGATTGGGAGAATGTCATGTGATCAGATGAGACCAAAATAGAACTCTTTGGTATCAATGTCACTTGTTGTGTTTGGAGGGGAAAGAATGCTGAGTTGCATTCAAATAACACCATACCCACTGTAAAGCATGGGGGTGGAAGCATTATGCTTTGGGCCTGCTTTAAGGCAAATTGGAAAGGACGACTGATCCATATTAAAGAAAGGATGAATGGGGCCATGTATCGTGAGCATTTGTGCAAAAACCTTCTTCCATCAGTGTGAGCATTGAAGACTTAACTTGTTTGGATCTTGGATGACAATGATCCCAAACACATCGCCCGGGCAACAAACGAGGGGCTTCGTAAAAAACTGGCCTAGCCAGTCTCCAGACCTCAATCCAATAAAAAAATCTATGGAGGGAGTTGAAAGTCTGTGTTGCCTAGCGACGGCCCCAAACCATCCTAGCTCTAGAGAAGATCTGCATTGAAGAATGGGCCAAAATACCAGCCACAGTGTGTGCAAACCTGGTGAAGACCTACTGGAAACGTTTGACCTCTGACATTGCCAACCGAGGTTACTTTACAAAGGATTCAGGTGAACGTTTGTTATTGAACAAATACTTATTTTCTGCACCAAATTTAGAAATAAATTCTTTTAAAAAATCATACAATGTGATTTATTTTTTTTATATTCTCTCTTACAGTTTAAGTGTACCTATGATGAAAATTACATACCTCTCTTATCTTTTTAAGTGGGACAACTAGCACAATCGGTGGCTGCCAAATACTTTTTTGCCCCACTGTAGTGTCACTGGGACTGAGTAGTGCTTCAACCTTAAGGCTGACATCTCATCGGTTGTTTCACAGATACAATGCTATGTAGCGGCAGCGCTCAACCTTTTTTAATATCGGACAATATTTTCACAGGCCAGCCTTTAAGATGTGAAGGATAAATACAAACAAAATAAAATGATACAACCAGCATAAAACTGGGATATTTAAAAAAATATAATACTAAATGTGAATCCAATGTGTAGTCGCAATTTTTATTAGCAGCGTCCTCATATCGTCGCGCCAACAACATAACACTATTAACATCCTCTCTGCCCACTGATGCTCTCTAGTCGCTATGGTAACGTTTAAACATGCGATTAAAATAAGATTGACCACAAAAACAAATCTAACATGCATCACAAGCACAACTCTCCTCAACCCTGAATCAGTGGGAGCCCTGTAGCTGTTTCTCCGTAACAAGATGGTCCCATCTGGGGCAGTTTTGGGGGCTTTGTTGCCTCGTTAAAAAGCCGGTAGCCACATATCACACAGAGCAGGCTCGGTGTGTGGAAATCCCCAGTCGTGATAAATCCATATTTTAAGGAGGACTTCCCCATTTTGTCCGCTAAACGTAGCTTTCTCTTTCCTGGAAGTCATAGGAAATTCCTCGGTCTACTCCCTGGACTTTTTCCCCCTTTGCAAACAACTTTCCAGAGATCTTTGTTTTTTTCACTCATTTTTTTAGCTTTATGGGTTAGGGCTGCACGACTTAGGAAAAAAAACATTTTCTGACCCTGCAATATTTATTGTTTCGATAAATGCAGAAATTTTCAACAGATGAATTGAATAGAACCTCAAGTTATGCTGTTCTCCTGCCATCTTGTTGACTAATAACCTGCACTGATCTTACTACTTTTTGTGAATGATGCAAGTATTCTTTATGTCTATATTTGAGAGTTATTCCTATAGTTGGGGCTGCAAAATATTATAAATCTTGTGATAATATCAGTAAATATTGTGATGATATCAGTTGCAATATATGCCTGTTTTCCTTTTTCCTCTCTTTCTCAACTGTTCTTCCATCTTGACCTTGAGCATTTTGGGCAACATCATTAGTGTCCATTGTGAGCATCTGCTGCCATGACACTCTGTCCACCAGGCTAAATATTACATTAACTTGAAAAATGCATGTTCATAACAACTGGAATATATTAGCCAACATTGAATGCACTCCAAACTGCTACACAGTGATCTTGCAATGGCGATGAATTTGCAATATACTGTGCAGCCCTACCTGTGGGTTTGTTTTTTTCGCGGTGACGTATTGCGTGACCTAACATGAGTCAAGAGGGAGTTCTAGCCGGATGTAACGGAGAGAATTTGGACATTTTTCTAAATAAAATATCGTTCAGACTCGAATTATAAACAAAACGGAAATACTGTTAAATAATGTATTCTTTCTGAGCGGCACGGTACCAAATCACCCACGGCGCTGGTTGGGGGAACCCTGTTTTATAGTACACTACTTTACATTTTCTTTTCCATCAGTCTCCTATAACGTTAGCTGGTTATGATTCAGTGGGTTCCAGGAAGCTCCATAATTCTCATAATGACCTTTTGTGCAGCCTCGTGATTCTTCCATATTATTTATATAAAATACAAATATGGATTACATACATTATATAAAATATTGACTCGTAGGGTTGGATAATCAACATTTATTGATAGTTTTGATTTTGACTTTAAATGGTCATAAAACTAAGGTAATTGTAAAAAAACAAAAACAGGTTTTTACTTTACTTTGGTTTATTCCACCTTACAAGTTTGCTCGTATTATGTAATTTCTCCACTGAGGATCACTTCCCCTTCATTCTAATGCTGAAGCCCTCATGCTTCGTGCTGTCTTGTTATGAAACGTCCCCGCAAGATGGCAGAAAGAGGAGAGGGGGGAATTAACCGACTTCGTGGTCGACACAGAATAACATCACTGTTTGCTTCGGCACCCCTCTGCAACACAGCTAATCTAAAGTTTGAACTTTGTGATCTCGGAGCAACTAATACAAGGAATGACTTGAAACATTTTTAAAACTTTGCTCACAGATATGAGGACAGAAACTTGATTGATACATTATTCAGTGGTACTTGATTAATTTCAAATATCCTGCCCAGTCAGCGGTTTCTTCCTGCAACCTTCCTTGCTTTTACTCATGTCGGTGGTTTTCAGTAGATATACTTGTTGCTTTGGTTTCACTCAGTTCAAATAAAAAATTGTATTTGTCCCAAAGGGAAATTAAAGGTTGTGGTAATTCATATCATCAGAGTATCTTCAAAGAGTCGTCGTGGATGGTGATGCTGTGGGCACCAGGTGTCTCCGTTAGCAGTCAGTCTTGCAATGAAATCTAAAGAAGCCTCTGACTGAAGGCGGTTGCTATATGACTGCCTGGTGACTGTCAATAGGTGCTAACAGCTCAGTTTTTGGGCTGCAGAGATAATATTCCACAGTTAATATAATATATATTCCACAATTAATTAAAAGTATGACTGGTAGTCAGTGGCCTTTTTTCACCTTCTTCGTTCCAGTGGATCAACTAGGTCTAGTAATAAAACTGGATGTGTTAAAGTATGAAACAGGTTGGAGCGTTTAGAAAGCTGTGACAGTTTTTCTACAGTTAAACTCCGTTTAAAAAAATCTAAATCTATAGTCTTACTCATAGTACTGCAATATATCTTATCGTCTCCCCTGTATCATGATGCACATCGTGGCGCAAGATTTTTACCAATACACATCCCTAATGGCTAATCCACCTCATTTGCCACTCCGGTATGGGTGTGGCGATTTACCATAATCGATTAATTACGATGTGAAACGTGCAAAATCAATAGTGATTCAAAAGTGTTCAAAAATCTGTTATTTTTCATAATATGAGAAAAACATAAAAGTTTACAAAATACAGCAAATATTTTTCACTTTAGTTGTGAAAGCAGCGTCTTTGTTGTTGTGTATCATGTTAGCAGCAACATCTTCTTTTCCCCGGACATGTTTACTTTATCGGTGATGTCCGGAGCCTCCTCCCCAAGTGCAGCGCAGCTCATGTTTACCAGACGTCAGCCCAAGTGTAGCTTTAAGTATGAAACATGAAGGAAATGTCCTTCATTCGTGACTAATGTGTGACGGAGAGCAGCGAACTCATAGCTGGCAGATTAGTTTCTGTGACAGGTGGCAAAAATCTAATTGGTGAAACTGAGGGCCGATATTAACAACCGATGTTTATTTATTTCCATCTTTGTGACGTTTCTGTCTGTGTTTCGGGGGGTGGGGGGGGGGGGGGGGGGGGGTGGCGGTCGGTGTGTTATCCATGTGGTATTTGTTTGGTCGTTTGTTAAAGTCGTGTCTGTAATGGTTGACGTGTAAAAGCTGATCTGAAGTTTATTTAATTTTTCTTTTTAACCACATAGAGCAGGAATACTTTAAATATGTTAAAATCAAAAGTCTTCTTTAAGTTAACAGAATATGAATGATGTGTTTAAGCATTGGACCAAATTTTTCTTTTTTTATGTAAATCAAAATAAGGTCACCCTATATTATATTTAAATTGCCAACACACATTTCCTTTAGCTTTGGATTTAAGAGTAGAAAGTAGCCATGGAAGGAATGAAGAAAAACCCCTAAATAGGGAAAAAATATGGAACAAAAATAATTGTTTTATAATCGAATCGTAGCGCCTGAATCACAATCGAATCGAAATTGTGAGTTACCCAAGATGGAACACCCCATACACTCCAGTTGATATCACAATACATTACAATACATTTTGACAAAGCAAATTGAATAATTAACTCTTTCACATTTATAACTGGCCTTGTTCCTATTTTGTAATCATATATTTAGTTCAATTCTTGTTAAGGTCTTATGCGAGCAGAGGCTCTACAGGAGTCTCCTCACCTACTTTCTGGCTTCCAAACGAAGGGTCTTGTTTGCTGGAGGATTATGTGGAAAGGCTGATTGGTTGCGTTGTAACCACAGACTGTAAGATAGACGGAGCCTTGGTGAGGTCACCAGTAGGTTTCTGAAGAGCTGAATTGAAGCCCAATGGGCGGTTCCCACAACCGCCATCTTGGCCGCATCATGTGTTTGGTCACTCCCAGAAAATACAAAAAATGGGCAAAGAGATGGAGCTGAGAGTGGGGCTGTGAGGATGGAGGCAGATGATTGACACCCATCTCTGAGCTCATGTCGCTACAAGCTTACTGAGCTAACCCGGCGCTAACAAATTCAAATTCAAAAATACTTTATTGATCCCAGAGGGATATTAAGTGTTGGTATAGCTCATATAATTGATTCCTTAATGAGTTGTTGCAGATGATGATAGCTGTGGGCAGGAAGGATTTCCTGTAGCGGTCTGTGTTGCAGCGAAACTGAAGAAGCCTCCGACTGAAGACGCTCTGTTGTTGTATGACTGTCTCATGAAGAGGATGCTCAGGGTTGTCCATAATTTTTTTTATTTTACGAAGAATCCTTCTTTGCGTTATCATCTCCAGATTTTCCACAGTTGTCCCAAGAACAGAACCAGCCTTCTTTATCAGGTTGTTTAGCCTTTTTAAATCCCTGGCTCTGATGCTGCTACCCCAACCGATGACGGCTGAAGAGATTTCACTCTCCACAACAGACTTGTAGAAGATCTCCAGCATCTTGCTGCAAACCTAGAAGGACCTAAGCTTCCTCAAGAAGTACAGTCTGCTCTGTCCCTTCTTGTAGACTGTTTCACTGTTGCGCCTCCAGTCCAGTCTGTTGTCAAGGTGAACTCCGAGGTATTTTTTACCCCTCAACCACCTCCACTTCTTCTCCCATGATGGAAACAATGTTTGACTTATCCCTGTTTCTTCTGAAATCTACAATCATCTCCTTTGTTTTGTTCACATTCAAGGTGAGACGATTGTTTCCACACCATGTCACAAAGAGGTCCACCAGGTCTCTGTATTCAGCTTCTTGTCCATCTCTGATACACCCGACAATTGCAGAGTCATCTGAGTATTTCTGCAGGTGACAGGTCACCAACTGAACTGAACTAACTGAAGCTAACGGAGGTTAGCGGGGGCTTTTAGCCAGAAAACCGCAGTTGAGCGACTAAAAGATTAAACAATTTTGTCAAATAAAATCATGAATTCTTGTTGGTCCATCATTTTCACTAAAACTGTGTGAATTTTAATTAAAACAAGTTTTAATAATCAATAAGTAAAGAAGAACTATGATCATTTCAATCCATCTTTGACCAAGCAGCGTTATCTTAAATGCACAGCAGAAATATAATTTTAGTTACGGAGGGAAATAGAGCAGAGACTTCTTGGACGGTCTGTTAGTCCAATCAGTACGACAACAACCTATCTTTGTCCAAAAAGTGCACGATTAACATTCCAACACAAATAAGCACTGTTGACCCAACTGATGGTCAAGTTCACGGAAACAAAATGCCATCCAAGATCTGTCAATCAAAAGGACACACCCCTTATTAGTCATAATTTCAAGATTAAATTACATCTAAACCGATGAGTTATAAAAAAAATTCACCTCCCTCAGAGTTGTCATGATGGTAAACTTGAGCAATTAAACCTAAAATGTTTTTTTGAACCAGGCTGTAAACATGTTTATTTCTCCTGTGAAGTTGGCATTTTTAACGTGGGAGTCAATGGGGACTTGCTTCTTTCTGAAACCCACCCCTAGGGGATGAGGGGGGAACTGCTACGTCCCTTTCCCGTTGGCTTCACATTTGGCTGGCGGAGTTTGCCCCTTGTTTGGACCTGTCCGTCTGATAATGTGACGGTAAAATGTGGACCTCTCTGCAACGATGCAAACTCTGTGGGCCCAAAATGTTCTTCCCAAACATTCAAAACATTGCGGGGAGGGGAGGGGGGGGGGTGGTCATGTTTAAAAAGTTACTTTGAAGTTTCAGAATTAGTCCAAGCAGAACTGTGGTGAATTACTGATCTGCCTGCTACACTTTTGCTGTGTCACCATCAGCGCCGTTGTTCTGCTTTTTCTCATTTCTCCTTCCTCTAACTGACAGGAAGCAGCTATGATTTACAGCTGTAAATCATAGCTGCAAGTCATCCAATTGGAAAAACTGAATCTATTACAAATGTATGGCCGCTGAAAGCTACCACACTTGCGGTCTGTTAGAGTGCAAGAGAGTCAGAGTTTTCATCATAAAGATCTAGTTTCCTTCATGATGCTGTGCCCCCACCTCTCTTTAGCATCGCCTCACTTCTTGTTTTCGTTAGCTACAATCAGCCCTCTGCATGTTACGCCTCATCTGTTAAACAAATCCATTTTCCTACAACCAGACTCGTTCTCTAAGGCTATTATATCCTCCCTCCATTTTTACAGCGTATACTGGGGTAAAAAACCCAGTAGAATGTTGACTTTCATTCATCCTAGTTTAGCCATTACTGGATCAGATCTGAACTCCTGCTTCCAGCTGCCTGTGGAGGCTGAGGGTCTAAATCCTCCAGAGAAAATAATACTTTATTTCTGGGCTTTAAGAATAGTTAACTGCATTTATATTCCCAGGCACAAACAGAACCTGTATCATGACCATGTTCATTTCAAGTTTGAAGAAAACGAGACAAATGTAAGTGAACATGGACTCCTGCTTCCATCCTTGACTTGCTACAGTTAACATCTTTGCACAGATGTAGTCCAGAAATAGAAATAAAAATGTCCTTCCTTTTACCACATTTTGAAGATTCAGGCTTTAACAGTAGCAAAGTGACGGATCCACACAAAGATAAAAATATAGAATCAAAAAAGAATTAAGAATACTATACTGTACAGTAAGGGCAAAATTACAGCACAAATACTTATTATTATTAAAAATAGCATACTCTGATTCAAAAAAATGTTGCATTTAAAATACATACAGAATCAATTTGTCAAAATCAAATCTATCAAAGTTTATTTGTACAGTGCTTTATCAACTCAAGAGGGGACCAAAGCGCTTTACATTTGTAGACAGAGATTAAAACCATGAAGACGTAGAGAACAAAAAAACGACAGCAAAAACGGCAATAAAAACGGAAGTACTGAAGTTCACACTATTTAGGAATAAAAATGAAAACGGAGCCTTCTGGTTCACATCACAACACTCCCAGTTCTTCTAAAAGCCAGACGGAAAAGATACGTTTTCAGACAAGATTTAAATTATGTCAGGAGGTAGCACATGCGCATCTTTGTGTGCACATTAAACAACGGACTATTTACAAGAAGTGAAAAATAAGACCTGTGACAACAAAGGTGTGGAGAACTGCCAATGACAGCAGGGATGTAAAGGCTTCGTGAGTTTGTTGGGAGCAGTGATGGTTACAGAGTCTAACAGCTGCTGGGAGGACGGATCTGCAGCGACGCTCCTTTGTGCACCTAGGATGCAACAATCTGACGCTGAAGGAGCTCTTCAGTTCAGCAACAGCTTCATCCATTTTTTTTTTTCCCACATCTTTTTGAAAATATCTGAACGTAAGACGAGAGAGGTCGCTACCTGAGGGGAAAGTGAAAGTAGCGTCATAGGAAAATGTTTACCCTACCTCTAGATCTTCTTTTGAATTTAGCAATATGAATGTAGGTCATTTTGGAGATTATCACCACCTGCTGGGGTGGCACATGTATTGCAGCATTGTTTTACTGGGATTGCTCAGACTTTAAAGGGGACATTTTTTGCAAATGTCACCTTTTTGATCCTTTTGTGTTGCCAGTTGGATCACTGCTGCCTCTACCCCAAACATAAATAAAAACATGCCTTATTTTTTTTGTGTGTGCACATTTTTGCTGTCAGAAATCTTGTGCTTCTACAAGCCTTGAAAAGGGGCCTTGTGATGTCACAATAAGCGTATTTTGCATATAAACGCCCCTCACCTGTCAGACTCCGCCCACCAAATTCCATTCCATGTCATTCTCATGAGTCAAAAATAAGCAAACTTGAAAATGCTTGTAAATGAATGTGTACAAGTGTGTAAGCAAATTAGATGTAACTAAATATATGACGAGAGAAAATTTAAATGCATAAATAAATATATGTGAAAATATATAAAAATAAAGATGTATTTCCACTTTTTAAATAAAAGTATTTTATATTATATATATATATTTATATATATTCACATTTATGCTTTTTAAATTGTGGCAGGATCAGTGGCACGACTGCTTAAATCAGGGGTGCCCGACCCTGGTCCTCAGATCGACCGTCCTGCAACGTTTCGATGCATCCCTGCTCATCGATCACAGCTGAATCAAATAAAGGCCTCGTTAGCTGGCCTCTGCAGAGCTGCTGAGGACAGAATCGAGCCGCTTGATTCTTGAAGTTCTGCGTTTAAGTACTCTGTTCTTACCCTTTAGTTTTCTGAATTTCTTGTTTTCTGCGGTAGCTACAAGAGCAGCTTCGTAGAATATTGTTGGGTATAAAAAAGGCTGGACAAACTGTCGGCGTTTTTAAAGGCGAAGCTCATTGGGATACGATCTGTTACTATAGATTCTCCAAAGGAAGGGATGGAGGGTTTTCCTCATGAATAAATCAGAGCAGAGGAGTGGTGGAAAGCTGGCTGAGAAGGAACAGGAGTCAAACTCTACAGTGTAATTCCTGCTCCTGTAAATATGACACCTTGAATAATTTTTTTTCTTCACAAGGATTTACAGTAATCTTTATTGTCACCCTGTCAATAAACCACTCTGGATAAAAAATAGGGATGCACCGATACCACTTTTTGGAAAACGAGTACGAGTACTTGCATTTCAGTACTCGCCGATACCGATACCGAGTACTTAATAAAAACATGATTTAAATTTACAGGTAACAGCTTTAGTCATATAATTTAACAAAAAAACAAGGGACTAGTTTTAAATTAAGAACATTTATTTAAAATGAAAAGCATATTGTATGCAACATATTACAGAGTAAATAATTATATTGATGACATCATATCTGGGGTCCAGAACATGGAGGAGACGCTGGAATCCCACATTTTGTACCTCAGAGAGTGGCTGGTCACTCAATGCAATGTACTCGATAATTGCCTGTGTTATTTTCACAGCACGTGGATTATCTCTGGACATTTTCTCTCGTCTTGCAAGAGTTTGCTGTAGCGTGGGTTGTGTTGGTTTAGAAGCGTGGGTAAACTCTTTGGACTCGTCGTGTTGGGATTTTAGGTGCTTGATTAAATTACTTGTGTTTATTGCGCTACCTTTTTAGCCTCCTCTGGACTATTTCGCTGAGCACAAGTTGCAGTCCGCCTTTGTTTTGTCATCTTCATTCACCTTGAAATAGTTCCACACGGCTGACATGTCTCGTCTCGCCTCGCCTTCTCCCCGCTCTGAGCTGCAGCCGGGCACTTGGCGCCTGTGATTAACCCCTTACACGCCGCTCAAACATAGACATTTCTCAGACCGTGGTATCGGTCCCCGGTATCGGGCGACTTTTAACGAGTACGAGTACTTTAGAAAATGTGGTATCGAGGCCGATACCAGATATCGGTATCGGTGCATCCCTAATAAAAAAGACCTTCTGCATTAGAACAAGAGCTCACACCTTTAACAACAAACTTCAAAGGGATTTCTTATATTTTATTCAAAGGCTTTTGTTATATAAGATTTTTATGAATAACTTTCTTGTTGATCTGTAGAATCAGCGTTGAAGACTGGCAGCAGACCAGGAAAGAGTAGAAGAAGTCCTCTGCAGACCCTTTACAAAGGAGACCAGGTGACAACAAATATACACACCCTGCTTTTCTTTCACCCGTTTATTGGACATTTTCACCAAATGCGCCAACGACAAACAGTCAGTGGGTAGAGGGCCCAAAAATTGTACTCATGTAAGAGTAGCAAGTAAAAGTAAAAAGTAGCCATCCAAGAAATGACTCGAGTACAAAAAGTATTCGATTAAAAGGTTACTTACATACTAACTGTTTAATCATGATGTAATATTTAAAAATGATGTAATCAGACTGACAAAACATGAAGTTATGTGCAAATTCTGCTATTGTAAAAACTAAGTTATTACAAATTAATAACATGATTGCAAAATAACTAATTCAAGCAGGGGGAACACTTTTATAAACAAATAAAATTAAAAACGTATGTAAGTAATACTTTCAGTAGCTACTGTCTGTATCCTGTATGTTAGAACAGGGTAAAACACTTTCATTGACGATGTATGGTATTTACCTTATACTCACTATCACTAACAGGCTCAGCAGATAGAAAATAGCATCAGAACAACAAAGATAATGTACAAACAAGAGGTCTCACTTTGACATAAACTCTAGGTGTCTATGTCTTTTGACTATGTTTTTTCTTCATTCAATTACTCCAGTGTCCAGAAACTTTACACAAGAGTAACAATACTTCATGATATTATTCAAGTAAAAGTAAAACATACAGTGTAGTAACACTACTCCTGGTCCCCCCACCCCCCCTCCAAAAAAAAGTTGCTCAAGTAAAAGTTACTAGTCATTAACCACCACCTCCAATCGTAGCATGTTGGGAAAAAGTTTAACTAACTTCACTTATTTTAGAAAGTGAGTCTATAAATTTTATGGATTCGCTACACATAGTTAAGATTATTTCACTCTATTTGTAGCAAATATGAGTGACCAAAAATATTGACCTTTTTCATAATATGCTCATTTTCTGAGATGTACCTGTGAACAGACAACCAGAATGTTGCTTTAGTTAAGGTCAAAGCCAGGGCTTAATTTAGCTAATATTACTAAAACAAATGATCAACCAGGATCCCCAGATACATAAATGTTGTGTACTGTATGCAGTGGGACTATGTGAAAGCAATTTTCTACCACCCTGTGGAAGTGATATGTTTCACAGCGAAGTGTGTGACACTGATGCAGTAATATTTGATGTTTTATTAAACATATTAACCTATCGCTTATGCCAGATATCCTTTTTGTAAAGCGGAGCTTCCCTGACACATGGAGGCAACCAGCTTTGAAATGGTTTTCCTGAAATGTGAACAAAACAAAGATGTGGAAGAACCAAAACTGCTTCTAGAGCAGAGGTCTGCAAAGGTGGCTCTTTGGACTTCCCACAACGCCTTTTAATAACTTTGGCTAAAAATTGTAAATAAATAAAGCAACAAATGTTTTTAAATATAGATATATTAACACATTTTAGCTATCTTTTGTGTTTTCTCAAGAAATAATAGCAATTAAATTTACAGAAATGAATGACACCAAAAAATACCACTAATACTTTTTTTATAGGGCTGCACATAATATCGTGACTACATTGTCATCACAATATCAATTTGTGCAATATTCACATCACAAAAGACTGTTTGGACCGCAATAATTGTTGGCTTATATATTCCAATTAATTACCCAATTGATTGTTGGAAATTCCTGTGATTTTATTTCAGATCTGTTTTTCTTGCCA